>CM037851.1:321170507-321770507 GCA_021234595.1 Delia radicum
AAAAAAGTGCATAAGAATTTTTTTTTACAGATATTTTTTTTAATTTAATAAATAATTTTTTTTTATTAAATAAATAACTTGGTCATGCTGGGATTCGAACCTGGGGTCTCTGGTATTTAATAATTAGTTAGGCGAGAACTCTATCAACTGAGCTATCGATACATACAATATTTTTATTGCTTAAAATGTAAATGAGTTGTTGTGCTTCGTGTTTTCGTTCGTGATATCAAAAATATACACCTTTATCCTAATGCTTACAAAAAATCACAATAAGTAATGTGTCTATAATGGATTTCAAAAATATATATGAATAATTACTTTACGTTTATAATTCATGCATTATGTAATTGATGATCGGTAAGTCATTACTTTATGTTTTGAATTAATGTAAAATGTAATGAGGTATCATTACAAGGTAATCCATGAGTGTTCAATTATCGGTAAACTCATTACTTCTTGTTGGAAAATAATGATACAGGTAAGGAGTACACATTTCAAGGTAATTCATTACTTTATCGCACCCATTACCAACGTTTTGCTGGGGGTACCACCATACCAATGCATTTTAATGATAATGATTCGGATTATATATTAAAGAAACTACAAATGTTTGAAAATTACACACTTTTTGCTTTTCAAAAAAAAAAAAAAAAAAGGAAATCGAGAATAAAACCATGGTTTTTTTCTAATTTCGAGAAAATGAAAACGCCAATCCTTAAACATGCAAAATATAATTTAAATCGGAAGACTCATGGTCAGATTTTGCCCAATATATATTATAATTTAAATATTTTAAAAAATTTCTTAATTTTTTCAAAACCCAAATTTCAGGTTAAAATATTGTTCAGATCGTACAATATTTTCTACATCTAAGTTTCTGTTATGAGGACGCAACTTTTGCGGGGTGTTACGTTTCGATCAGAGAAACTTTAGGAAAAACGATTCAATATATTAAACATTTAAACATACCACTAATACTGCACCCGCTGTAGCATCATGGTAGTGGTGGAAACGGACTCATAGCAGCTGTAACAAATACATACACTGTTAATAAACTGGCTAAGCCCGTCAGCGTTAGAATGCTGCGCAATGAGGTGTGTGGTAAAAATATAGCTAAAAAGCAGGCCACTGGATTTGCTATAACACTTAAGGTGGCCGATAAATGATAGGCCTGACTGCCATAGGGTAGGCAAGAGTATGATTGTATACTATTGAAAATGCCATTGGCAAAAAAACTCACTGCACCAATTAATAGTAATAGAAGGTATAGAGACTAGATGATATTTCTGGTGTTAAATCCGCTTTTAGTTGTTTCTTGTTTTGCATGATCATTATGGATAATTGCTTCTTGTCCATTTGTTTCCTCTGTTGTATTGTTGATGGTGAGATTTTATTGTCTCTTTCATAGACATAATTATTGCCATGACCAACTTGTACAGCAGCATATTGTTTTTTAGCCAATTTCAAACGATCCAACAATAAAAAGCCCACACAACTTAATACCATCATGGCAAAAACGAATATTGAAAAATTCTCTTGTATCAAACGTGGTGGAGGTACATATTTTTCGTATATTTCTTCACCAGTCTCGGTAATATTAGTTAATCTGCACTCGGTGGCACCACCTATCCCTTGTATCAGAGCCACCACACTGGGCAATAGACCACTTAAAACCTTCTCCAATAAAATACGTTACCAAATAGATTTCTTTAAAACGTCCCATATATGGCATAAATAACACTGAACTTGTACAAGCTGTTATAGCCGTAAAATAGTTAACACAAATAAGGCCACACTATGTTCAGATCCAAATAATATGGCCGTTTTACTATAGAAAAATGCTGTTAAGATGGCTGATACTGCTCCCATTACCAATAAACCATATATCATGTAGGCATCATTCTGTTTGGAGAACTTTTGCAGCAGCGTATAGGTTAAAGGTCCTAAATTACCAATTTGTACCATAACACTTAAATATGAAGGTAAACTCCAGCCTTCTGGTGCTACCTCTACCAGTAGAGGTAATTGTATAAATGTACCATTGATACCAATCCAGGTACCGATGCCAAAGCATATTGCCAGTATATCAACAATGATGCTACGTTGCTTAAATATCGCATCAAATTTATGATCTAGTTTATCTCTCATTTTATGTGCTTGATTTCCTCTGCCGCTTAATAAAGTGCTGGCTTCTGAGGGTTCTCCTGTAGGTCTAAAATACAAATTTATGTTAATTATTGGAATTCAATTTTTTTTTAAATATTTTATACTTGAAAAATAAAAGTTGTACAATTCTTTGCATTGGATGTAGAATCTTTGCTACATACCAGCTTGCGATATATTTTAAAAAGAAAACTATTTGAATAACTATCTTCTTACAATTAGAATTTTTTTTTAGATAAGATTGTAAAATGTGTTAAGATTAAGATCAATTTATACGCAATAGAGTTGTCATTTAGTCGGGTTTTTGATTTGTTCGATCAAACGATCACATAAAATTTAATATAATTTAATCAAGCGATGCATTTTTTATGATTAATCTAAAGCATAACGATTAATTTTAAAGTTAAATAAGTAATTAAAATTCATTCATAATTGAAGTTAAAATATTTGAAAATTTTACAAAACTAGTCGTTCATAAACGTCCATATATTCTAAAAAAATCGCAAATTTAACAAAAGTAGTCGTATAAAATCGTTTATATATTTATAATGGTGTAAGCGATTCGTTAATATCTCACTTTAAAGATACTACCGTTATCGTACTTTAAATAAAATTAAAAAAAAAATAATTGTTTGAAAATTAGTTTTTTTCAAAATCCGCGGTTCAAATCGATGTATTTAAAAAAACTTAGCTTTTTAAATATAATAATTCCTTTAAATATACTGAATATACTAATTCCGATATGATACAATTAATTGTATTATCATATCTGAATTTTTGCTGGGAAAAATTCTCTTGTAAGATACCCCTATTTGAGAATCGCTGGTTTAAAACATTGTCTGTTTTTTTATTATCCACAAATGTTTAATAAAGATAAAACAGGTTGATTAACCTTTTAACTTTCTTTTAATAAGTTTACGATAACAATTTTTCTTTGTCGTAAAAATGCAACGCAATCAGTAATCCGGTAAAAAAAAATTATAGACAATTTGTTAAAAAAAATTTAATATAATCTTGCGCGTTTTTGCGTATAAATTTAAAAAAAAAATCAACATTAAAAAGATTTTTACAAGCTTTGTTTTCAAAATTAAATTGTTACCATTTCAAATAGAATTGGCATTAGAAACCACACATTTTTTGGAATCAAAATAAACATTTTCTTAAAAATATTAAGTTTTCTTTGATCTTTTTTATTTAATTCTTCTTATATTAAACGAGCATCATTTATTTATTAATTATTTATTTCCAATATTTCGTCTCCCCATTGGGTGACTTCTTCAGGGAACAATTATTACAATTGTAATAATTGAAGGGCTTATTTTAATAACATGATAAGCCACATTTGTTGTTTTATGAATTTTCGCTGTTTTCTTGACATCCATTGATTAACATTTGATAGAAGTCTTGCTCAATCAATTATTACAAGTGCCTAGAGTATAAATGTCCTGAAAAAGTCATATTTTTTTCATTCTTTCAACCTTTAAAAGTCGAAAACAAACTAAAAACAATTTGTGGTTTTTCAAGTTTTTACAAAAAGGCCTTCAATTGTTTCTTGAAGAAGTCACCCAATGTTTCGACGAAATATTGGAAATAAATAATTAATAAATAAATGAGCTTAAGCTCGTTTAAATTAAGAAGAATTAAATAAACTTTTTCTCTATAAAAAAGAATTTTGTATGATTTTTACGCTATCATTTTTAGCACAAATTAAAGAAGTCTCGTGATGCCCATGTAAAAACATACAATTTCTTGAAGTTTCGGAAAAGTGGCGTTTTTGTTTTGAACACCATTACATTATATTTAAATTTAATATCACCCCGAAAATTTTTCATTAAATTATGAAACTATTTTAAATAGACCAATTTAAAATATCTAACCCCACACATTTTTTGATTTACGTAAAATTTGTTGTTTTTTTTCAGAAATAGTCTCAAAATATGTTATTCAAATTTAAAACTTTTGTATGAAAGTGGTTCATCCAAAAGAGCCTTCTTTTCTGATTCAAAAATTACTTGAAGAAAGATTTTCAAAAAAATTCTAAAGCTAAAAAATTAAACTTTTTTGGAGCCTTTTTTGAGTTGGGCACAAAATATTCAAATTCAATTACATTTCCGAGTCAATTCTAAACCATTTTTTAGATTTAATTACCTTTCTTCAAATTTTTGTGTCTTTAATGATTCCGTTTAGAAATCTCATATTTTCGTGTAAAAAAAATTAGTAATTTGTTGCAATAAAATTTTGAAATTTTAAAAATATGTGTATGCCTAGCCCAGGCATTAGGTAATAGCGCCCCAAACCCATAGAGACATAATCGCCCCCCAAAAACACTGTGAGTAATTTGTTGTTGGAAAATTTTTTGATTTTTTAGGGCAATATGGCATCGAGTTTGCTCAATATGTAATTTTTTTTTTTAATTAATGACCAAATTTTTAGCCAAAAATTATATTCAAAAATACGTTAAAATGCCCAAAATTAAGGAAAATTAACTAAATGCTTTTAGAATAAAGTAAACAAAACATTTCTTCACTTTTATTTTTAAAATCTTTAACAAACAAAACTTTTGGGAATATTTATAATATTCAAGGGTCGAGGAAATTAGGTTCTCTATATAGTCCCTAACTTTACCAAATAAACTCGTACTGGAAGGACTCAAAGACACTGGGTTCGATTAGATTTCAAAAACATATATGAAAGTCTTACCAGCGTTATTCGTATTTGTGTGTAGACTAACTGCAAGAACTTTTCGTAAAAATAACTAAAATTTGTTTTTGTGTCCCATGTATTTTTGACGATAGTAAATGTCAATTTCTTATCGTTTCGTAATAGATAAACAAGCTCTAAGTTTTTTGAATTTTCCAGAATACTGTATAAGAGATTATACGAAAGCAATAAATAAATTTACTCCACCAAATAAACTCCACCAGATAAACTTTATTTGCACATTAATCACTTAGTTTGGTAACATAAAACATAGCTTACCTAGATATCTTAACTCTTTGACATTTGCTGCCAGAGGACGTAACTCTTGAGAATGTATTTGACATACGTTCTATACATATACAAAAAATATTTGAATGTATATGAAAAATGTGTTTCTTATTAAAAGAAGAAAAGAAGAGTTTGATATATATGTTATCAATGATATACAATTTTAAATTTTTATAAAGGGTGTCCCAAGAAGAACGCAATTTTTAAATCTGGCAACATTCGAAGTGTCATTGTTTGACATTTGAACAATTGTTATTGTTTGCTAGTAGAAGGTACGAGGTTAGTAAAAATGGAGCGCTACACGAATGAACAACGCATTCTCATTGTGAAATTGTTTTACCAAAATGGTGAAAGTTTTGCGGCTACAGTTCGCAAATTGCGATCAATTTGGGGTCACAATAATGCTCCAAAAGAGTCAACTGTAAAGTGATGTAGCAAAATGAAGCAAATGCATCCTCAACGTGTCACTGTGTGGTGTGGTTTTTGGGCTGGAGGAATCATTGGACCTTTTTTTATGAAAATGAGGCAGGTCAAGCGCAAACAGTCCATGGTGTTTGGTATCGTGAAATGATAACCAGTTTTTTCTTGCCTAGAATTGAAGAAATGAATGTGGAGGGCATGTGGTTCCAACAAGATGGCGCCACATGTCATACAGCCAGAGAAACAATTCAATTGCTGCATCAGTCATTTCCCGGTCGTGTTATTTCGCGTTTTGGAGATCGGAATTGGCCGCCTAGATCGTGCGATTTAACACCATTACATTTTTTTCTTTGGGGTTTTTTGAAGTCGATGGTTTACGCGAATAAGCCGACGACGACTCAAGCCTTAAAAGAGGAAATTGGACGCTGCATTAATGAAATACCGCAGCATTCATGCAAAACGGTCATTGAAAATTTCATTAAAAGATCGCGTGCATGCCAGCAAAGCCGCGGCGGCCATCTGCACGGTATATTGTTCCATACATAACCTCATTCTGTCTACTTTACGATATAATAAAGTTTCACGATTTTTTTTTAAATATCTGTGTTTTATTTAAAATTTAAAAATTGCGCTCTTCTTGGGACACCCTTTATAATGGTTAAAGGCAACGTATTCAAAATTTTCCATCTCCATCTCATACTATTCACGACCGCACTATAGTAAAGAATACATTTGCATTTGGTCAATATGACATTTTTGTACACCAACTATTGGGCAATATGCTAGCCTTTTGGGCTACATGACTTTATGGTTTTAATGCGCTATGACCTAACGGATCTAGCCCATATTATAAGTCTAGCCCATAAATTTTTTTAATTTAACAAATTAACCTAACGCTCCGGGTTACATCGTATCAAATTATATCAAACTCAATGTAATCAATTTATATACATTTATAACAATTATTTTAGACATTGCAGCATATTAAAATTTTTACTCGGGATGTTTTTTTAACGATCCAGAAAGTTTCATCGTGTAACTTGTATTAGGTTTGCAGAAAATACTCGTTCAATATTGTTTTTCATATATTTTAATATTTCTATGTATAATTTTATTATATAAGTACATTATGGTGTCCCATAAAATGACGATTTGTCGATTTTCGTGCATTACACCCCCAGTTGTATTAATTAAAGTTAATTAATTAATTAAATTATTAATTAAAGTAAGTATTAATTAAAGTTAATCGTTTAATGCAAAATAAATGTATTTATTTGGTACTTTATAAATAAAAAACACTATTTTTTAAGTAAATTAGACTATCTTGATATATAAATGGTTTGTTTGGGATGATTAAAGCCATCCTGCAAATTTTAAGGAGCATACCTTAGAAACTTAACCCTCTAACGGGTAAGACTCTTCACAAATCTTCTACCACAAATGCGTCAAATGAGCGTTTTATACTTACAAATTAATATATTCCAATAGAAAACAAAATTTGCTAAATGTTTTGCAAAGAAATTTTTCGTGTGCCGTCCACGGTTTGGTAGCGAGAATGCTTCAAAATCAAAATTTCGTAATATTTCAAAAAATAATTAGTTTTGAAAAAACATAGTTTTCAAAAATCTATAAAACCAATTTAAGTTGACAAAAAACTCTTTATAATAAAATATAAGTAAGTTTGAAGCTTTGTCTTTAATAATAAGTCCTTATTTTTGGTCCAATGACTCACAGGATTTAATCAGGATTCCTCTAAAGGACATCATCTTAACTTATAAACTAATAGACTGATTTTTATGAAATTTGACAGAAGGAAGACATTAAGTATTATAATAGCAAAGCGTTGAAGTTTTAACAATATAATTTGAAGTTTCGATACTTTTTCGCCTAATTTCGCTTTTTTCCAAAAAGTGAAAATCGTGATATTTTCTTAAATAGAAGCAGAAAAAAAAATAGTTTTTGGAGTGTGTTTATATCTTGGTAAGAGAAATAATTTTTGTTCAAAACTTTTCTTTTATATGCTTTAGTTTTCAAAATGCACCCTAAAATATTTTGGCTCATATCGCTTAAATTAGGCAACGATAAACAATTTTGTTAAAGAACTTATTATTTGTTTTTCGAGTGGAGCACATGATATGAATTTCGTTGCAAAACATCGTTGCCAGCTAGAGGGTTAAAGATTTATTAAGGTTTATTAAGTCACTAAATTTAAATTTATTAAGTCACTAAATGCTTAGAGTTACTGAGTTTTTCGATTAATGCCCGTAATTTCAAGCAATAGATACCTACCGGTGCTTAGATACCTACCCGATTTTGTTCGTGTACACGGTAGGTATCTAAGCACCAGTAGGTATATATTGCTTGAAATTACGGCCATAAAAAGCTCTAAGTGTCTGCCAGCGTTATCACTGTTAAAATATGATAGTTTCAAGACCGGCTTGTAGAACAACTTATTTTTTTAGTTCTAACTGATAGAAAGAAATTAGTAAAATTTATTTGCTAAAATGATTGAATATTAGTTAAAAATAACGTGCAGAAAAAACTGCTAAAATTAGCAATTTTTATTAGTAAGATAAGAATAGCAAACATAAATTTGTTAAATCTACAAATAATTTGTTATATTTGAGATAATTTTTAAATATTTAAAAGTATCAAATTAATCTGCTAAAATCAGCAAAAAATTGCTAAATAACTAATATTTAGAACAAAAAAAATCATAATATTTAGACAAAAAATCATAAAAATGTGAAATTTTCAGTTTTGTTAGATTTTTTTTTAAAGCGAATACAAATTTGCCATTCTGAAATCAGCTTTTTACAATTTTTTAGCAAACATTTTTGTTTATATTTAGCAAAATATACTGTTATTTGCATTCTACAAAATTTAGCAAACATTTTGTTGATATTACAGTTTTTGTTTGCTGTTCTTAGTCTACAAATATTTAGTAAAGGTTTTGGTTTTTGATAATTTTAGCAGATTATGTTGCTTTTTTAAATTAACTAAAATTTTGTAAAGTTAACAGGTTTATTTTTGCTGATCGCATTTTATTAATATTTAGCAAAAAAAAAAATTGCTAATATTAGCAGTTTTTTCTGCAACATCATTTTTAAATAATTTTGAGTAGCTTTTTCTGTTATTTTCACAGGTTTATTTTTATGAATGAAGTGCCAGTTTCTACACCGATGATCTGTATTGTGAATTTTTACACCAGTGTTTGTTCTCCAAAGTAGAACACTAGTTACTAATATCTTTCATTTTCAGTTTCCTTGAGATTGCTTCAAGTGGAACATGTTTTAGAAATGTAGTTTGTAAAAAAAAAAAAATTTTAGAGGAAACACGTAGAAAAAACTGTTAGAATATTATCGAAGTGCTCAGTAATTATACAATTACATAAGTTTCAAGTTAGTTATACAAATTTCTTTTAAAATATATGATTTTTTTTTAAATTTTTTACTGGGCTTGTACATATTAACAAAAATTTGTAAATATCTTACTAGAACCTTTGTAAAACTAACTTGAAACTTATGTAATTGTATAATTACTAAGCACTTCGATAATATTCTCCCAGTTTTTTTCTGCGTGTTTCCTGTAAAAAAAATTTTAAATTTAACATGTAAATTGATTTAACATGTAAATTGAGTGTTAAGTGACTTGATTTAAAGCAAATGCAACCTTGCAACTTCTTTTCAAATAGAATTAAAAAAAAATAGTAACGAAAGTAGTAAATTAAACCAACTAAACTAAAAAGAGTTGGAAATTTCATGCCAAAAGCTAATTTGGGAGACTAAACTCGAGTTTTTAGGATGTAGTTTAACTTTAAACTAAGATTAGAAGGAAGTTTTTAAATGAAATACTGCTTCTGAAATGTGATTTATTTTGTTTTATAATAATAAAGACCAAAATTTCAAACAAGATGGAGTTGTTCCGACAAATTTTTGTTAATAAACTTGTTAATGGCAGACAAAATTCATCAGCGGTTTAACTAAACCAGATTTAACATCCCAAAAACTGGGCCTAAATTGTTTAGAACTGCCATGTTAATAAACTTTCATAAAATTTACATTAATTTGAATTTTTTAAGAATTAAAAACAAAAATCAGAAGTTGTCTATCTTAATTTCTTAAACTGATAAAGCTTTTGCTTTGAGTTGCTTAGAAAAGTTACCAAAAGATTTCAGAATTGCTTTACATCGCTTTTAAAAGAATTTGAATTTATTTTAGAAGTATTTATTTTTTTCTAAGCTTTTTTTGACATTTTGACAAGTTTTGGCAAAAAAAAACAAACGAAAAAATCATTATAAAAACTTAACCGGTTAATCGACCTAATTTAACCGATTATTTGGGTTGAATAATTATTCGAGTTTTAAATTATTTGTTTCGACATTAACCGAAATAGAGGCGATTAATCGAGGAATCAATTAACCGAATTGGAAACACTAGTTTGACTTAAAATTTTTTTTGTTAGCAAAATATCAATGGAATATAACATATATAACAGAAATATTCAATTTTTAATTGATATTTGCCAAATTTTATAAATTATTTCATTAAAAAAAAAAGAATTTTATATTTTCCATAAAAGATTTAATCAAAAAAAGTTCAACTTAACTTAAATAATTTTGTTCCATCCGCACCAGAGATTTAATTTGCAATGATTTTGAAGCTGAATTAAGAGAACTAAAACGTTTATTTTTTTTTAAATTATCGGTAGAATTAAAGCTGTTTTCTTTTTTTCTTTCGATTGTTTTAAAAATATATATGACAATTACAAATTTTGTTTTGTTTATACAGGGCAACCAAAACAATTGTATTATTAGTTAATAACGGGTATTTCAGTTAATGTGATTTTTTACGGTTTTAACTGAGAAATTCTTGAACTGATTAACTAAGTCGGTGTAGAGTTAACAGAGAAATATTGAAATATATATGGACAATATTCAACGAACATTTTCTGTAAAACCAGGGTTGGCATTCAATAAGTTTTCATAATAACGGTAGTTGGCCACTACAGTTACACCAAGACCGAAATAGAAATTTTAAAATAATTATTCCATTAAAGCTGGCGCGGTTTCAAGGGATACAAATGATATTTTTGAATACAAAAATGTAAAAAAGATTAAAAAATTAATTAAAAATACTCTAAGTTCCCCCCCCCCCCCCCCCCAAAATCTTTTCCTGGATCCGCGCCTGATCAAAGGCATATGTCTTCTTAAATAACCGTTTTTACCGGTTGATTTTGAAATATCTCAAACTAAAGTATTTTAATTTTATTTGATCTTTTTTGAGATATTTCAAACTCTAAAATACGACGATTTATAACGGTTTTTGAACACACAATTTAATGGGTAAAATTTTAAAATAAACTCTATGATATTCGAGGACTCATGCCATTAATGGAATTGTATTTTAAATTTTTTATATCGGTATTGATGTGGGCATGGTAAGCAACTGCCATTATAATGAAACGGTACTGTTTGTCAACTATGTGTAAATCTAATACGAGTTCTACGATGAAACTTTTGGGTTCGATAAAAAACATCTAAACTTTGATTTTTAGTGAGTTTTGTATTACTCTAAAAATTCGGAACTAGTTTCGATTTTTTTTTTTAAATTCTCCATAAAAAAAAAATATATTGATTTAGTGAAATTTCTAGCATTTGCCAAATTCTGTTAAAAAGTAATAAATGATGTACTACTTCGAACATTTTTTTTTTTTGAAAAATTAAAAAGTTGTTCCATTTTTTGTTTACCTTTTATAGGAGAACAACTACTGTTAGTTTGGCATTGCTGCGATATACATATTTTTTGCTGGACAATTATTTTACGTTGAACTAACACTCAGGGGATGCCCCTATTAATGCATTGCATTGTGTTGATATCAGGAAAATAGGTTATGGGAAGGAGGAAAGAGCGAGAAGTGTTTGTGGACATTTGACTTAAATTTTTCTAAATTGTAATTTGCAGGGAAGACCTCCGCAGGGAAACAGTTCCACATACGGCTAGTGCGACTGAAAAACGAACAAACTGGTGAGATCTACTTGACAAGCGCGGTAGTACGAATAGAGACCCAGTCCCTCGTTATGAGTCGACTAATCTCAGCAGAACACTTCCCATGGTAATATATATAGAACAAAATCACACAATCCACATTGCGACGATGCTCCAATGAGTCAAAGAGTTCGAAACCCTAATGTCGCTGATAAGCATCAACGCTCTCCATTGCACACGATCCAGAAACCCCAAAATAGACTTTGAAGCACCTGCCCATATATGGGAGTTATATTTGTGTTTGTTCTAAATTTAGCAAATGTTTCATTTTTCGACCAATTTATCTTTGGCATTTTTTTTATATTCATCTTTAAAGGGTTAAACTAATTTTGGTGCAACGTTTTTTTTTTTTTTTTTTTAAAGGCAAATAAAGAATTTTCCATTTTTCATTCCCCTTTTTGTATATTGAAAAGCTGACTATAATACAATTGATTGATGAGAACTTCTTTAATTTCAATATGATTAAATAGCGACACGTTGAAAAGTTAATTGAGCATGATTGCTTCCTTTTATTGGTAAAATGAATCAATTATATAAAAAAAAAAAAACTTTTTAAACAATTTATTATTGTTACGTAAGTTTAACTTGTTTTCAATGGAAGGGTGAGGAGCAGTGAGGAACAGAAGAAAAAAAACTTTAATTTTAGGTTTTACAAGGTTTTACTAAAAACAAATTTTAGAAATTCCCACAACAAAGTCAAACAGTTTGAATAAAACTTTACAAAAAACAAAAAATAATTTGTTTGTAAAAAAAGTCCACTAATGCTAAATATAAACAAATGCCAATATACCTGTTTTGAAAATGTTTAATATTAAACGTTGTATGGGATGTTACAGAGTTGCTGATCGAAGACGATGACGGTATATAGTAGACTGTTGAATGATTTTCATTATAATCATTATTTTGACGGCGTGTTGGGGTATCGTTTAAACTATTTTGTATACGCTGCTCTTGTTTTTGATTGGAGTCATTATTAATGTTAATGACATTATTATTGTTTGTTTGATTAGAGTCCATGAGTAAAAAAATGCTCTTTTTAACTCGATATCTGTTAGAATCGAGATATAGTAAACAAACCGTTAAATAATTAGATAAGTGTGTTGGTGGTAGCGATAAGATTACCAATAGTCTATAATCTCTGTAGCTTTAAAATTTGTATTTTTTTTTTTTTAGCAATTTCACTTCAGTCTTATAAGGGAATTGGCGGCCAAGACAACTCCGTATTGAAATGATCTATAAAAAAAATATAATGAAAATTATTAAATATTAAAAGGTCGAATAAATACAACTTTAAAATTGAAAATTTTTTTTTGGTAAAATCAGGGATGGTAGGCAATACTGCTGAAAATACCGTCGCCGATTCAGAATCCCTTTCAACTGACGATCGTTATGACCAATACACCGTTACCGAAATAATTGAAGTACCGTTATGCTTAAAATACCGTTACGGATAAAACTAGAATATTAATATCCTTAAAATACCGCTACCGAAATAACAAAAACTACCGTTATAGCTAAATATCGTTATCAATATAACTAAAAGATCAATATCCTTAAAATATCGAAATAATCTGACAAGAGTTTATAATAACAATCGCTATAAAAAGATATATTTTTACAAAGTTTGGTCATAAACTAGCCAGTCATTGGAACTCGGTTGTAATAGGGCTAAAAATGTCGGTATGCCTAGTCATTACATGAATAACTAAAATAACGTTACTCTTAAAATAACGTTAACGAAATAACTGAAAAATGGTTATCCCTAAAATAACGTTACCAAAATAATTTAAATAACGTTACCGCTAAAATACCGTTACCGAAATAAATAAAATACTGTTAACGCTAAAAAAACAGTTACTGAAAAAATTGAAATATCGTTACCGAAATAAAAGAAAATAGAGTTACCCTTACCGATACCCGCATGGAATCGGTTAATATACATGTTTAATATCCGTATTTATAAATAGTTGGTTACATCGATGTGCTGTCAATTGATTTCATAACACTTGCAGTTTGACTCTTTTTTTTATTGTATAAACCATGTGTGTTGCATATTTTTTTTTTAACTCGTTTCAAATAACATTTAAACTGCAGTTTTTTGATATTCCTTTTTTTCATATACGAGTGTTATATTAAACACCATAAAATTTAGTGAAATAACTTTTTTAAATTTGTAGCTTACCCCACTTGCGTGTAATTTGATGACCGTTATGACTTAAATTGCAGTCTTGCTATTTAATCGATATTTCTGCTTTATTTGTGCTACATTTGCTTAAACGGCTCCTCCAGATTGAACACTCTTTGAGATTCTTTAATAACCGACTCAAGTGTGTTTGACAAATCGTTTTTTAATTAATAACTATTTTTTTTGTTTATTTTGCATAAAATTTCATTTCTTTTTAATTCTTACTGTAAACGTAATCAAAACAAAATATGAAAACAAAATAGAGCTGCCAAGTTTTGAATTTCTAATTGTAGAAATGTATTGTAAGCCCACAAACTATATAGACTGAAATCAGCTGATGAATTCAAAATGTTGGTACGCACAAAAAAAAATCGTTGCCAAGTAATTAGGAGCATTTCAACACATAAAGTTTGTTCACAAAAGTTATTCGAAAATTACCCAGGAAAACTTTGGTAATGGTTGCGACAAAGTTATATATTACATTGTAATGCATACTCCTTACATGCATCATTATTGTCCACCAAAAAGTAGTGATTTATCAATAATGGGTTACATAATGCATTACTTTGTAATTAATACTCCTTACATTCATCATTATTTCAAAACATAAAGTAATGAGTAACCAATAATTGTGCACTCATGAGTTACGTTGTAATGATACATCATTATCTTTTACATGAAATGTAAAAACATAAAGTAATGACTTACCGATCATCAATTACATAATGCATGTAAAATGAATGTAAAGTAATATTTAAATATTTGTTTGAAAATCTATATTTAGACACATTACTTTGTCATTTTTTGTAAGCATGATGATAGCTCAGTCGGTAGAGTGTTCGTCTAACAACCAGAGACCACGTTATTTATTTAAATTAAAAAAATAAATATTTGTAATAATTTTTTTCTATAATTTTTTTTTATGAAAATCTTTTTATAGACACATTTTTTTCTCCACCCCGTAACTATATAAGTAACCAACCATTATTTTTTGGCTCATCGCCTGCAAAATTCATCAGTGAAGTAAGGTGTACTGTGGTTATATTTACTTTTCAGAATTTACAAAAAAAATTACATTAAAAATACCACGTTGAAAATGAAAATGATAAATTTCAAAAAAACCAAGAGTTTAAAAAAAAATTCCAGAAATATACCTACAATAATCAATTTTAATGCGATATAATTTAAATAAACGTATACTTTTATATTTTGCAATTAATTTCGAGTGGTAAGTAATCGTAAAAAGAGTATAAAAGGTTCATCAATTTGGGATAGACATGAAGCAGAACCAGACTTAGAAGTAGCAGAACCAAATGAAAATTTTAATGACAAAGAAATTAAAATGTTTATTACTGAGCCTTTAAGTCCCAGAAATATAAATATATTTGTGTATTGGAATTCATGTCCATTTACAAATTTTATTTATTTATTTTATTTATTTATCAGCCCCACCAACAAGTGTAGCTAGCGAACAGCTTTTTAGCGCTGCCAAAAGCTGTATTCTGATAGACGAAGCAATTCACATGGTGTGAATGCGGAAAATTGCTTTTCTGTCATTACCATATCAAACTTTTTAATTTTAAATATTAAAGTTTAATTTTTTCTTTTCTATATCAGCTTAAAAATCGATCAACTATTTTACACATTATACTAAAACTTAGGTCATATATGATGCCATACAATTTTTTTACCAAATCGCCTTTTATTTGCCTTGGATATACATTTGTTTTGGTATTTAGTTATAAAGTTTGCAAAAAAACGCAAAAGATAAGGCGCGAATTAGCGGGAACATTTTAAATATTTTTAACCCAATGTGTACTAAAATATTACTACAGGTATTGTCCTGTATAATTTTAATTCGCCTAAAAATGTATTAAAAGTTTTTATATGTGACAAATATATTATATATATTATATTTGTTTATTTAAGGGATATCAACCGCTTAAAAGTTTTATATCAAATTTGTTATAACATAACGCTTTTTATCGCTTTATGCCATTATTTCGCACTTTTCAAATATTTACAAACAACAGAAAAGGGACCTTCTGTGGTATGTATATATAGTACCACAATTTACTATTAGTGGTACTATTAATACAACAAATCACACGGGTTTGCACGTTGTGGAAGGATTTAGCGCTACATTATTATTTTTTTGTTCAATTTTTTAATGTTTTTGTTCAAGTTTTTTTCATTAACACTCGCGAAATTCTTTCCGACCTTATTTGTAGAAATACATATTATAAATTTTTTTGAGCTTAAAAAAAAATGAGAACTTTATTATGTACTTTTTTCAACTTTTTATTTTCAACTTTGTTATTTACTTTTTTCAGCTTTTCTAAAATATAAATAACTTTCTCAAACAAAAAACTTATTTGAACAAAAATGTTTGTTTTTTGAGGAAACACACGAAAACGTGCGTTTAAAAATCGGGTGTCTGTGTTTAATAAGATAGTGTGATTCCCTTATTAGGTTAATCGTATTGCAATGTTTGCTGGGTAATACTGTCTCTTTTTTTCTTTGTGTATTTTCTGTCGTACGTTGGCAACCTTGTTTTAAATTAAATTCTGGCAGCCCCTCAAATTTGTTGGCGCTTTTAGTTCGTTTGTTTTTACTGAATTGTATTTTTTTAAGTGAAAAATTCATTAGTATTTTTATTAATAAAACCATTTAATAGCAGTGCTTTTATAATAAGTAGATATATATATGTTCCTTGGCTCCTATAATTATCGCGTTCGCGATATTAATTAAAATAAGTTCAACGTGAACAAATTTGTTGATACCATTTTTTGCTATCACGACACCGGTTATTGACACACATCGGACAGCGCATTAAGAACTTTGGATTAACATTCTGATCTTGTGCCAAATGATCGGCCACTATGCTACTCAAAGCTTTAATGAACAAAGGATGATCGTTTGGTGTAGCAGCACGTCGTATTTCTTCAACACCCACCTGTGAAAAGTCGGTATGTTAAATTAATTTCATATAACACGATTTCTAGATAGAAGACACAAACTTTATACTTAATTACTTATGTACATACCTCCTTGGCCAGTTCATCACAATATTCTATGTCCAATTCATGCAAAGTTTCAATATGTTCATTGACAAAGGCTATTGGTACCAAAACGAAATTCTTAAGGCCTTGTTTAACATAACCCTAAAAATAATTCTGTACTTTAAATAAGGAATCTTCATATGAATCATAATATTGTTCGTTGTAGCTGTTTATAAAACTCTAAATAAAGTGAAAATATTTATAATCTACCTTAATGGCATCATCTGTAGCTGGTGCTAGCCACGGCAGAGGTCCCACCTTTGATTGCCAGGCCAAACTGTAGGGATTACAAAAGCCCAACTCTTGCATTACCAAATGAACACTAGCTCCAATTTCCGAGGGATAAGGATCACCACGATTGACTGCCTTTAAGGGTATGGAATGGGCAGTAAATAAAATGACCACATCTTTACGTTTAGTTTCAACAAATTTGTCCAACTCTTCACGAATACGATCGGCAAAAGTTTTTATCAATAACGGATGCGAACCCCATCTATCAATAACGCTCCATTTCATATTGGTTGGCATAGGTCTAAAAATAAATTGCATTTAATTAAAGCAATCGATAAATTTATATATTGCATGTAGTATGTATACAACCTTTTACGATAATGTGTATAAATTGAATTATAACTGGAACCAGATGTTGCACAACAATATTGTGGATATTGTGAAAATAAAATCACTCGTTCTGGATTATCTCTAAGGAAAATATTTGATTAATTCATATAGAAAATTCTACAAAATCTATTGAAAGTACTTTTCAATTTTTTCCAATGTATCTTCCGTTAAAGGATTGACATAACGAAAGCCCACATAATGTTTATGTGGTGCTGTTTCGGGTGATAAAACATCCAATTGCTTGCACATCAAGGCACCCTGCAATTCAGTCCATTTTAATATGGGTGAACCACCGCCTATTTCTTTATATTTCTTTTGTACTTCCGGTGTGCGTCTTTGTGCAATCCATGGCCCCAATTTACTTTGTATCGGCAATTGAATCATATCGCGATCGGTCATTATACGCAGTAAATAATCATGCACCTGGTCGGTAGTCTGTGGTCCACCCATGTTTAACATGAGCACTGCAGTTTTAGGATTAACATCTCTACGGGCTGTCGTTGAGAAGTTGACCCAATTTGTAAATGTCTTTGAAAGACCTTTAAACACACAAAAATAATTTATGCTAAATCACTGTTCAAACTATCACAAATTACCATCACTTACCCGAAAATTGTTTTACTCTTAAACTTAACATTTTTTAAATGCTTTATTTTATTCAGGAATACTGGTTATGGATTTCTTTTTCTTTTATTTCATATAATAGTAAAATATATACCTGTCCGGTAAAACAAATGCACAAGTTGTTCTTGCACCAGAGCAGAAAGCCGAACGGAGCGCCGGTCGGCTAAGCTGCGCCGCCGCTGAAATGCCCGGCTAATTAGCGGTTTAATTTCCAGGCAGTTTTAGCGGCTAAGCCGAATTAGTAGTTCGTTTTTTAAAGTTTTCGGTAGAGACGATACAAGTAGCGTGTGGGCATTTCCAGGGTCGCAATATTTTTAAAGTAATAAATTATAAAGAAATCTTACAAAACTATTTATTAAAAACCGTTTATTATTAAAACTTTTACCGTACTACTTTTTATTTCCAAATTTTATATATTTTTTATTTGTTAATATGTATAGGCAAATTTAAAATCTGAATAATAACACTGGAACAATTCAAAAAAGAAGCAGAAAAATAATAATTTTTGAGGTTATCGAAATTTTTAAAGTCTTTAATATGAGTAATTTTTAAGTAAAGATTTTTTAAGACAAATTTTATAAAACATTCCGTAGTTAATAATGAGTTATGTAAATTTACGGTTTCTAATACACTGAAGCTAAAAAAAGTAATGTTTAAAAAAAACCGGGTATTAGACAGCAAAAACCCGGGTTATTCGATAATTTAATTTGTTTGAAAAACCTGTTTGGGTCAACTTAAGATATATTTATATATGTAGTCTTAGTAGCCTATCTGTTTATCTTCCTCTTCCCTGGTTTTGACATTTCTTACATGGTTTTGACACTGTACTGTACTCAACAACAAAATGCCTGTTGTTTTTGTATTGTTTGTAGTTGTTTGTTGTAGTTGTTGTTCTAGTAAGACTACCTTATAAATATATCTTGGGTCAACTGGTTTTTTCCGCCGCACTCTTAAAGTTTTTAATCGGCTTGCTTCTCTGTCGTGCACTTTCTAAATGATAAATAAGTGAGAAAGGCGAAATAGCAGAACAAAACAAAACAGTTGACAATATTTAAGAGCTGCCATACTATCGGGATTTGGTTTTTAATAAGTCAGGGTTCAGCGAATCGTCAGTCTACTTTTGGCTTGATACATACACTACTTTGGCGTATGCAATAAATGTTGTGTACAAAAATTAAAAAAAAATGTCATATTGGAAGGTTGTACAATATATTAGAACAATTAAAAAGGTTTTGGTTGTTACTGCGCATTCAATGTGAAAAATATTTTATAGTGTGTTGGCCACATTGTGCAATTTGTATATTTCTCCACAACAGAACAAAAGTATTGTACATCTTATTGCACTGTGTAGGGCAAAATAATAATAATATTGCGTGGTTACCTTTAAAATCTACTTTCCCTAAGGAAAAGTTTCTATATATTCATATACAACTTGATATCATTATATATGCTTATATATGTGACAATATATATTAAGATATATGTTCATATCTCACATTTAGTAGTGTCCGACCCAACAAAAAAACTGTATATTTGATTTGTTTTTTGGTATCTAGAGGCAATGAGAAATTTTGGCATTGGAAACATGCTTCTTGAGCCGATTTAATTCGATTTTGTGTATAAAATTAAAGAAAAATGCCGAAGTTTAGTTCCGATGTAATCATATACGATTATATATAGATATGATTATATATATAACTAAACATCACATCTCATATGATCCGAAAAATGGCATACATAAGCTAATCTCATGGTATATCATGGGATATAATTTCATATAGTTTAATCCGAAAAATGGGTCTATAAAATATGATCAAATTATATAGCTTTTCTAAAACTTCGGGTTCTGATGAGCTCTTAAGCCATTTTCAATAAGATGTAGGAAATACAAATTTTTATTGTAATTAAAAGAAAAAAATATATTTTTTTATTAAAAAAAGAATAATTTTAAAATACCGAAAAAATAACTGTTAAAAACGGTAGTTTTTACAACATATGTGGTCGTTTTGTGTTCATTGTTTTGTTTCTCGTTTTTATGGTTTATGATTTCATTTAAGGTTAGTTGTAGTCAATCATATAAATAAACCTGCAAAAAAAAATAGCATAAATAGCTACTAAAAATTAGTAAAAAATTAAAAGGAAAAAACTGCTAAATTTAGCAGATTTTTTTGATAATTATTAATAAAATAAGAATAGCAAAAATGAATCTGTTAACTTTACAAAATTTTTGTTATTTTCGATCTGAATTTTAGTTAATTGAAAATGCCATTTTACTTTGTAAAATTAGCAAAAACTTTGCAAATATTTGTAGACTCAAAATAGCAAACAAAAACTGTAATACTAACAAAATGTTTGCTATATTTACCACAAATTTAAAAGAATGCAGAATAACAGTTTATTTTGCTAAAATCAACAGAAATTTTTAAAAAAAATTGAAGATTGATAATTTCATAAGGGCAGACTTTTATTCGCAATAAAAAACACTAAAAAAAAACTTTAAAACTTTCACATTTTTTAATGATTTTTTTAAAAATGTTTTGGCTGATTTAAGCAGATTATTTTTTACATTCAATTCACTAAAATTTAGCTCAAATATAACTAAATATTTGTAAATTCAACAGATTTATTTTTGCTATTATTATATTACTAATATTTAGTAAAAGAAATCTGTTAATTTTAGCAGTTTTTCTGCAAGAATATTTTAAATTAATTTTTACGCGCTTTTTTTTTACTATTTTTACTGGTTTATTTCTATGAGTATTCGTTTGTCGTTTTACTACAATTGTAGCTGTTTTATCAATAGTTAAAAATTACTACATTTTTAGTCATTTTTATTACAATTTTTGACAACATTTGTTGTCATTTTAACTTTCTTAATTTTCTGACTGTGCTTAATTGTTTGTTTCCATATTTTAAGATTATTTTAACACTAATTGATTCTAATTGAGCAAGTAAACGCTCTTGAGTTGAAATTAAATTCAGTATACCAACAGACCATCATTATTGTCGCCAGAAATTAATTTCAATAAATCCCAATTTGAGGATACAGTTCAATAAGAACAATAAACAGCAGTTGTCTTAAACATATCGTCATCTAAAATGCAAAAGCACGTAACTATCAAATTTACTTTTTAACGGGAGACGCAAAAAACTTTCATAAATATTTCAACAATAATAAAACTGAAAGTTTTAATTATAGAACCAAACAATTTTGTGGAAAAATGTAGTTCGATGTAGTGCTTCATAATCACTCAATTCTACTCTCAAGAAAAAATTTTAGATATAATTATTCAGTACTTAACTGTTTTGAACTAACGTTTTACTAATATTTTACTAATTAATTTTGCTAAAAAATTTTGCTGATAATCACATTAATAGTGTGGACGACAACCAGACTGTAAGATATACGCAAAATCAAGTAGATGTCACGACATGTCAAGATGCTTCAAACTTGCATTCACACTTAGTTGATAACACACTAATTTTACGTGTTTGGCAGTAGGAAGAATGTACTTCAAAACATCTCAAGTTTAACACCAAAATACGATTTAAGGTGTTTAACACAATAGTGTGAATTCCACAATAATTATAAATAAAACCGGTTTTGGAAACAGTTAGTTACAGCCTTTTGCATTTTAGGTGACGATATATAATAAAATAATTTTGAATAAAATGTTTGGTGTTCCAAAAAGATTTGAAGAACATTCCATGGGGAGGGAAAATTGGACATTCAAAAATTTTCAATACAAAAAAATTAAAAAAAAAAAAATTAAAATACTCTAACTATTTGGAAAAAGTCGCATAAAAACCGAACGACTTGGGATATTGGATAAAGCTCAGACACCCCCTCGATTAAGTTGAATACACTGAAATCTTCACTTATGTAATGAATTTCTTCATAGCTTTAATGAAAATTGTCACTGGAACTTGTCCATTGAAACTTTTCATAGAATCTATGAAATAGGTTTCATTAAAGTCACAGTTTATGAAATGTTTGTAGAATTAATGAAAATCTTCATAAAACTAATGAATCATTCCGACAATGAAGCGTATGTAGAATTTATGGAACAGTTTCTAAAACTTTTTAATATTAAGAAGTTTCCTTTAATTAATAACACTCTTCATGAATGTCTTAAAAAATGCATTGGAACTAAGCCAATAAACCGTTTTCATTTGATTTTTTAAACAATTTCATTTAAGTCCAAAATTAAAAAAAGGCTACATTGAAATGTTTTATTAAATATGTTGAACACTTGAATCTTAAAGCTAAAGCTCAAAATATTTGAAAATTAATGAAATAAAGAAATTTTATGGATAAATAAAAAAGTAAGCCTTTGAAATAATTTCATAGCTCCAAAGAAAGTTTTCATGAAATTTATGAAGAGATAATTTGTGAAATCGAATGAATTTTTTTTTGAATGAAAATGTGAAATTTTATGAAAAAAAGTTTATGAAAAATTTCTTAATATTAATAAGATTTCTTGGATCGAAGAAAAAAATTAGACGAACGTATTATTAAGAAACAAATGATTCAACACCTTGAGGAATATTCCTTAATCCACAATTCACAATTAGATTTTCGGCATGATTATACCCTAGATGGGTATGCCCCTAGGCATGGGTATGCCCAGAGCTAACAGTTGTTGACGAATTTGAATAGTTGGTTTCTAAATTCCAGGTGACAGATTCTCTAAGAAAAACGATATAGTTTTGTTCAAAACGAGATCTAAATTGTTATCGTTTTGAGGATGTTACACAAAAACGTTATGCTAAACGATAATAAATTTTTGTTTTTTAACAACATTGTTAACAATATTAACATTTTTATCTGATATGGTCGCAATTTAACTACAAAAAGTGGACTATAATCGTCGATCGTTCTACAGAATTCCAAGCCAGATCCATAAAAAATTACATATTTTGTACCGACATATAAGAAAATATGTCATCTTTTAACACAAATTATAAAAAATGTAAAGAAAGATTGAACAATTTTGTAAAAATAAAACAATAAAAACAGAAATACATTAAAATTGGTTTTTTTAGGTCGGCTTTTAATATTTGAATGCATGTTAATTACATTTAAACGATTTTTTCAATCATTAAAATTCTTAATATACATAATTAAAAAAAAGTACAATAATTAAATTATTTCTTTTTATGGATAAAAAAACTTTTATTTTAAAAATTTGTAGTTTTCGATCTGAAATCTAATCAGCTACTTTTAAAATTTTATATTTTTCGAATTCGTCAAAAATTATGAGCTTTAGTAACGAATAGCCTAGGATTAATGAAAAAAATTTCATACACTTTATGAAAATTTCATCGGGTCAATGAAACCATTGATTAAAATTGATTTAATGAAACACATTTCGTTGACTCAATGAAACGTTTCTTTGGGGACTTTTTTATGAAAAAATTCATTGGATTAATGAAGGAATTCATTAATACTACGCACAAATTTCTATCAGTGTATAGTACTGGTGTCCTTCTTCTTGGTTTAACTGATTCTGTTAGAACATTTTTGGATAATGGTAAAAATGTAGTTATTCTTTCATTGGATTTGTCAAAAGCTTTTGACCGAGTGATATACTTGAAGCCTGTGTACAAGTTGTATACGTACCTTGTTTGATTTTTCCTCACAAGTTTGTAAACTTATGACCTCTTACCTTTCTGATAGAAGTCAGTATATATCAATTGATGAATCTTCTTCTGTGACAAAACCAATAACCAGTAGTGTCCCGCAGGGATCTGTTATGGGTCCACAACTGTTTATGGTTTACTTAAATGGTCTGCTTACAATAGGGAATGATATATGCTGTCAGTCTTACGTTTATGCGGATGATGTTCAGTTTCTTTGCTATGCAGATGCACATTTTATTTATTTTGGTCTTCAGGCAATGAGTTTGCTGTAAATCCAAGAAAGACAATGTTAATGAATTTCGGTGTCGTTGATGACAGGATAAACGTTACTCTCAATGGCATGAGAGTTGATTTTGTAGACAAGATGAAGTGTCTTAGAGTTTTAATTGATAAGCAGTTTCTCGTCGCATGTTAATAGCGTTTCTTTGAGAATATCATTCTTGTTGAGAATGTTATACTCTCTTGATATATATCTGCCTCTCAGGTTTGACGATTTATCGTCATTTTGCCGATTTTCAACACCCAAAATAACTAAATGACGATTGACCGAGTTTTGCTTCCAAAAGGCCGATTTTTTGACAATAGTTTAATATGTCGCATTTATTTCTCATTCTCATAAAATCGCCGGATCTTTTATTAAATTTATATTATTTCATTCTTTTTAGTTAAAACGAGCTTAAGATCATTTATTTATTAATTATTTATTTCCAATATTTCGTCTCCACATTGGGTGACTTCTTCAGGGAACAATTATTACAATTTGAAAAACTTGAAGTCATCCAATGTGGAGACGAAATATTGGAAATAAAAAATTAATAAATAAATGATCTTAAGCTCGTTTAAACTAAGAAGAATTAAATAAAAGAAGAACAAAGAAAACTTAACATTTTTATTATTATTATTATTTCGTTAAAAATTAAAAAAAAAAACATTGTTTTTTTATCGAAATCTAACCTTTATTTGCTAATATGATGTGAAATACAATTTTGCAAAAATGCAAATACTAGAATTAAATAAAACTTAATCCAAACCGGATTTATTTTTGCATAAATTCATTATGGGTTTAGCTTAATTTAGTTTCTGTGTTTAGATTTGTAGAAATTTTTTTTACATTTTTATAAATATTAATTGGTGTTAGATTTAAATAAAAATAAAATAATTTTTTGAGAAAATTTATAAAATGAATATTCATATTTATAAAATGTTGAAAGATGAAATAAATACAACTTTAAATGAAACAAAATAAATCCAAAAATAAATCCGGTGCTTAAAAAACAGGCCTAATAATATAAATAAAATACCAAAATTTAATAATTAAAAAATATAACATTAAGTTTGTTCGATAACACAAAAATTTGTACAAGTTTTAACTGGAATTTGTTCGTTTACACAAATACTCAGTAAAAACTGGTAAAAAGAGAGGATAAAGTGACAGTTTGATGCCAAAGAACCTTCAAGTTTTTAGTGGATACATTTTTGCCAGTAAAACTTTGTAAGAAGAAAAAAACATGATTAAAAAAATATGCTTGTATTTTTAGTAAACAAAAACAAATATTAAAATAAATTATAATTCCCAGCAAAACCACACATTACTAAATCATGGGTAAAGTAATGTATCGCCATAGGGCTTCGCGCATTACATTACACCTTACTTCACTGATGAATTTTACAGGCGATGAGCCTCAAAGTAATGGGTTTAACTCATTACCTTGTAGGGGGTAATGTAACTGGTTACTTATATGGTTACATGGTGGGAAAAAGTAATGTGTCTATAAATAGATTTTCATAAAAAAAAAAATGCATAACAAATTTTTTTTACAGATATTTTTTTTTAATTAAATAAATAACTTTTTTTTTATTAAATAAATTACGTGGTCATATTGGGATTCGAACCTGCGGTCTCTGGTATTTAACAATTGGTTAGGCGAGAACTCTACCAACTGAGCTATCGATACATATAATATTTTATTGCTTAAAATGTAAATGAGTTGTTGTGCTTCGTGTTTTCGTTCGTGATATCAGAAATATACACCTTACCCTTATGCTTACAAAAAATCACAAAGTAATGCGTCTATAAATAGATTTTCAAAAATATATATTAATACTTACTTTACGTTTATAATTTATGCATTATGTAATTGATGATCGGTAAGTCATTATGTTATGTTTTGAAGTAATGTAAAATGGAATGAGGTGTCATTACAAGGTAATCCATGAGTGTTCAATTATCGGTAACTCATTACTTCTTGTTGGAAAATAATGATACACGTAAGGAGTACACATTACAAGGTAATGCATTACTTTATCGCACCCATTACCACAGTTTTGCTGGGTTGTTTATGGATTTAAAGTGAAAAATATTAAAGAATTAACTATGGATGAAGTTAAAAAAATTTTAAATTCTTTTTGGTCGACAATTTCAATTAACTTTTATCTTTTCCATAATGACCAGTTGATTTTTTTTTAATATTTAAAACCAGCTGTTTTATCTATTATACTAATTCTTACAAATTTTTCGTTCGTTTACTTTTTTGTAAATTTGTCTTACTCTTTGTAATTTTGTTACTGAGTAATTTTTACTGAACTTTACTGGAAAAGTAATCGAACAGACTTATTGTTAAAGAATTTCCAAATGTTGTAAAAGAATTTAAGATTTAAAAAAGTTGTGCTACTGAAATGTTGTTCACAGAATTATGTAGATATAAGTGATTAACTGTTCAAGTATTAAAATTTGTTTCATTTAAAGTTGTATTTATTTGATCTTTCAACATTTTATAAATATGAATATTCGGGATATCGTTGTAAAATATAATGATTTTCGAAGTTTAAACCAAAGAGAAGTGTCGGAAATCGCGTTATATTACAGCGATAGCACGTTAACGTTTGAAATGTGAATTACATTATTGTATTTTATTTTTTATTAAAACTTTAACCCTCTTCTAACAAATATATTTTATTTTGACGATTTTTAACGATTTTTCAAAATATGATGAAAATTTGACGTTTTTATGCTCAGCAAACCTGGCAACACTGCTGCCTCCTTCAATTCGGATGCGTGTTAGTAATGCCTTGGTATTTTCTGGTAACACAGATGATGAATTTAGTAGGTTTACTAGGATTTTCAATCGAATTATTAGATATGTGTTTGGCCTAACTAAGACTTCGGTCCCATGTCATCCCGTATGTGGTCCAATTTTTTGGGTGCTGTTTTAGTATTTATGTAGGTATGAGGTTGTTGATATTCTTCTACATGGTGATGGCAAATGACTTTCCCGAATATATAGTTAACAATTTTATTTTATCCCATTCGGAAAGAAACCCCCTATTGGTATATTGAATACATCACTCGATCATTTTAGATTAGGCTTTCGAGAATATGGAATGATTTACCTATACACCTGAGAAGTTTTACTTCTTCTATGAAAATGTTTCATTAATATCATGAATGAAAATTCCTTTAGTGTAGGCATTACTATGCATTATTTTTTTTTTTTTTTTTTTTTTTTAAAGAGAAGCAACACTCAGGAAATTCTTCCTATTAATTAATGTGTTGCTTTCTTTGGAAAGGGGATAGTGGAGAGATGAATTGCGCGAGTAGATAAGTCTTAATACAGTTGTTGCTCACCACCTGATGTAGAGTTGGCGAATTTATTGAAGCTTTTTGTTTCATAGCCCTGATTCATTATTTTACTTCGGTGGGGTTAAGTGCTATGGGAACACAACTGCAATTCCTTAATAACTTTTTTTTAATTTCTCTATAGTTTCTTTAAATAGAAAAAATAAACCGAAAAACGTAAAATGGAGTAATTTTTACCCCACATAGTAACTCCTAAACATGAGATTAGGCAGCTAGAAAATATATGTGTCTCTTAAATTTTTATTCTCTACAACATAGCTGAAGTTCATTCAGATCTGCCGGTCCGGTCCGGGTCGGGATACCTTCCTTGTCAGTATTTGTTTTAAATGATTTACAATTTACGTTACAAACATCTGTCTGGTTTAATTGCCTTTTATAGATTTTCTATTTTTACCTACTAATTTGAGTTTTTCTTTTATATTTAGCTGAAGTTATTTTAATTTAGGGGGTAGTTTTTAAAATATAGCACGCTCAACTGGAGAAGCTATAATTGAGTGAAACTAATACAGTGACGATCAATAAAATAGAATCACTACTTACGAATTTGGTTAAGTAATAAATCGGTAATAAATTTGATAAGAAAATTAAAGATAAAATTAAAATCCAAAAAAATCAATCAAGCACTCGAAATTCACTTTTTTCCATTTTTAAAAAAATCCACGAGTTTGTATGTTTTGAACAGCTGTTAAACGCAAAGTAAATGACGGAACTTGCTCAAAATTTGACAGTAGTCTATTAACAGGTGGGATGGGAACAGTGTTGCATTTCATAAAACTACGAGGGAAGTTCGAAAAGTCATGGACTTATTGGTCCGCCCTCGTATATTTGAAATTTTGTAAACGAATACAAATTTTATTAAAATTTTCAAACTTTAAATTAATACAAAATTCAAAGTTTATTTGATAATTTTAATTTAAAAATATTTTAATTTTGTTAAGTGGGCTGGTCGCCACATTCTTTTAAAAATAATTTACAATACGTTACAAAATATAAAAATGTTCATAGTCCCACATTGACGGCACTAACTAATTTAACGAAACATAAAGAAATAACAAAATATGAAACCCTTTTTTGTAAAAAGAAAAAGATACACACAAAATTACGTAAGATGTGTGTCCTTGTCTTTCGCTTTTATATAAATTTGATATAAAAGTATACTGTACTTTACACTCCTGGCAGATAAATTCAGAAATGTTATATGACGATTTATTAATATGATGAAGCAAATTCATAATTTTTTATGAAATGAAAAAAAAATGAATGAAAATCCCAATATTCTTGCAACACAATTGTAATTCAGAATATATAAATTAAAACTCAGAACTTCAAATTGAAATTTAGAAAATATCAATTGATATTCATTTTTATTTAAAATTTGGAAACCAAATAATATTAGTTAAAAATTTTCATTTTGAATTTAAAACCATTAATTGGATTAAGAATTTCCACTAAAATTTATAAAAAAATTGAAGGCAAAATTTATTCTATTGATGTTATGATGATATATTCTGAATTTTAAATAAAACATCTAAATTACAAATTATATTTTTTTTTAATTTCAAATGAAAAATCTTAAATTGTATTAATGATTTTTAAATTCCAAATGTAAATTCATAATTTTAATCGATAGGAAAACAACAAAAAATATGGTTACACGGTTTATAAAACTTTTTATGAAATGATGAAGATTTATGAAACATTTGACATAGCATGTTTAAACATCGACTAACACCATACAATGGAACAATTTTTCAAATGTTACATAAAGTTGGCGCAAGAGGAGTGGAAAAATATTAGCAAATTTAGCATTTTATATATTTTTAATTATAAAACAATGGAATTTAAAAAATGCCGAAATTTGGTAGATTTCAAGAAAAATTCAGTTATACACTGCGTTGCAAAACTATGTATAATTACACATTAATTTCACTAAATTTCGTAAGTTAAAGAAAAAAATTGAAGATGTTAACCGGCATAAATGTACACTTAAACAAATGTCAAAATTTATTTTTAAAACAACATTTTGTGAATTGATGTGAATTTTTGTAAATCTAACAAAGTTTATCGCTTACGAAGCAATTGTCATTTTGACAAATTTTTGTTATTTAAATAACAAAATTCCATTTGTTAATTCCAGAAAATATTATAAAAAAGGGAGTAAAGTTAATTTGATCAATCTATGTTAATATGATGAAGTTTTATAGCTGCAGAAAATAATTTGGCGTACTTTTAGTATTGTGATGTCATTAGTCGTGTGAGATCCATCTGTAAAAGTTGGAAATTTTTTGAGTTTTTTTCAGTCTACTAATATTCAGCCAAAATTTAATTAACTTTTAGCAAAGATTTTTTAAAAAACTAAGTGATAGAAAAACTTTTGCTTAATCTACTGATTTTGTTGCTAAAAATCAGCTAGATTTTCCTGACATTAGCAATTTTTTTGAAAGCACCCCCTCCTGACTAAAATTTTGCTGACTCAGCAATTTTTTTTTGCAGACTACAAACTTTTTTTTTTGAGTGCTACCTGTGCACCAAACATACTACATGCGTGTGTGTGTCTACATTTTGTGGAAGAAACAAACAAACAACACCAAAAGGACTGAAGCAATTTTGATTTATTTGATTTATTCATGTCATACTAAATTTTTTTTTAAATATTTTGCCTTGAAGTGTAGAACATTTTTGAAGTTCCTCATATACATATATGCTTGATCCTTATGACATTCTAAGCCGATATGATGATGTTCGTCTTTGTGTCTGTCGGTTAAAATGGCGATCACGGATCGGGACTGATCATTTTTTTCTTGCTTATTTAACATCGAGAATCGGACGAAATCGGTCCAGCAGTTTAAAATTTATAAGTGGTAATATGAAGGTACATACATACCCCTAAATTTTTTATACAAATTGGTGTATATTAGTGCAATTTAATAGTAGCTTCTGGTGTATAAAATATAGCGTCATATTTTTTCCACTAGACGCTTAGATGTGAATAAATTGAAAAAAAAATTTTAACACAATTTCACCACAAAATTTGTTTTTCACATCGAACATGCTTTTACCACAAAAATATTTTTTACATACACAGAAAAAAACTAAAAACGGGTTTCAATTAAAAATTTTATTGAATCAATTAATATTTTAATTGATTTTGCACCTACGACTGAAATGATAGTATTAACTAAAAAAATTTGCAGACAGTTTATTGAAACTCTTTCAATTAAAATAATAATAATATCAATTAAAAGAGTTATTGTTTTTCTTTACAACCTCAATTAAAAAGTTTAGTTAAATTGATTAAAACTTTAATTGGAACTTAAGAAGAAAACAATGGTAGTTTTAATTGAAAACTCGTATTTTTTATTTTTGTTATATGCCCCCCATTAAATAAAAAAAGAAATATAGGTTTGTAAATTAAATTGACATTTTTTTATAATAAAATTAAAGCCTTTTAATATAAAAATGTATTATAAGAACTTGTATCTTGAACTTTTTCTTGTGATTGAATTGCTTTCTTAAAAAAATCACACACAACTTTAAAATGATAGTTTAATGACACTTATACTTATTGAAAATTTAATTATTTACAAAAATAATAGTTTAATTGTCCTTTTTGCGATAAGGTTTATTTAAATCCACATGTGCACTTTTATTACCACAGATAAAACACGAAACTAAACACTACAAAAAGAGTGTTGCAAACTCTAGTGAAATAACTACGATTTTGCGTGTATTTGAAATCGGTAAATTATTCAACTTATTAAAAGTTAATCATTTGCGATTTTTTTTATTTACAAATTTACAATTAAATAATATATTGATAATAATTAAACCTTTGTTTGATTATTTAATCTAAATAAAATAAAAAAAAATAGTTTGAAAAATTTTTAAAAATTTTGTTTACATGTTGTCAACACTGTATGGATTTAATAGAAAATTCAATAAATTTTTTAATTGAATCAATTAAAAAAATTGTTTAAATTGCCATTGATGTTCAAACAATCGATTAATTAGATATTTTTGGCCCATAATTTTTTCTGTGTATTAGTGCAATTTAATAGTAGCTTCTGGTGTATAAAATATAGCGTCATATTTTTTCCGCTAGACGCTTAGAGGTGAATAAATTGAAAAAAAAAAAATTTAACACAATTTCACCACAAAATTTGTTTTTCACATCGAAAATGTTTTTACCACAAAAATATTTTTTACATACAAAAAAGTTAGCATCTCAAAATTCTTTTTTCACCTAAATAATGTTTCGGACTATCAGTAATGACACCAGCTTACTCGCTACATTACTTTTACACTACTAATAAGGACATACTAATAACTAGTTAATTTTCTTATTATTTTAATACAAAAAATATGCGTTACACATAAGTACCTATTTTTATCATTATTTTAAATATAAAGTAATGATCTCAAACTTTTTTCAGACTCATTATTTTTTCAATTCTAGTAAGTACATGAATTATTATTTTTGATTTCTTATAAGCTGGAAAGTAATGACATTTTGTAGAAACTAGTCATTAATGTTTTTATCTAAACATGTAGAGATAGCTTAGATGGTAGAACATTTAACTGACAACCTGGTTCGACTCCCGTGTTGGCACATTTTATTAAAAAAAGTGAATACAAAATATTTTTATTATTAAATTTAGTTTTTTGAAAATTTATTTTTAGTCTCATTATTTCTGTCTATGCTATAGCCTATATGCTTACTATAGTAAGCATATAGGTAATCATATATTTTATGTTTTTTAGTAACGTGTTTAGTAATGATATGCCATTATATTCCGCGACATCCCCATATAAAATTAATGAGATTTATAATGACTTATAATATGTACTTATATGTAAGTGGTTATATAACCACTTAAATATAAAATCGGTAAAACTGAATTTAATGCTTTTACTTCGATTTCATTTCTCTTCGATTTAAAATTACTTATATTTGCAGAACATGGCCGTAAATGTTGAAACCAAATAAAATGCCGGCATTGTTTATAAATTTTGAGTACTTGCTTGGAAAACTTCTTCTCCAGAGAATACATGCAGGTTAGTGTTGCCATATTTCGAAGGTTGAAAATTGCTAGATAGTTGAAAAAATAGTGCTAGAAAGTGCTAGATTGGGTGAAAAAGTTTTTTTTGCACATATCACTATAGAGCACTTTTTACTTTCGGTTTGTAAATTGATCTATAAGATTCCGTTTTCTTATATTAAACATATTTAATATAAAGTGTACAAAAGCATTACCATATAAGTAGTTATATGAACACATATTTGATAATGGCAAGTACTTACAACTGTCATTACAAAATAATTACATATTATTACTAAATATCTTGCCATAAAAATATGTAGGTAACCACTTATGCTTAGTGTATGAAAAAAAATAATGAGTCTAAAAATAAATTTTCAAAAAACCTTAATTTAATTAAAAGAAATATTTTTTTATTGAAAAATTTGTTTTTAATAAAATAACCTGGTAGTCCAGGTTGTCAGTCGATCGTTCTACCATCTGAGCGATCTCTACACAGAAACAAATATTTCCGTACTTTTTTTTATTTAAATTCAAGCTATAAAAAAACATTTGGTATGGCAACAACACTTTATCCAATTGTTTTTTGCTTTTTGAGAAGGTATACAATATTGATCACTTTTTAATCAAATTAATTAAAGAGCTAGCAATTTCTAATTGAATTTGCAATTTTCGTTGTTGGCGGAATTTCATCAATTGACGTTTTTGAATCGGTGATTTTCGTGATTGAAATGCAATTAATGTTTATCCCGATGAAAATAAATTTAAATAACAAATATGCAGGTGCTTGTGCAAATTTAAATGTAACTGACACTAATAGAAAACATGATTTTCTATTGTTGATTTACTTCAATAAACGTCACTACATTGCTAGGTCTGTCAAAAAAACAGAGTAGTATTTGGAAGATGACAAAGCCAATTGTGACAATATTTTGATGTTGTTTTTGTTTTTTCTTTGATATTTTAAATTTTGAATCTCGCTCCTAGACGAGGACAAGAAATTCTCATTGAGTTTGTGATTTAACATAACAAATATCTCTAGAAATTCTAATAACAAACTCCCCTGAAGATTTCCTTGGGCAGGAATGAAATCCGGATAGGGACACGCCTACATAAGATTGTTTTTGACAATTTGTTAAATAAGTTTTGGGACTTTAGCACATTTAATTACTATAAATGGGTTTTTATTTTTTTGTGTGTACTTGATAGATAAAACCATAAGTGGCTTGCTTGTACAAAATGTCAATACTTTCTAGATTACAAAAAATAAGTAGTTATATATGTACTTACTTGAGTTGAAAATATAATGATTCTAAAAATAGATTTTCAAAAAACGTTCAGATAATTACTTTATATTTAAAATAAAGATAAAAATAAGTACTAGTACTAGTACTAGTAAAGCATTATTTCTTGTATTAAAGTAATGGAAAACTTAATTAGTAATTAGTAAGTTATTATTATTTGTGTTAAAGTAATGCAGAGCTGGTGTCATTTCTGGTAGTGAGAAAAGTAATGACATTTCTTTAACGTTTCTACCATAACTAGGTAATTTTTTTAGAATTGGGTAACAAAAAATTAAATGTCGCCTATTTATAAAAAGGTGATTAATTCTTTTACGGATTTAAATTCACTAGTTTTTAATATAAACATAGCTTAATTTTAAAGCATATTTTAATGGCATTGTAAGGATCTTAAAAAGTCTTCTTTTTTTATAAAAAAAACTTTAGTCCTAGAGATTTATTGATAAATTTGGTCACTGGCATTGATTGGTTAAGCCATGTTTTTCATATTTTTCTCTTTATAGCATATTTTGACCTTAAGATTATAGTTTTAGTAAACATCTTATTTTTAACATTTTTTTCTCAAAAGCATATTTTTACATTTTCTTTTCACTTTTAGTTACTGATTTTTTTTTTTAAATATTTTTTTTTATTTTTCTTTATGGTGTTTCAAAATTTTGGAAATTCAGTTAATTTTTGAAAATTTTAATTTGCAATGTTTGAAGCCCTGAATGTTGCTTCTGTTTATAAATAAACTTAAACAAAATTCGCAAAGCTTACTCCAACTGTACTAAAAAATAAAATTTTTAAATACGAATTTGAAAAGAAAAAGCTTTTTTTCAAATTTTAAGAGCATATTTATCGTTTTTAGGGCATATTTTAAGAACATAAAATGATTTAGAGCCTAAACCTAAAAAATAATTTTTTTAGAAGTAATCAGTAAATCTTCTAATTTTCGACACAAATTCAACGAATTATGTTTTGCAGATATAACTCCAATGTGGTCAAATTAATAAAATATTCACAATTGTTGTAATTTTTTTTTTTTTAACTGAAAATTGATCCAAATTGGTTTCCATAACTTTATATGTTTTTTTAGTTTTATTCATAAATTTATAATTTAAATCTGTAAAAATAGTGAAAAATATATTTGTGGCAAAAAAGTGCTAAAAAAAATTAAATTATTTTTAAAAAAGTGCTAACTAGCAGCTAGCACTTTTTTTTTTATAAAATTTGAGTGCTAAATCACAAAAAACTGCTATTTCTAGCATCCATTATGCTACAATGGCAACCCTGATGCGGTCATATGTATATCTTTTTACGAGTAGTAAGTACATATATTTACTTTAGTTAATTGTAAAATTGTTATCTTTTAAATGTAAAAATTATAACGAAACCACCATAAAACAAATATGGAAAAATACATTAGTCAAATTTGTGGTATATCGTTGATATTGTGGTTGTTTACCTGTGTTTTATTATTATATGTACTCAGATACAAATTATGTATGTGTGTAAATACAAAGGTTGCCATTTTAGCTATTTGCCGGCTAGATCTAGCGATTTTTTTTTCAACTAGTTATAAAAAAAATAGTTAGATTGCATCTATCGGGAATATTTAGCCATTTATTTTTTGTCTTAGCGATTTTTGCCCATTTTTTCTAGCTATTTTTTAGAGCATGCGTTTTATTGTATGCCATAACAATATATTAATATTGCATTTCCCCGAGAGATTTTTCGATTTTTTTTCTTCATTGCCATTTTTATCTGGTGTTATTAAAAATTTTCAATGTTTGATATTGTAAGCTCAATATTAAGTTCTCCGAAGTTTAAAATCAGGCACCGTTTTTCCAAAGCTATACAAATTTAATGATGTTTTTATTTTTTTATAAGAAAATTATAGTTTCGTAAATAAAAACCATATCGCTTTCACTTTTTTTTTTCTTTTTTTTTTGTAAAATTATAGAAAAGGAAAAAAATTATGGAGTTTTTTTTTAATTAAATAAAATAGTCATAAACCTTTACGGTCAATATTATTTTTTCGTAACGTTTGCCATTTCCGCTATTATAAAAGTCTTTTTGGACTAAAACTGATTGATTTTTTAATAAATATTAAATTTTTTTAATGTTCTAAAGGTTGAAATAATCAAAATCAAACCACTTTGATTTCTAAATAAAAAAAATATCCAAGATAGCTTTTGAATTTTCTTTTTAAATTTTATTATAAAGGGTCCGCCAAATAACTTTTTTTTTGAACTCCTGAACCAATTGGACTTTGTATGGCGTCATACCAAGGTCTTTATGCAAAATTCGTCTCAATAAGGTCTCCGAAATGTTCAATTGTTGAGAACGACGGTGAATTGATGTTGATGGCGCTTCACGGACACTTTCTGCCACAGCAGCAATATTCTCGGGTGTACGCACTGTTTTTGGCTTTTCACGCTTTGGTTTATCGATGAGGATGCCAGTTTCTTTCACTTTTTTCACAAGATAACGAACATACGGACCATATTCGTTCAGCGGAAGGATAAAACTAATTATCTGTCAAATCAGACATGAGCTAAGTGTTACCATTCACGAAATAAGCACTAGTTGAAAAAAAACGTTAGATGGCGGACCCTTTACATATCTATATTAACTACCAAAATGTAAAAAAAAAAATTATTTAGAAGTCGATTGGTAAGCAAAACATAGCAATTTGTTTTCGAATTCGTCCCATTAGTCTTTGCACTAGACTTTAATACACTTTTCTGGCTGCCAAATTCCATTTAGATTTGAACTCTTATACAGTTGACACCGTGATTCCTGTCTTCTTTAAAGTTCCTTTTATAATTGACCAATATTCTTCTATTGGACGTAGTTCCGGACAATTTGATGGTTTGTTTTCTTTTTGTATAAAGTCGATTTTGTTGCTGTTATACCATTCAATTGTGGCTTTTGCATAATGACAACTGGCTAGGTCAGTCCAAAATAACGGTTTTGTAGTGTAAGATCTTAGAAATGGTAACACAAGCTTTTTTAAGCATTGTTTCCTATAAATTTCACCATTTATTGTACCAGTTGTAAAGAAAGGGCTTGATTTTCTTAAACAAGAAGAAATTGCTTGCCAAACCAGTATTTTTTTCTGGAAATTTGGACTTAATTTTCTGTTTACATTGATCTGGAGCATCACCACGACTACATGCTTTGTAAAAGTCTTGCCCTGCAATGTACCGGAATTTTTGCAAAGCAATATGTTTCATCATCCATTATCACGCAATTATATTTTGTTGATTGTGTTTCGTAAAGGCATCGACTGCGTGTTTTTGCAGATAAATTGTGTGTTGCGTTCCTTTCTGGATATATGTACCTGAGCTTTATAACACTTGAGTCCATTACGCTTTTTGACATTCTGAACAAAATTTTGCGATTTTTTGATTTTACTCGCTACTGCTCGCTTTTTAAAAGCTTCTATAACCTTGTCCGCTGCTTTTACATCCCTTTGGCCATGCTCACCACCACTTCCCCACTTTCTTTCAATTGACAAGCATTCATTAAAGTTTTTAATAGCGTTTTTAACTGCACTCATAATAATCTATAGGTAAAATACACGAAAACCGTTGTTCTTTTTACGAAAGTTTTGGTTATTTTGACATTACGAAAAAATTTGTAGAATATACAAATCACATTTCGTAAAGTTTTGTAAAAACTTTTTTTAAATAAAAATGTGGTGCATACCTTACGGGTTTATTTTAAAATTAAAAAAAAAATTTAATGGTGCCACACAAGAATCGAACTCACGATTTCAGTGACGTCCTGCTGTTTTGAAGTAGACCCCTCTACCATTTGCACCAAAGTAGCTGATGCAATACAACAAACTAAAAAGGAACTTAAGTCGAAAATATTATGAAATTTTTATGAAAACTAGAAAAATATGCTACAAATATTTAATAAAAAAGGTAAAATGGCAATTAAATATTTTTATTATGTTTATTGAACTAAATAAAATAATATAATTTTTTTTATAAATATATCAATTAATATATTAAAAAACAAAATAAAAAAATAATAAAATAATAATAATAAAAAACTTAAATAACAATTTCAAACTAATTTCATTTTATTATTAAATATTTTATCTTTTTAAATATTTGTTTTATTGAATTTCATACTAAACCTGGCAAATAAAGTGGAAGTAGTGTTTTCGGGTCCTCTTTAACTTGTTTTAGCATCCTCTTTATTAAACAAAATACAAAATATCCATTTATATCAAAAAAAATATAGTAATAATGAAATAAAAAAATAAAACATAGAAATTTAAAAAACATTAATAAACAAAAAAAAAATATAAAAACTAAAAAAAAAAAATTTGTCCTGGCCAGGAGTTGAACTCGCAACCTTCTGATTGCAAATCCGACCTCTAACCACATCAACATCCATATGTAATATTTGTAACATTACAAATTTTTGTACAATGTACTAAAAAAATATTACGAAATCATGTTTGTATTTTTTACGAAATTTGTAAATTTATATAATTTGTTTTATACAAAAGTTTTGTAATATAAACAAAATGTTTGTACATTCTACGAAAAAAAAATTACGAAAAATATATTTGTATTTTTAAGCATGGATTATTATGAGTGTGTGGAATATGGTAGTTTAACATTTTTTGCTATCAAACGTTTGGAAATGTTTTTATTTTTATTATATTCGTACGGAATAAGTTTTCTTCGATTAAGCTCTGAAGCCATTTTTTTCAAAACTATATAAATTTCGAAAATCTTTTTTATTGAAATAAAATGAGAAGATAATAGCCTACTTAAACCATACAATTTAATTTTATTAGCCAAGTAGTTTTGAAGAAAACAAAGATTAAAAATGGTTTGATTTTGACTAATTCAACCTTTAGGAACTTAGCGATTTCAAGCGATTATTATTTTGAAATCTAGCTATTTGTTGTACAATTGACAACCTTGGTAAGTACAAACAATTGTACACATTTTCAATAAATGAATGGTTTAGTCTTTTCTTTTGTATACAATATTAATTTTGAAAATTCTTAAAACTTAAACAGTTGTAGATTGCGTGTCGTCTAAGCGAGAGGCTGAATACGCGGCGCTACTCATTTTTTAAAACGATTCTCCACCCCACATTAGTCGTGTGTTTAATAACATATTCTGTAGTCAATCAAAAACAAAAAATATATATAGATATGTATATATTTTTATAAATTATTTGTTACACTTCTCAATAGATTTAATAAAAATCGTATGATATTAATAAATAAATAAAAAATATTTAATGGAACATTTCTCTTAAAGCACGTGCGTTTAATTTATGGAAATTTATTTTTGAGCCATCATTGTGTTGGAATTCCTTTTCAAACAAACAGAACTCTGACCCAACTTTATCGCAACATCTTTGGAATTCCTGTTAAAAACAACGTCATTACTCATACTCTCGGTTTCACTAAACATTGCTCTCAGTAAATGCTAGATTTTATGTGTACATTTCTTTAGTATTTTCGAAAAAATGGATTGCACAGAACACGTCATTATGAAATAAACTATGCCAGTCAACAAACCAACCAGCCAGTAAGCTGATTAACGCAAAATATATGTCGTCTATACAGTTTAAATATTCAAAGTAATAAAAATTACATATTTTGTAGAAATTGAAAAAGAGCATAAAATTTATATCAAATTATAGTATCGGAAACAATTACCGGGCGACCAGTTCAGTTAGTTTGGCAGTCAGTCAGTCGCTTACTCTTTATTATCGTTGGCTGAGTTTTTATTTTAATTACTCTACCAGTTGCCATCATGGGCTACGATGAAGTTCTAACACATTTGGGTGATTTTGGAAAATATCAAAAAATTATATATTTTCTTATCTGTTTAACATCGATAACTTGTGCTTTCCATAAATTAGCCGGTGTTTTCCTGTTAGCCAAACCGGATTTCCGTTGTGTACTACCATTTGAAGATGCCACAAATGATACGGTTACATATGAATTGCCGCCACACTATTGGAAGTTAGCATATCCCAAAGATTTATTAAATGTTAATTATCAACCTTGTTCGTATTATAATGTCGACTATACGGCGGAATATTTGAATAGTGATGAACCGGTCACGAATAAAGGTACCATAGAATGTACGGTATATGTGTATGATAAAACAAAGTACCTGAATAGTGCCGTTACCGAATGGAATATGGTATGTAGTCGTAATTTCTTAGCCGCCACCAGTGATGCCATGTTTATGTTTGGTGTTTTAGTGGGCAGTATAGTTTTTGGACAACTTTCCGATAAATATGGTCGTAAACCGATATTCTTTGCTTCCTTAGTCATACAAGTATTGTTTGGGGTGTTGGCTGGTGTGGCGCCAGAATTTATTACCTATACAGCATCACGTTTTATAGTGGGAGCTACTACATCGGGTGTATTTTTGGTGGCCTATGTTATAGCCATGGAAATGGTAGGACCTAGTAAACGTCTTTTTGCTGGCATCTTTGTAATGATGTTTTTCTCCGTGGGTTTTATGCTAACCGCTGTATTTGCTTATTTTGTTCATGATTGGCGTTGGCTGCAAATAGCTCTAACACTTCCCGGTCTGTTATTCATGTGCTATTATTGGATTATACCAGAATCGGCCAGATGGTTATTATCGAAGAATCGTAAAGAAGCCGCTATTGCTAATATAAAAAAAGCTGCTCGTTATAATAAAATCGAAATTTCCACGGAGCTCTTAAATCAACTTTTAGATGATAACACTGAAGAGAAAAAAGTTGAAGACGAAGATCCTACGGCCAGACAACCAAGTGTCTTAGATTTATTACGTTATCCCAATTTAAGAAGGAAGACTTTGTTAATATTTTTCGATTGGTTTGTTAATAGCGGTACCTATTATGGCCTGTCGTGGAATACAAATAATCTTGGAGATAATGTTCTACTTAATTTTGTAATCTCTGGTGCTGTAGAAATTCCCGCCTATATGTTTCTCTTATTTACTCTTAATCATTGGGGACGTCGTTCCATATTATGCGGTTGTATGTTAGTAGCTGGCACTAGTTTGCTAATGACAATTGTTGTTCCCAGCAACGCCAATTGGGTGATTATAATGTTAGCCATGATAGGCAAATTGGCTATAACGGCATCTTACGGTACCATCTATATATTCTCAGCTGAACAATTTCCCACTGTAGTGCGTAATGTTGGCTTGGGCGCTTCTTCTATGGTAGCTCGTATTGGTGGTATTTTGGCGCCATTTTTCAATATGCTAGCTAATATTTGGAGACCTTTGCCTTTGATCATTTTTGGTGCCATGGCATTTTGTGGTGGTCTACTCTCTCTAATGCTACCAGAGACACATAACAAACCTACGCTGGAGACCATAGCCGATGGTGAAGAATTTGGCAAAAAGTCTACCAAGATGGAAGATTATCTAATAGAAAATGGTAAAGAATTAAAGAATTTGGATAAGTTGGAAACTCTTCCTTTAAACTCTTCAAAAAGTGATATCAATGGCCAAAATAAATAATAAAACAAATTAAGTTTTGTCCTGTTTACATTTACATTTAATTATAATATTTATTAGTTTAAATAATTCTATTAATAATATTAGCCTAATGTATTTTTACCAAAATAAATGATTCAAAGTATACCATGAATAAGTATATTTTGATTTTGTAAAAAAAGAAAGAATTTTATTACCAAAAAAAATAAAAATTTTATAATTTTGCATTACTCTGAAAGAATTATCCTTCATGATATTAATGAAACAATTGCATAGAATGTTTTTCGTAGATTCGATGAAATAATTAATATATTTAAAACATTTTATTAATATTAAGAAATTTTTCATAAACTTTTTTTTCATAAAATTTCATACTTTCATAAAAAATTCATTCTATTTTATAAATTATCTCTTCATAAATTTAATGAACATTTTCTTTAGAGCTATGCAATTATTTCAAAGAGTTTTTTTCATAAAATTTAATAATTTCAATGAAAATGAAATATATTCAAGTTCGAGGCCATACTCTATATTTCTTTTTTAGGATATTGTCCTAACAAATAATCTATAGAGTTTTTGTTTTCAAATTTATTAATTGACCACTTTTAGGAATTTGTTAATTGATCTATTTCGGGAATTTTCTAGGCTCCCATCATCAGAATACGTTTTGAAAGAAGTGACAATCCCATGCAAACATCAAGCATTTATATAAACTAGTTTTTTCACTAAACGAGAACTAATATATGAGCTCGAAGTTAAAGATTATCACCATTGATCAAAAATAAATTAAAAAATTGTTTGTTATGTGCAAGGTCTACCTTTGTTAGATATTCAATACACGTTTTTCCCCCTTTTTATTTGCACCCTTGTTTTGTTTAAAAACAAAAACAAAATGTGCAACGGGAGTAAACAAGACCGTACTTTGGCTTTTATACAAGTTTGATATAATTTTTATTAAAAATTAAAATTATGTTTTTTCGACCTTTAATTGTGCAATGAAAATGATTCAAGTTCGAGGTCGCACTCTATATTTCTTTATTAGGATATTGTCCTAACAAATAATCTATAGAGTTTTTGTTTTCAAATTTATTAATTGAACACTTTCAGGAATTTTGCCTTTCCCGAGAAATAGAATTTTCCTTAAAATACTGTTACCGAAATAATGTGACAAGTTCTGAAAAAAATCGCTGTAAACAGATATATCCTCCCAAAGTTTTATCATAAACTAGCCAGTCATTAAAACTCGGGAATGATGGGGCTAACAATATCGGTGTACATTAACATTACCTGTATAACTAAAATAACGTTACCCTTAAAATACCGTTACTGAAATAACTGAAAAACCGTTAGCCCTAAAAATCCTTTACCGAAATAACTAAAATACCGTTACCGAAATAAGTAAAATACCGTTAACGTTAAAAAACCATTACCGAAATAACGGAAATATCGTTACCCCTAAAACACAGTTACCGAAATAAAAGAAAATAGCGTTACCCTTACCGATACCCGCACCCCCACTATGTCTGTCCAGCTCAACACGTCTACAGTTTGCAATATTTAAATAGCGAAAACCTCTTGCAATCATGTTGCTAACATCCCCCTGTATTCCTTTAAAGCAGGGGTGCCCACGGCCTATGCGCTTGGTACTCATTTGTTTTTGTAAAAACACTTAGCTATGGGCTGTGTGTTTTAATACACATATAGAGCGCTCAGCACTAGCAACTAATAAGACAAACAACTTTGTCTTATTAGTTTTTTTGTCGTTCTTCACTTTATATACGCAAGCGCAAAGCAACAACACTTTCGTATGCTTTGCTGGTAAACATTGAAATATTTTTTTCTTTTTTCTTTGTATGTATTGGTTTTTACAACAAAAAATGTTGAATAAAATTAGTTTTTCTTTAAATGTATTGGTGTTTGCTCTTCCATAAGGAACTTTTGGGCACTCCTGCTTTAAAGAATCCTGCATTTTCATCAACTACCCTGTTGTTCTACTGAGGCTGATGGTTTTCCTAAAGCCAATTTGATTTGAATTTCAAATAATTGGTGAACTATAACAGGTTATATAATGATACAACAATTTTTGAAAATCTATTTTAAGACTCATTATAATTCGTATTTTTGTAAGCTATAGGTTAAGGTGTTAGTTTTGGTATATCTTGATCAAATTTACATAGAAGAAAAATTAATTTATGTTTTAAACTATGATTATTATATGCGTCGGTGGCTCGGGGACCCATTATTTTAGACCCATTATTTTTTTCCTTCTGGTAATGGCTTATTATTCAGACTCTGGTATGCATGTAGGTAACCAATTTTAATTCATATCTACGCAAGGCTGCCAGTAATGCATAGCTCATAACTTTTGAGACATTTCATATAAAAAAAGTTAGAATTATAATATAAAGGGTAATAAAGAGGGTTTTTTTTATAGAGGTATAGAACTTTGAAATGGAATAAAACAAAGATGAATTTTTTTAATTGACATGAAATTTCCTTTATTCCAAAGATAATCTTCTGGCATTATAACTTAAATATGACTTCTGGCATATGACCGACACGGCTGGCTCGGACGTAGTCTAATCTGGAGGTCCAATTTCGATGACTTTTTCCAACTATGAAACAATGCGTTTACCAAACGTTTCCTTCAAAAAATCAATTGTGGCACGAGCTGTGTTACATGTTGCGCCGTCTTGTTGAAACCACAGCTCTTGCACAACATGGTTGTTCAATTGATGAACGAAAAAGTCAGTAATCATGGCTCTATAGCGGTCATCATAGACTGTAATGTTCTGACTAGCATTGTTTTTAAAGAAGTAGGGACCAATGATACCACCTGCCCATAAAGCACACCAAATAGTCAGTATTTCTGGATGTAACGGTGTCTCAACGTATCCATTTAACCAAAAGTGAGCTTCATTATGTTGACCTTAAAATTGACGTAGTGCGCAATACGTATTTCGAACAGAACCATGATTTTCAAAAAAAATTTGCACAATTTGGAAGCGTTGTTCAGGCGTCAGTCTATTCATGTTGAAATGTCAAACCAAACTAAACATAAATCACTTGACAGCTGACAAAATAGCAGCCAGTTAAAAAAGTGTTGCCAACTTAAAGTTTTATTCCTGTATAAAAACACCCTTTACGTCCAAACCTTCGAATTTAGATAACTATACTCATTATTTGGTAAGGTGTGTTTTTGCTGGGTTATTATTCTTTTTGGATGAAATTGGCAAATTTGTTTTTGATTTAAAAAAAAAAAAACAAACAATTTTATAAATTATTTAAAATTTTTATTTATTAGCGCTCCGATGTTGTTGTCTGAGATAAAAAAGATTTCAAAACAATTTATTAAAAACTCAAATAAAACATTACAGAAAAAACTTTTAATAAACTAATTTTTTTTTTTAAATTGCAAACAAAAAAAAAAAATGTGTGCTTTTTATTTACAATATTTTAAATAAATTTTTTGTTAATAAAAAATGAAATCGGAACAATTCCAAAAAACAATTAAAAAATGGTATTGAAAAATATTAAACTTTAAGTTTATGGAAATTTTTAAAGTCTATATGCGTAGTTCTTAAGTAAAAAGGAGCACTCTTGCATGAACAACTTTTATGAAAAAACTGATTTTTTTTAAAAAAATTTTTTTCAGAACATTCCGTTTTCACCAGTAAAACTACGGTTTTTAATATATTGAAGTTAAAAAATTAAGTTCGAAAAGAGCTAAAAACCGGTTTATTCGACATTCAAAAATTTCCCTGCAGGAAATGTCAATAGTGAAAAAGTATTGATTCACTATTGACTGTGTCACCAGTACTACTAACCAAATATTCCCCAGGCAATGTAATTTGCTATAGACATTTAACACGTACGTGTCATTGAAAATCACTAGTGACATTAGAACTATTGACTAGGTAGTGAATAGGTAGTTCTTATGGGACCATATGCAGACATTGGACCAAAGATTCACTAGTGACTCGTTAGTTCTTATGGGGCCACATGTAGACATAAGAACCATAGATTCACTAGTGACTAATTAGTTCTAATGGGCCCATATGTAGACATTGGAACCAAAAATTTACTAGTGAGTTAATAAAGTAAAAAGTGTAGACGCTTAGTTGACAATGTCAACAAAATAGTAGACAAAAGTGGAGACTTGGAGACACTTGACCCCAAGCTTCCTTCAGGGTTAACTTAAAAAAAACCAAAACCGACACCGCACAATAAAACCGGTTAAAACCAACTTTTTAAAAAACCGACTCGATCAAACTAAGTGTTATTTCATTACCATTTGCCCAATCAATGACAATTGACTTAATTAATTTAAGTAAATGATGTAACTGAAATAAGAAAAAAAAACGCGCAGAATTTTTTTTGCATTGGCATGAACAATAAGTAATACCAATGAAAAATTCCCAAGTATGGGCCTGATGAATTCAATATTTGTTTCAGTCTATAGTATATTTCATAACAATATTCTTTCTTATTTTTATTTTCAAGACTTGCATTGTATATCACTTTCAAGATAAGTAAAATAACATTGAACTTGAAATTACTTGTACATACTATGCGATACCGTAAACGAAATAATTAAATAATACAAAAGAAAAACTAAATAAACATTTTTTATTAACCCAAATTGTTTAAGACTATTGCCATGAATTTGTGACTATACACTGCGTTGCAAAATTATAATTACACATTAATTTCACTAGATTTAGTAAGTTAAACATTTTTAATTAACCCAAATTGACAAATACTATAGCCATTATAATTTCGTAAGTTAAAAAAAAGTAAAATAGCTAACCCGGCATAAATGTAAAACCAATGTAAAATTAATAATATTTAACAAAAAAACAATTCAATTATTTTTAATTTTACTATTTAAAAAGGAATAACAAAATCAATTAGTGTGTTATAACTATAAAAACAATTAATTTCATACATCAAAATTTACAAAAAATTTAAGAAAAACATTTTAAAGAAACAGTTTTAATAATGCGTGAGGCCTCATTTGTTTTTTTTTTTAAACAATTCGAAAAATTTTTCGATCAGACAGACAGTATGTCGTCTACCAGATTTATTCGAAGTCCTTCTGTATAACTAAAGCACCTATTTAAAATAAAGTACAATTGGCAAAAGAATTTAAAGAAAATATATCGTAGAACCTGGAACCGATTGAATCCTGATTATGTTTTATTGTCAAAACAAATTCAGTTACTATCTATAATTATTAAACGACAAATGGAAATTGAACAAGCTCATTTGTTTTGTGAGAAACTTAAGAACATTCGCCCTGGTCCGAATACGCATAGAAATGTATATAAAATTATAGGTTACAAGAAAAATTGTTTTGTTAATAAGCTGTCAGTAGATGGTGTTTCAATAGATAGCGATACGGAAAAATTTTATAATTTAAAGCAACATTTCTCTGGAATTTACAATGAATTTGGTTTAAATAGAGATGTATCACATATTGAAAACTCTATTAATGAAATAGTTTCTAGTGTTCCAAATAATAATTTTGTTTTTGATAATAATTTTTCGGCCCTTAATACTCAAAATTGTGATAGACTTGTAAACTTGAATGATTTGTTGGAGCATACAAAGAATATTAACAACAAGAAATCTTGCGGATTTGACAATATTTCAAATTTCATTATTCGAAAACTGCCTATAAAAGCGCTTGAATACCTTACGATCATTTTCAATCAATGTATTAGCAATGCTTATTTTCCAAATGTGTGGAAAATATCTAAAATAATTCCTATTATAAAGAAGCCTAACAATACGGATATCAATAACCTCAGGCCAATTTCTTTACTTTCAAATGTAGGAAAGCTTTTTGAAAAAGTTTTACGTGACAAAATGGATATTGGAGTTACTGAAACTTATATTCCAAATCTGCAATTCGGTTTTAGGAAAAGTCATTCCACTACTGATGCGCTACTTAAATTCCAAAATGACGTAGTGAGTAATCTTCGAATTTAACAATGCACAGTAGCGGTGTCATTGGATGTTGAGAATGCCTTCGACCATGCTTATCACAATGGAATTATTTATAAAATGATTCGAATTGGATTTCATCCTCTTATTATCAAATTATTCAAAAGTTTTTTTTCTAATAGGAAATTCTCTGTTCAATTTGGCCAAATGCTTTCTGATTTTGGAAACGTATATTGTGGTGTTCCTCAGGGATCGATTTTGGCACCACACCTTTATAACATTTTTATGCATGACTTTCCTAACATTGGCTCGGATTCCATTACTTTGTTATATGCTGATGATTCTCTTATTTACTCTCACAACGAATCTCCACGTAGGGCATTAGAGCAAGTTACTGAACACTTGGAAACAGTAAGAAATTTTTATGACGAGTGGGGGGTAAATATAAACATATCAAAATGTGAGGCTATCTGCTTACGTAATGCTTCGGGCAAATGTAGAGGATTTGTTGTTCCAGAGAGTAAACAGCTAAGGCTCTACATCAACAATATTGAAATTCCGTTTAGGGATAGGATTAAATACCTTGGAGTGACCTTTAATAAACTTCTAAATTTAACGAACATGCCCGCATAGTACTGGAAAAAGCCAATAGAATATTGGGTTCATTTTAAGAATTCTCAATAACAAAAATTTACCAGTAAATACTAAACTTTTGCTATATAAAACGTGCTTAAGACCAGTTATACTATATGGATTTCCAATTTGGTTCAGTGTGTCACCGATTATAATTAAGGAAATGGAAATTTTCGAAAGAAAAATATTGCGAAACTGCGTTGGGAAACACTTTAAATCCTTTTGTAAACGATATTCAAATAAATATATATATAGTGAATCTAGAGTAACTCCCATCGGACTTTATGTTTGTGACATTCTTGGGAGATTCATAACAAGGACTTGCTTTCATGAAAATAATTACATCTCAGATATTTACGAACAACAGAAGCAATTTAGCTGGTCAAATATTAATTATTTATCCCCCATTGAATACATGAATGAAACTGCACCATCTTTTGATCTGTTCACTTCTTTGATACACAATTTTTTCTCAAAGAGTGTACAAGGTACACACAGAGGTTAGTTTGGTTTATCCGAAATTTTTAATATTTTTTAGTATCATTATAATTTTATTGTTTGTTTTTTAATTTTGTTCTTAGTTATAAGGTAATATTAAGTAAGTTTTAATCATACTTTAGGTTAGGAGATCCACTCTCAAAACATGCTAAGCCTCGGGAGCAAGGGCGCAATTTTTCTACTAATATTATTTTTTATTTAATTAAATTTTAACAAATTTGTGTAAGTAGGATACTGTTTTTTTAATTATTTTAATTAGGATATTACATTTTAGTCCTAAGTTTTAATTTTTTTACAAATGTTTTATAAAAATATGTATGTACTTAAAAAAAGGCTCAATAAAATAATCCTTAAACCTTATCTAAAACTAGAACATCCAATCTTTCATATGAGATAAAATTTTTAAAAATCTGACAACATTTTGTAAAGCCATGTATTTTAGCCAATTTTATCATAATCATCAATAAAACCGGTTTTGGAAATTTTTTTAGTTGTTCCTTTTACATTTTAGGTGACGATATGGTATATATTAATTAGCATGTTTTCATATATAATTTTGTATAGCTTAATAGCAATGTTACGTTTAATAATATATGGCATTATATTAAAGTTTTGTTTTACATCGAATCTGAGGTGTTGAATTTTATAAAAATTCAATTAATTATTTGTTGTTGTTTTTTTTTTTTTTTTTGATATTTCAAATGGTGTAAATGTTGGAAGCATGATTTAAACCATATTAACTATGAAACACAAAAACAAAAAAATTACCGCACTTTAAATTTTTTACAAAATTCAACACTTCAGTTTCGAGAACAAGAAATTCTCATTGAGTTTGTGATTCCACCCAGTAAATATCTTTAGAATTTCTAAGAACATTGTCCGCTACTGATTTCCTTAGACAAGAATGAAATCCGAATAGGGACCAGTCATTTCCATTCACAATTTGTTAAATATAATATTCGGAATAAGTTTGGAATTTTGCATTACAACTTGCAAAAACTATAAATTAAATTGTGTTTAACTAATTTTAATTGAGAACATTTTCAGTAAAATGGTAAATAACGCGAAAATCTTAATTTTAGTTTGAATATTCGAATTATCACTTAAAAATTTAAAAGAAATATTTAATTTATAACTTCTTTTGCAATAGCAAATGCAAAATTTTCAGCATTTCAAATAGAAAACTTTAATTTATTTAAAGTTTTCTTGATTTCAACGGATGTGGTCAATAAATATATCATACTCGTTTGTAGATAGAAAACTATAATAAATTTTATGTTTATAATCTAATAAAATTTTATTACCCTATTTATAGTAGCTAACTTTTTGCCTACTATAATGTCAGTAAAATTACTCAATGTGTGTAAATTTCAAACTATTGTGTGTAATATTAGTACACACAATGTGTGTAAACTCATAATTTTAAAACATAAATTTATCTGGAAAATGCTTGAAATATCATACATTTACAAATGTTTGAACATAATATTAATAGTGCGTGTAATTACCTGAAAATTGTTTAAATTAAACCACATATAATATTTATTTTCCTGTTCAGGGAATTTATTATATATCACATTCGGAGTCCTCAAAATCTGAAGATTTTTACTAAAAGTACTCACAAAAAAGATGTGTAGACAAAAGAAAAACTTAAGCTTGGCAGCTGTAGTGTATAATTTCAAAAGTTTATACTTTATTTTAATTTGGTTTGCTACTCACGGATCTGGTAACTTAGTTTTCAGTATTTTTTTACGATATACATAACGATATCTCAAAATCAATTAAAGCGACTCGTGTTCAGCACACAGAGACTATTTTTTTAATTTTTCGAAATAAATTAAAGCCTTAAACTTTGATCGATATGCATCATGTGTTAACGTGGTCCAGTTTGACTCAAATTTTCACAATTTTTCGATCGGCGCTCCTTGAAATACGACATTTTAAAATGAAGCAACTAAACTAGTCTTTGTGTTATAACGATGGTGTTTTTTTTTAGAAATTTTAAAGGGTTTTTATTTAAAAAATTTATCAAGAAAATCGTTATTATAGACGAAAAAGTTCAAAATGAAGGGTAAACACACAAGAACGCTGGAAAAGCATCTGAAATCGTCCAAAATATAAATCTAAGTGAATGGAAAATACATAATTTATTTTAAATAAGACCTGGGCTGTGTCAGGTATATTTTTAAATTTTCCAATTGTATATTTTTTGTTAGAAAGTGTTTTGCAACCGTCAGATAATGACAATCGTAATTAATTTTTATATTAATTACTGTAGAATATTAGTTTAGTTAGTCTCTTTACATTAAGAAGAAGAAGAAAACATTTTTATTGAAAAATTTTTTACGGACACAAGGGATACACCAGACTGCCGCAGTTTGGTCCCCCTCCTGGGACTCGTCAGTGGTTAATTTATGTGTCAATTGAACAAAGTATTTTATATTGTTAATTTGCTCTATATGAAAAACTTTTTATTTTTTGGTGTCGTACTGGTATTCGAACTCACTGCCTTAGCATCAAGATATGCATCGTAATCTTACCTCTTAACGAGTTGAGCCACGGTCGACACAGCGATGACTGTGGTTAAAGTGGAGTTTTGTCACACTACGTACACACAAGTATTTTTTGCTTTATCATTATTTCTTTTAGACTACAATCACACTAGTGAGCTTAAACGCTTCTTTGGAAAATTTACGATTTGGTTAATACAATACATATTGTATAGCCCCGATGAGTTCCCTCCGATCTTAATAAAAGTCGGATATACGAAAAAGGAGAAAAAATAGTGATTAATTTGTTCACCAATATTTAAAATAATTCAAATAAGTGGCAGCCTTGGTCCACGACATAGTGAATGGCTTTTAAAATGTGTGTTTTATTGAGTATTTTAAATTTAACCTCCATTTTTAAACTCCCAAACATGGGATATGTTTATCATATTTTTTTGCTCCTTTATCACCTATCCGAATTTTATTAAGTTCAGAGGGAACCCATCGGAAAAGCTTGCTTGTAAGTGTCAGGCAATTTATATAATTTGTCTGCAAAATCTGAAACTTTTGAGTTCACGAATAAAAAATACGTAGTTTTTTGGACGGTTATAAAGATTAAATTTCCCAAGTTAAAACGTTTGCTTAAAATAATATATTATTTTATATACACTTAAAAGTTTTTGTCTGCCATTGTATTTAACCGGACATAATTATATAAATTCATATATAAAATTAATTTCGTCGAAAAATGTTAATATGATGTGTTATATGGTTGCGTCTTATCGCATCACGCTTAATATATAATTGTATATTGCATTTAGAATACGATAATAATTAATCCAACTATTAATGACGTTACATTGCAAAATACAAAATACAAAATATATATATTATATCATATTTAAAAAAACACAATTATTCGCCATTATTCGGATGTAATTTAATCTGATATTATCAAATTAAAACTAAACTAATGCAAACTTATATAATTAGATGGGCCCATTTCCCGGATAAAACTGTATTAAGACACATATTTAATTTCGTATGATTACATAAAGCAGCATATTATTTTTTTTTTTAAATCGGGTTATTATAAGTCGAAAGTTTCTGTGTGCACTAGGTTTATAACTGTTGGCTTCTTTTTGCAATTATCCCATTTTAGCTACCCTAGCACTATATGGGTTTCTATCCACCTCAGTCTTCTTCAATCTGCCCCCTTTTTAGTTGTTCGTAAACACGCATCGAGCATAAGAAAGCATGTTTCAGAAATTTAAAAGTTTAAATTAATTTTTGTCATGTTTTTCAATAATAATTTAATAAAATGTTGAATTATTTATTTAAAATTTTAACGATAAAATGAGCGAGATAAAATTAAAATGCATTAAATTTTAATACAAAATAACAAAATAAAAGTAAGTGTTTTAATCAACAATTTTTATCAACTTGTTGCAATTATTTTGTAGTGTAAAAAAAATGTGGGAAGCGTAGTTTCTCAATTTGTATATACTCTTTGATATTAGTCCATAAAAATATAAAGTAACGCAATTTTTATTTCGTGGTTTTCAAAAAGGTTTCCGCATAATCCTCTTTTTGTTTAATTAAATTAAAAATTAATATTTTGCTAAAATTTTAACGTAATTAGACAATAACGATGCATATCCAACTTACACAGGGCACAAACGTTTTCAAATTTGACGTGTTTCGCGGATTTTGAAAATAAACAGATTAAAGCGTTGTTTCCCGATATAGACATCAAATTTCGCAAAATAACGAAAACAATAAGTAAAAAGTTATTTAAAATATATTGTGCAGTAGTATTGTTCAACTAGTACAACTTTAATGTTAAAAACTTGAAAAATTGCATTTTACGAAAATGCACTTTATGCGGAAGGTTTTTGTTTCCAAGTGAAAAGAAAACGCGATTTCTATTATTATATCTATTGCAAATTACGTGCTGATAGGTAAAAATTTAGCAAAAAAAACAAAGTTGTAACCCTAGTGTGCACATATTTTGATAACTTTTCCAGGGTTACAAAAAATCGTAAAAGACCCCCCCCCCCCCCCCCCCCCCCCACACAAACAAATTCCTAGCTGCGTATATAACTATAACCTAGTCCAAGAGTAGGACAGCTAATTCCAGCTAATCTTAAATTATCGAGCTTTAAAATATGAAAAATATTCGAAAATGTTACAAGTAGTCATATATTTTAAACGGTTAAAGATACGTAGATAAAAATAAAATGGCTAGATCTAGTCGGAAAATGCCTAAATTGGCAACATTGTATATCATAAACTCATAAAAATATTAAAATAATAATTATAAACGTTTTTTTACGAGTACGTTTTCTAAACAGTTAGATATATATTTGATTTTCTACACTACGATCCTCTCAAAATATAATTCTTGAATTTGTGTATGAATGAGAGAAAATAAAATGAATATCTACAATTTAACATTTGAGTTGCAATTTGAGTCTTGAGAGATCCACATTTTGAGTGATAGTATTTATGAAAATTACAGTAAAAGATTGTTAGGGGCTAAACAAACATGCGATACGAAAGAAATTCAAAAAAAAATCAGTTGATCGTAGTCTTTTTTAACGAACGGTGGTTGATTCTATAAGATACGGATAATTTGTAAAAAATAAAATTAAAAATAGTTAATATTTGCTAACAGAATCAGTTAAACTATATGGTCGACAGAACTACCCAGTTTTTTAGTGGTCGTTGACTTTTTTCTATCGTTAGTTGCAATTGAAATAATACAAGGTTGCATTTGTGTTACGTATTTTTATTTACCTTCGGCTGATTTATGAATTGCATCGACTTTGGCGGATTAAACTGAATTTTAATAATTATTATGCGACACCATTACCAAATAAGTACGCAGCTGCGGTGGGCTTATCACAATAACAACTATTTAAAGAATCCTCGTCTATTATAGTCTACACCATTTCAAGATTAATTTCGTCAAAAAAAAAAAAAAAAAACAGTTTCATCAATTGTAAAATGAGTTATACCGAAAATGTGCATTTGATGAGAGGTGATTTTCCTTATGTATTTTCTCCCGCTGAATTCGAAAATCAAGGTTATTTTTTTTTTATGGAACAGTTTTTGAGATATTGTAATTTTTTCATTTTTTCGACCTTTTTCACTTGACAACTCATATCTCGAGCCAGAAATGTCCGATTGGGTCGATCTTGGTTGCAAGGTACTGAGATGACAAACAAATATGTATAATCGGATCTTTGATTGGTAAAGCGGTTCAAAATATATCGATGAAAATAGGGCGCATTTTCAAAAAAATCATATCTTACAGTGATTCTGTGCTGTCGGAAAAGTACAAATCGTTAAAAAAAAAAAGTCTGGTTTCTCTTCATGTACGTAAAGATAATACTTTTACGTAAGAACTAACACCAACCAGAAGAAAATCGACCGAAAAATTACAAAGTTATAAGCAATTGAGTAAATAAATTCAAATCTCATATTTTCCGAATATTTTATTTTTTTCGACAATTTATTGGGTTTAACGCTTGCAATACATTCTTGACATTTTTGTGTGTTAGAAATAGTTGTGTCTCTTGCTTCGTCTTCGGTTGCTTTTGGGATCCGTTTCTCTAGTGAGAAACCATACATAGTCTCCCAACATTACTTTATCCCAAAATCCTTGATAGCGCTGCTCAGTGGTCTTAATTTGGTGGTAAAATCTCTCGCCGTGTTCGTCACCAAGATTGTCCGGAAAGAAATTCAAATGCGAATGCAAGAAATGGATGTGTAGAGACATATTTACACCTGTAAGATATAAATGAAATGGTAAAAACAATACAATAGAAAACAACAGGAATGAAATTAAATAATGGCATTCCGTACCCATCTTGTTGTAGTTCTTCAGCAAATCGGTAATAATTTCCTCGTAGTTGGGGCTTTTATTGTTCCCAAGCAAATTGGTAACAACCCGCTGAAATGAATTCCAGGCCTAGTTTTCAACGGGTGTTAAATATTTTTTAAAATCTGTGCTTTTTATCAATTTCTTTATGTGGACCATCGAAGACGCCTTCGATATGATTTGTCAAGTGAAAAAGGTCGAAAAAATTAAAAAATTACAATATCTCAAAAAATGTTCCATAAAAAAAATTTAACTTTGATTTTCGAATTCAGCGGGAGAAAATATATAAGGAAATCTATTTCTCATCAAATGTACATGAAAAAAATTTCATTTTGTAAACTAGTGTTATTAGTAACATGTATTTCTGCAAATAAGAAAGTTTCCAGAAATCACCGACGACATTTTTTTGATCTACATCTATTAAAAAAGATATGTTTCAAAGCCTAATTATTTTCCCCTCGGGAGTGATATCCATAATTGGTTGTAAATATATGGTCTCACATGGGATTCAGTCATTATAACGCCGACATTTATCAAATGCCAATTGTAAATTTTTACAGTCATTTGTAAATATCCATTGTCAATAGTAAAAATCCACTGTCAATTGCAAATATTTCTTGTCTCATAAATTTATAAAAAATCAATGAGAAAATAAAAAATACAATCAGCATATGAAAATGCAGTTCTGAAAAATTTTCAAAAAATGTAAATTGTATTTCAGAGAGTAAATGGCAATCCACAAGCTATCCATCTCTGTCCATCCATATTTTCTATTTCTCCCTATAGGTGATACGAATTTTCAAATTATTGTAAATTCTCTTTTGAAAATGACATTTCGTATCAACAATACTGGGTAAAAGTAGTCATGGGTGGATAGCGAGTGAATCAAGCTTAAAAATCCAAAGTGAATTGTATTTCATTATAATAATTATTAAGCAAAACATACACACACAGAAAAATTTAGCTATTTGCCAACTGAAATTCGGTTACTTCGACTCGAATTCGGTTAAAACGAATTTCAGACTGTTGGCATAACTTAACATTCGTGTTTACAACAAAGTTCGGTTAGTTCAACTGAATTTTGGTTGCAATACCCAAGATATTCAGAAATCTAATGTAAATATCGTTGTACTAATTAAATTTATATCTTGTTACCATTGACATACTCTTTTTAATTCGGTTGCCACTTTATTTCTCTGTGTGTATTAAATGTAATTCAGGACTAATAACGATATTTCATCCATTCAAACATTCAAATAAAAATAGAAATTGAGCTTCTCAGAAGCCAATTGAGCCAAAAGAATAATTTTTGAGAAAATTAATCAAAAAATGAAACGATTTTTCCAAAATTCCCTGCGCTATATCAACTAATAAATTAAATATAGGGATTTATAGTAAAAATTCCAATCTATTTAACATTGCAACTCAATTTAAATTAAAAGTATTTTCAAAGCTTCAAAATGCAATATATCAATATACATATACATGGAGGAGGATATAAAAAAAAATTGGTAAACCAATTTGAATGCATGTACTTGTTTTGTCTGATATTAATGTGATAATTGCCGAAATTAATCTCGAAATGGTGTAGTTGAGCTTTTTTCATTAACGTTTTCAACGGTACATATACAATAGTTTGTTACCAACAAATTAAACGTCACAATTCGTACTAACAACTCACATTGGTTCCACTGATAAACAAAAACTCGCAAATTTCGCGTAGCAAAATAAAAGAGGCAGATTCGAGCAGAGTGAAATTGAAGAGCAACTATTCAAAGTGTGCGCATGATTTGTAATTTTCATTGTCGGACACAAGTTTTTTTTGTTCATGGTTCACTTCTTTTGCAACAAGTAAACCCGTGAAGTAAACATTCAACTATTAGAACTGGTCTCTTCAAGAGTTCAACAAACAAAATTATAAGAAAAAAATTAAGGAAGAGTTCATCTTTATGTTTATCTTCATTCTGAACTTGAAATAGTTTGGTTTGTTTTAGTTCCTTTTTGTTTTCCATTTGTTCACCTCCATCACTTGGTGTGTATTGGCAAAAAAAAAAAAAAAAAAAAAAAGGACAAACGACACGTCACTATGGGTTACGATGATGTCATTAAATATTTAGGAGATTTTGGTCGTTATCAAAAACAAATTTATTTTCTCCTTTGTTTGCCAGCCATATCATGTGCTTTTCACAAGTTAGCGGGAGTATTTTTATTAGCACGCCCGGACTTTCGTTGTGCCTTGCCGTTTGAAAACAATACAAACTCCACCACATATCAAAGCTTTCCCAAGGATAATTGGAATCTAACATATCCGTACGATACGATTACAGAAAAATGGCAAACATGTGAATATTATAATATCAACTATACGGATGAGTATTTAAATGGTTACATACCCGATGCAAACAATGGCACAAAACAGTGTGAACACTTTCTGTATGATCAGTCACAGTATAAAACTAGTGCCGTCACCGAGTGGAATATGGTATGCAGCCGTAGTCTATTAAGTGCCACAAGTGATTCCCTATTTATGGTGGGCGTCTTATTAGGAAGTATTATATTTGGTCAATTATCCGATAAATATGGTCGAAAGCCTACTTTCTTTACCTCTTTGGTAATGCAAGTGGTGTTTGGTGTATTGGCTGGTGTTGCTCCCGAATATTTCACTTACACCATATCAAGAATGATAGTAGGAGCTACCACTTCTGGTGTATTTTTGGTAGCCTATGTTATAGCTATGGAAATGGTTGGACCTTCATATCGTCTTTTTGCTGGTGTGGCCTGTCAAATGTTTTTTTCCGTGGGCTTTATGCTAACGGCGGGTTTTGCCTACTTTATTCGTGAATGGAGATGGCTGCAAATTGCTCTGACCCTACCTGGTTTATTGTTTATGTGCTATCATTGGATCATTCCGGAATCTGCCCGCTGGCTGTTGTCCAAAGGACGTAAGGACGAAGCTATAGCGGTAATTGAAAAAGCTGCCCAAGTGAATAATGTAACTGTACCCCAGGAAGTCTATGAGAATCTCATCGAAGAGATTAATGAAAAGAAAAAAGACGAAGATAATAATAAGAATCCAAACGAAAAGGCCGCATCAGTTTTTGATTTAATGCGCTATCCAAATTTAAGACGTAAAACATTGATAATATTTTTCGATTGGTTTGTTAATAGTGGTACTTATTATGGACTCTCATGGAATACCAATAATTTGGGTGGTAATGTATTCCTTAATTTTATGGTATCTGGAGCTGTTGAAATTCCTGCCTATATATTTTTACTGCTAACCCTCAACCGCTGGGGTCGTCGCACTATTTTGTGTGGTTGTATGTTGGCAGCTGGCGTGGCTCTATTACTGACCCTGGTAGTTCCAGATCATATGAATTGGTTAATAATTACATTTGCCATGATTGGTAAATTAGCCATCACTGCCTCATATGGTACCATTTATATCTTCTCAGCTGAACAATTCCCTACTGTTGTGCGCAACGTGGCCTTGGGTGCTTCATCTATGGTAGCGCGTGTTGGTGGTATCTTGGCTCCGTACTTAAACTTATTAGGTCAAATTTGGCGTCCATTACCTTTAATTATTTGTGGCGCTTTGGCATTTTTGGGTGGCCTTTTGTCACTTATGCTTCCTGAGACTCACAATAAACCAATGCCTGAAACAATCGAAGATGGTGAAAATTTTGGTAAAAAGCCCCAGCCAAGTGATTTTAATGAATCGGGTGAAGAACTTACATCTATGATGAATACACAAAATGGCAAAGCCAATAACGAAAAGTGATCCATCCTACTCTATGCGTTTACTTATCTTAAAGCTGCATTTACATTTCCATTCGTAATACAGTTGATGCTAGATTTTGGTCATATGGTAGTGTATAAAATGATACCCGAACTAGATTTTGAAATCTAGTTAAAACTGGATTTCGAGCAAAATGTAAACGAAACCTAAGAGCGTCCTGTACTTATTTCATAAGCCTAAATCCGTAATTGATGTTTAGTATTATTGTATGTATATTTTTTATAAATAAATTTAGTAAATTTTTAAATTATATTTTACTGATTGTAATTTAATCAGTCTACGAATTTATATAAAAATTTAGATTAATTTGCATAATGATTATCATTAAGCACTTGTACACTAAACAAAATAATACGCTATAATAATTTAATTTAATTTTTTTCTTTTCAATATTTCAAAATTTTATATTTTATTAAATGTAAATAAAAAAATATTTTTTAGTTTGATAATTGAATTGAATTTATTTTATTTTAATTGATTGTTTTGAAAAAATTTGTTTTTGTTTTATTTGCATAAGCTACACTGATAATATATTTTTTTGTTTTAGCTTATCAAAAATCTTAAGATAGCATCCCTGCTTCAGTAAAAAAAATTTTAGTGCAAAATTATTTGCATTAAAATGGTGCGGGGTAAACACAAAAATTAAAAAATTACAACCCAAAATCGGTGTTTTTCATAAAAAAATAGACATAAATTTCAAAAAGACCCTACGCCAGGGAAAATCGAAAGAAAACCGGACCATTCGTTAAGGGTGTACAGGAGGGTTATAACTTTTTGAATTTTTTGCAAATATCAAAAATTACAGGACATAGCCGTGAAGGCCTTGAAAATATATTAGGAACCACGATCTTACTTTTTCGCGGCCGGTTAAAAAAGTTCCCGCGCCAAACGCAATAAAGTTTACTTAAAATTACGTAGTTTTTTTTGCTATGTACTTATACTAAATTATATATTCCCGTCATTCCAACATAAACATTGCACTATAATACACTGCGTTGCAAAACTATAATTACACATTAATTTCACTTTCGTAAAACTTTCGTAAAACCAATGAAACTTTCGTAAAACCAATGAAAAATTAATAATATTTAACAAAAAAAACAATTAATTTATTTTTCATTTTGCTATTTAAAAAGGAATAATAAAATCAATTAGTGTTTCGTAACAATAAATACGCTTAACTTAATATATCAAAATTTACAAAAATTTAAGAAACAAATTTTAAAGCAGCAGCTTTAATAATGCGTGTGAGGCCTTCTTTTTTTTAATCAACTCGAAAATTCGATCAGACATACTGTCTACCAGATTTATTCGACGGTCTTCCATTATAGATATTCACGCATCAATAATAGCTTCTTTTAGATAAAAAACGCTTTCCTATTGACGGCTTTCTGCGTAAAAAATTCTTGTGAGTAATGTAATGAGTATGAGTCGAAATTCATTCACGTACCCATTATTATGAGATTTTTCGAGTTAAGTATTTATTTTTTTTTTTGCTCAAGACATCAAATATCAAAAATGTCGACTCCGCGAAACGCAAAAAAACATCATAATTATGAGATTTTTCGCGATTAGTTTTTATTTTTTTGCTCAAGATATCAAATATTAAAAATGATTAGTCCGCGAAACACAAAAAATCACATAATTCAAAGTTTAAAGACAATCCGACGACAAACCGAATATACAAACTATTATTATACAATGCGTACAAAGCTATAAATAAAATGGTATAACTCTGGAAAGGTAAAAGAACATATTTTTTTTATTTAGAATTTATCGATCTTTTAAACTGCATCATTAGGTGTTTCAGTCTTCGAAAAATAAGGTTTACACATGTTTCTTTAAAAATATTGACTCAGAAGCTACACAGAGCGAATTTCTTGGACGAGTTTTAATGAAATGTTTACACTAAACCGATGAAGTTGTCTTCACAATGTGAATTAAAAATTTCTTAAACTTTATTAAGGAACTTCATAGTTTTAATGAAACTTTTTTTAATGAAACTTTTTCATTAGTCGTATGAAATTTTTAATAAAAAAATTAAATTTTTCATAAAATTTTATGAAAAACTTCATTAATTGAATGAAAAGTTTCAATGGACCAGTTCCAGGGACATTTCATAGATCTAATGTAAACATTCATTGATGTCATGCAGATAATTCTCTCAGTGTAAGATTATTGACCAAGTTATTAGTATAATTCACAAAACGTCCAGAAACCCTGATTTTTGGGGAACAATAAGTTTGCGCGACCTCTAAACCTCTTCCAGTAAATCTAAAAAAAAATTTAAAAGTACATTACCCCATTAGGCATTCAAATTTAGCAAAAAACAAAATTTTTTTTGGGACTCACCCTACTGTACAGTTTAAACCTATTTTCAATATGTTGTTTTGAGAAAAAGACATTTAAAGTAAATATCGCGCAAGTAAAATATATGACTATGATTGTATTTAACAAGCTGAAACTTTTGAATTTCTGGGAATATTTCGGCATAATTTTCACAGTATATAGAAACAAGTTTAAACTATCGAAATGTGAAATGAAAAAAAATTAATGAATTAAAAACTTAAACAGAGTTAACATCTTTAGAAAGAAAATATATTGAAGTTAGGCTTTAGTTAGCTTATCCAATATTTTTAAAATTAATTTGTGTTAATTTTAAAATAGATTTGTATATATATTTTTTTGAGTGTAGGTATATTATTAATTTAAAAGGAGTATTATTTTTACATTTAAAAATATATTATTAGACTTTGTCTTTTTAAATACATAATCTTAATTTTAATTTTATTTATAATTAGTTACAAATGTTCATTAGGGGAAACTAATCAGCCCGAGTAAAAATAATATTATACAATATTTTATAATGTGATCCAGTTTTGAAAAATTTAATATAGTTAAGTATGACATTATATATAGTAAGATATAATTTTAATTGTCACTGTAATTTTCCATAAAACGGCATATTTAATTGTATCTTGCGATATGTTATACGATACGTTTAGACGGGCGATATATAATTGGATTGGCAGAATTAATTTTAATATATGGGATTAAACAAAACAATAAAAAATATATTTTTTTAGTTGTGGGGTTTTTGTTTTGAAATCCACAACCATTGTACTCAAAATCTAAATATCATCTCGAATATTTTCATTGAAAATATCTATTGAAATTATCTTAAATGAACATCAAAATTTAATATATTAAACTCCAAAAATTTTAGATTGACATATATATTTTTGATTTATAAAGTTTAAAGTTAACTGTTCGTTAAATTTAAATTGTGCTCTTAATAATCGGACTATAATATCTAGCCCCCAGTATTCAATTTAATAATTTTATTATCACTAGACTGAATCGTATCAAATTATATCAAACTCAATGTTATATAATAATTTTATGTATATACAATCCGATCCTCCATTCTTCAGATCAAATTGTATTTCAATTAGATATAGCGCTGTATTAAATTTGATATATAATATTTTTTAATCGGGTAAATAATTGTAATAGCTACTGATTACTGATTAATATTGGAGGGATTCATAATACGCTCGTATATGTTGTATAAGTACGCAGTGTGTATTTACGGGTACGTATCTTACAATTGTTGCCGTATTTTAAATATATTTCGTTCGTTTTCTTTTAAATTCCACTATTATTTCTTTAGAAAACTATTTTTAAAAATTTAATATTTAATAATAAACAGTCAAGCACATTACTTTTACTAATTTCCAATCAGATTTGATGTGAAGATCTATCGGATCTTGGGAAAATATATGTTTCTCCTCGAGATTTACTTCATGAACGTCTTTTTTATGACGATTTTCATAGAACTAATTATGGTAATAATGAGCCAATTACTAGATGTCTTAAACTTTTTAATAGTTTTTCATCGTTATTGGATTTTAAATTAGGCAGGGAAAAATTTAAATTACATTTATTTACGATTTTTAATTGGAATACTTTAATATTATGTTATTTAATTAATACATTTTTTGTACAGCACACACAAAACAAATTAAACCCCATTTCAATTACGAAAACCAACGATTTAATAATTTTAATTGCCGAAATTCCGCCAACAACGAAAATTGCTAATTCAATTAGAAATTGATAGCTCTTTAATTGAATTATTTTCAATTAAATAATAACTCATTTGATTAAAAAGTGATCAATATCGTATACCTTCCCAAAAACCAGATAACAAATTGTTGTTGCCATACCAAATGTTTTTTTATAGAAGTGTTGTTGCAATACCAAATATTTTTTAGCAGCTTGAATTTAAACCGGCATGAAATTCTCATTTAGTTAGCAGATTTATTTATACTTATGTGAACCAATTCACACAGAAATTATTTTTTTTTTTCATTTCTATGGAAGCGTATGGGTTATGGAAATTTTTTTTGGATTTATTCTTTGCAGAAATTAGCCCTTGAATTGAAATCAGAGTATTTTTTTTTTAATAATTTTTATTTAATTTTTTGCATTTTCTTTCTGTTTAAAGAAAATTTCAAATTTTAATTAAATGAAATTAAATTTTAAAAATTTCATTATCAATTTTATGATAATGTTTTAGAATAAATGAATATTCAGATTTGAAATTTCAGAATTGAAACTAAATTATTCAACTTAATAAAGTAATAAACCTAATAAGAATTAATATCTAATCTAATTGAAATGAATTTATAATATTTATTACTAATACAACTAAACATAAACATTTATAAAAAAAACAACTACATAAATGTTACAAAAACAATAACAATGTGTTGAGCGATAATATAAAAAAATGTCATGCAAGTTCCGAATTTGAGCAAATATTTAATTGACTCAATTAATTCTTAATTGTCAGCTTTTAAAATTTTCAACAAACCGATTTAATTGAAAAAAGTAAGGATTTTTTTTTTCTGTGTAGTCTGTAAGCCATAAATCAGTAGACTGAATAAATAAATAAAACATTGATCGACCGTTCCACCGCAGACTGGCCAAAAAGGGCGTTGTTTGACCTTCGGTATTCCGATTTCAATTAAATTTTGCATTTAGAAACTCTATAGAGCCACTTAGTTATTGGCGTTTTAAGTTTTCCAAATATCGAACATCCACGGTTTTCTGCACGATTTAGTTTTATTGAAAAATGAGAAAAATTCAAAAAGTATGCAAATTTAGATATTCGTATTTTATTTAATATTCATCAGATTATCAATATTTAAATTGCACTGGGATGGTATACTCCTTCTTACTGCGGCATGAAGTTTTTTCAGCGGTAAAAAGAAATGCATTTATTATGTAATTTCTTTTTTAAATGTACGTTTTTCAAATTTGGCCACTCGATTTGAAAAAAGATTCATACACTCACAAGAACTTTTCCATAAAAAATCAACAGTTATTTAAAAGTTTATTCGGTAAAGTTGTTTCAATGGAATATACAGTTAAATTAACAAAGAAATATATTTTTAACAATTCTGTCTGTTATTCAATAAACAAAATAAACAAAAAACGGACTTTCGGTAATAGTTAAAATATTCAGTTAAAATTTTCTATTTAAAACAAAAAGTTGTTATATTATATTGAGTATTGAAATAAACGAAAACAATCTATTGTTTTTATGGATTTTGTCAGTTAATTTTTCAACAGTTGAAAATAAACTAAAAATACAATTGTTTTAAACGAAAAGTAAGTAGTCCTGTTTTTAACTGATTTTCAGTTGATTTAATGTGTATATTCAGTAGTCTTTACGGATAAAATATTGTGAGTGTATTTGTAAAATATGGAATTTTTACTAATAACCAACACTTTCGTTTTTTTTTTTTTTTTTGGGGTCCCGGGGTTTTAGCTTGCATCATGTTTCCTTAGAAAAACCAACAATTTGTTATTTTTTTCAAAATTAAAAAGATTAAATTTATATATGTTGAGCTAAGGCGCCGCGCCGCACATTGGCTCAAAATCGTTTTTCGTTGGCCAAAACTCTGTAATTTTTGAACTGAATAAGATATTTTAGTAAATTTCTCCAGTTTTGATTTCAATAAAATCGATTGAGTACTTATTAAGGAACTTAAGTTCAAAGTTTATTTTCGGATTTTTTTTTACTTTTAGCCTGCAAATAACTAGTATTAACCTGGCTATTATGTTTGATTTTTCGTAAATATACGGAGGTTTAAAACTCGTTATAAATTGAAAATAACATTTAAATAATTCCGATGTAAGTATATAAAAACAAAAAACTAATAAAACTGTAAAAAATATTACTTGAGCTACAGTTAAAACTAATTTATTTTATATAAATAGAAAATTTTTGGTCTTCTTTGTTTAGTAACGTCATGATGCTTGTTAGGAAAATACACTAGTCACGTGTTTGATTACTAAGAAGACAATAATGGAGCAAAATGGGTAATTAATAGATTTTTTTGTTAAAGCTCTGCCCATTCTGGAGGCTCGAAATACTAGTATCAACCTAGCTAATATGTTTGATTTGCTTTATTTTTGTAAATATACGGATGTTGAAAGCTCGTTATAAATTAAAAATAACTATTGTATATTATGTATATTATTTCTGTCCTGTAGTAGTTCTTTGATTTTTAAAGTCTAGTAAAATAAAAATCATTAAAAATCATACATGGGAATTTTTCATTACCGTTAATATTTCATTACCATTAGTTTATACTAATGGTAATGAATGGTTATGGAATTTTTTGCATTAGAAAAATCATTTCCTTAAAAATAAAGATTACTGTATTACAACTCAAACAACTAGAAATATTTACAGCTGAAGTTCCCTGAGTGCACTAATTAGAATTGATAAAAAAGCATTTGTTTACAAAAAAAATCCTGATAAATGAAAGCGATGTTTTTAAAGATGTCGATGTATGGATGGAATGTAAAATTTTTTGAAATCGAAATGATATGGAATAAAACGGGAAATGTGTGGAATTGGAGTGCTTAATATTGTGGACGAAATTTAATGGATATGAGAATGAGTTGAATTTAAAAAGTAAACATGGAACCCGATATGGAATATAACGGGAAACGAGTGGAATTGGAACATTTATTACAGGTTACGCAATTGTATTGAACTGGGAATGAACTTTTTTATATCGGAGTATCTAAATAAAAAATAAATAAATCACCCTGTGGCCGCTTTGCAAAAAATGGAATCCTCGGGAACTTTCCCGGACATGATGATGGTTTTATCTTTCACCTACAGGAAAATCCACAAAGTTAAATGTATAGTGTTTAAAACAGAGACGTTTAAAGGGCTCCTTAACATTACATTTTTAAATTTAATCTTAATAAATCTGAAAAATAAATAATAACAAATTGTTGTTTTTTCTATGTAAACGTGCTAAAAGTTTTTTTCAAAAAAAAAAAAAGAAAATCATTAAAAATAGTTAAGCCCCGGGATCCAAATAAGTAAATGTGCAACTATTTGGTTAAAATTCCATATTTTGCAAATATGCATTCTTTTTTTTAAATCGAGAGTGGCCAAACGTAAGAGAAATGCAGTTTAAAAATAAATTGCATTCAAAATACAATTTTTTTTTGACGCTGGAAAAAATTCTAATTCGCATCATAAAAGTAGAGTACCGTACCGTACCATTCGAATGCAATTTAAATTATGATGATCCGATCAATATTAAGCAAAATACACTTTTTGCATATTTATCATTTTTCAAAAAAACTAAATAGCGCATAAAACCGTGGATTTTTCGAAATTTGAACAACTAAAATCGCCAATCTTTAAATGAGTCCGTAAAGTTTCTGAATGCAAAATTTAATTGAAATCGAAAAACCCTAGTTCATATATTGGCCGATAAAGCGTGGAATGGCCGTTATATATGGTAATTTGTTAAATGGTTGAAACGTAGCAATAAAAATACAAAGCAAATTGAATAATTATGACACTGTGATAAAGATACGTATGTGTACACTCAATATACGATATTAAATGAATCCGGCTATTGTTTATTTAAATATGATTTGAAATGATTTACAAAACATTTATAGAAGTTGGGGCAAAAGTCATCATCGTATCAAAAATGCTCTCATTTTATTGGAAAATAAAAAATATATATATTTTTCTGTTTGAGCCCTAAAATCTAAAATATATTTTTTTTCTTTGTGGTTGTAGCCAAAGCGTTTTATATATTATCTTCAAACGTTTGAAGTCTTTTAAAACAGTTTTCTTTCTCACAAAATTATACTACTACTACTATACTACTACGTTCACACTGAACCCAAAAATAATTATTTTCGTTTTTCTTCAAGTTTTCGATTTAAAATTTGTATGGAATTTGAAAGTCGAAAACAAAACGTAAAAAAAATTAAAATACGTATTTTGGGGTTCAGTATGAATGTAGTTTTAGAACACTACACTTAAACAAAAAAAGTAAGTACACTAATAGAATAATCCTTCATGATATTAATGAAACAATTTCATAGAATTTTTTTCGTACATTCAGTGAAGAATTTCATTATATCCAAGAAACTTTATTAATATTAGGAAACGTTTCATAAACTTTTTTTTAGTAAAATTTCATAGTTTCATAAAAAATTTCATGATTTCATTAGTTTGCATACATTTTAAAGATTTAATTCTCAAGTGTTCGACAAATTTTATAAAGTTCTTTATTATTTTAATGTACACAGAAAAAATTATGGGCCAAAAATATCTAATTAATCGATTGTTTGAATATCAATGGCAATTTAAACAATTTTTTTAATTGATTCAATTAAAAAATTTATTGAATTTTCTAATATATCCATACAGTGTTGACAACATGTAAACAAAATTTTTAAAAATTTGGCAAACTATTTTTTTTTATTTTATTTAGATTAAATAATCAAACAAAGCAAATGATTAACTTTTAATAATGCCCGTAATTTCAAGCAATATTTACCTACCGGTGCTTAGATACCTACCCGATTTTGTTCGTGTATACGGGTAGACATCTAAGCACCGGTAGGTATCTATTGCTTGAAATTACGGGCATAAGTTGAAGAGTTTACCGATTTCAAATACACGCAAAATCGTAGTTATTTCACTAGAGTTTGCAAAACTCTTTTTGTTGCGATATTCGTGTACGCACTTAATTTAGTTTCGTGTTTTATCTGTGGTAATAAAAGTGCACATGTGGATTTAAATAAACCTTATCTATCGAAAAAGGACAATTAAACTATTATTTTTGTAAATAATTAAATTTTCAATAAGTATAAGTGTCATTAAACTATCATTTTAAAGTTGTGTGTGATTTTTTTAAGAAAGCAATTCAATTACAAGAAAAAGTTCAAGACAAGACAAGCAAAACAAAAATTTTGTCTTTACTTTTATTTGTTTTCTTATAATACATTTTTATATTAAAAAGCTTAAATTTTATTATAAATAAAATGTCAATTTAATTTACAAACCTACATTTCTTTTTTTATTTAATGGGGGGCATATAACAAAAATAAAAAAATACGAGTTTTCAATTAAAACTACCATTGTTTTCTTCTCAAGTTTCAATTAAAGTTTTAATCAATTTAACTAAACTTTTTAATTGAGGTTGTAAAGAAAAACAATAAAACTTTTAATTGATATTATTATTATTTTAATTGAAAGAGTTTTAATCAACTGTCTGCAAATTTTTTTAGTTTATACTATCATTTCAGAGGTCGGTGCAAAATCAATTAAAATATTAATTGATTCAATAAAATTTTTAATTGAAACCCGTTTTTAGTTTTTTCTGTGTAGCTTTATATTAATTTTGGACTTCGATGAAATTATTAGCTTAGTTTTAATGAATTTCTCAAGACTTCTTAATATTAAACAATTTTATGAAACAGTTTCATAAATTCTATAAACGCTTTATTGTCGGAATGATTCATTAGTTTTATGAAGATTTTCATTAATTCCAATTTTAATGAAACCTGTTTCATAGATTCTATGAAATGTTTCAATGGACGAGTTTCAGTGACAATTTTCATTAAAGCTATAAAGAAATTCATTACTGCAGTGAAGATAATTCGTTCAGTGTAGAATGTACAGTTTTTGTTAGTACTAATTTTTAGTACAAAATATTTTCTTAGTAAATATTTGTTCTAATCTCTATACAATTTTTTTTACTATTTCTGTTGCTGCTTTTAGCAAAACATTGTACTAATTTTTTAAACATTAGTTTCTTGAATTCATGCTTGGGGTTTTTTCATTGGCATTCAAATTTAATATAAATATGATATGATAATATAAATTATTTATAAATATTTTGTTTTCCATTTCATCCAATTTGTGTTTCAGTGTTTAGTGTTCCAATTCCACTCATTGCCCGTTCAATCCCTTATCGTTTCATATTGGAACAATGTACCATTTAATAATCTGAATGTTTTAATCTGTCTATTCAAGTTCTTTTTTCTAAAATCGCTCAAAAAATATATTAACAAAAACTCTATAGGCTTAAAAATTTATATATTTTTAGAGCCTTTTTTGAATTGTTCACAAAATATTCTAATTCAATTACATTTCTGAGTCAATTCTGAATCGTTTCTTGGATTTAAAAATATATTTAGGTGCCCTAAGTTTTGTATACAGTGTTGGAAAAAATAATAGGCTCGATTGCTTGCATTTCAATAGATGAATCTTTGTTATATAGTGGAGTTTTTATTTTCAAAAACCGTTAGATTGTGTATAAAACAGTGATCTCCCGTTATACAAATAGTTTTCCGTGATTATTTTCATTGAATTAACTAGAATTGCAAAATGATTAAAATTGACCGCCATTTGCTTGGAAAAAATAATAAGGACGATTCTAATTTGTTTGCCATATCCTACGAAAACTTATATTATACAAATACTTGATTGACAATCAATTGATTTTTATGCCTTTCTTGCATCTATTTTGCTTAATTTAAAGAATATAGTTATAAAATTCAGGGATAAAGCCTTTTAAAGAATACCTATTTGTAATGCGAAATTAAGTTAACATTTTGAACTCATGTTTCTCTAAAATATATTTCAACATTCCCCAGAAATGTCTAATTGATTTTGATACCAAACATTTAACATATTATTTCATAACTGATATTTTTTTGTGCTACAGCTACACCTATTTCAGCCATCTAAAGTGAATTATTGCATTTGTCACTCATTAATTCCCATTATGTCAGAGGTTAATAGGCTGTGAGAAATAGCGTTTGTGGAGATGCGAATATATTTACGATTCCACTCGTTCCCCGTTCCATTCCATTTTGGATCAATGTTAAATTCCATTATCGGAGTGGTTAAATTTGAATTTCCGTATATGTAGTAACAAATAAACAAATAATTAAGGCACCCTGTGGTTGCTTCATAAAAATGTAATCCCTCGGGATCCTTCCCAGAACTTGCCTATTTGTATTATCAGGGTGATTTAATACTCCTGAGGAGCAAACATTTTGTCAGTTTTGTGTGTAGTGTTCCAATTTCACTCCTTCCATTTCGTTTTACTTTACTTGGTTACAAACCAGGCCGATAATTAATATTTTATTTGAAATTCGTATGAGTCTGAGCGAGGGATTTCCATCCCCGAAAAGTCTTTTTTTCAATGGTACTTATTTTTTTTAATTGATTCATTATTAATTGCAATGAAATTTAAAACCATTTTTATTAATTAATGAAATTAAATCCTCAATAATCATTATTAATTAAAAAAGTTAAAAAAGTTAAGTTAAAATAATTGCTTTACCATTGATGTAATGAAAGCATCATTTCATAAGTCCACTTAATTCATTAGTCCCATGTATGAAATCACAGGTATTAAAAAATCGCTCATCTCTTAACGATAACATACAATTTGATCGTTGTTTGCAATTTATCATGACGTCATATCTCGGAAACCAAACAAAAGGGTTTGGCATCTGAAATTTATATTTCGTCGATTTCATGTTGAGTATGAAAGTTATGGTGAATATTATTGAAATCGAAGATGCTTGATCCGAATGGCGATTGACTGACATGTTTTTACTTGTATCGGGAAATTTTCGCTTCTAGTTTTAACTTTCATTGTGTTTCTACTCTAATGCGGACTTTATGGCATACGAGTTTGGAAAGTATCCACTCTGTACATACATTTAGTTAGCGAAGACGTGAACCACACAAAAAACCCAACTCACTCAAGTATGCGTTATCAACTATTAAAAAATCTTTAACTAAAATTCGCCCAAAAGTATGCTTTGAACCAGCAACTACAGTATAGCCCACGGTTTAATTATACAAAGTTAGCTACATAAGTTTTTTTCGGTTGCCCTAGACCATTTTAAAATAAATCGGAACAATAATATTTACGAATTTACAAAACTTAAGAAAATAATATTCGGCATAAATATCACATTTTCACACTAAAATGTTTTTGTTTGAAAAATGTGTCAGAGTTTTGTATATTTTGCGTTATTAATGCATCAACTTGAACTGTATTTCAATTTAAAATATGTAATCTTTAATGAAATTCCAAGGACATTTGGTAAGATTAAGTGAATCAAATAATGTACTGAATATTAAGATCGACCATGTCCATATTTCCCTATTTTGAAATGTTATTGTTCTGGGAAAAGTCACAAATAAAAGTCCTTGGTAATTGTTCTATGCTTTATGCCATACATGGGTCAAAATATTGATCTGTATCAGTGCTAAAATCCCAAATTACTTTTCTTACCCAACCCATAAATCTTTTTTTTGATTAAAGTTTATATTTAAAAAAAAAAATTTTAATATTTTCTAAAATTCAAGCCATTTTTGCAAACTTCACTGTCCTGTTTTAAGCTTATACCGTTTGCAGAATAATTTTTCTTTTATTTATATCCTTTTTTCATAAAAAACCCCGTACAAATAGTTAAAAATTCCACTACGGCAACATAAATAGTAACTAAATATGCACCAGCAGAATTTTTAATGAAGTTGACAATCATAGCCTGCTAACTTAATGACTCACTGGATCTGACCAGATTAAGATCCATATTTATTACCGAGAATATAGTTGGTTATTAAAGACTACTTAATAGTTACGGAGTAAAATTTTTGTTCCATCGCTTATTTCGCGAGATATAGCCTATTTTAGGATTATGAAATAAAACAAATTAGAAAATAACGCCATTTACAAGTGAGACTGACAGCGGAGACACAAAAAAATAATGGTTTGAAGACAAATGGGTTTTAAATACTAGTGAACGGGCAAATTTGAGAATCATAAATAAGAAAATATTAGATTTAAAAATTTGTTTAAATACGGATAAAATTTGTTGTTGTGGTAAATCTAGTAACTATTTTCATGAGTGTACGACAACCGATAGTCCCTTATTCGATGCGGTTATCGGTAAGAGTAACGCTATATTTTTTTGTTTTGCTAACGGTATTTTAGCGGGAACTATATTTCAGTTATTTCGTTAACAGATTTTAGCGATAACGGTATTTAAGGGGCAATTTACACGCTATCCATCTCTGTCCATCCATATACTCTATTTCCCAGTATTGATGACACAAATTGTCAAATTATTGTAAATTCTCTTTTGAAAATGACAAAATACTGGGAAATAGTAGATATGGGTGGACAGGGGTGGATAGCGTGTGAATGAAGCTTTATATATTTCGGTAACGGTATTTTAGTGGTAACAATGTTTTTGATATTGCGGTATCAATATTTTAAGGATAACGGTTCTCCGGATATTTCAGTAACGGTATTAAAAGAGTAACGTTATTTTACATACGAACAAACTTTTTTATATAATTTATCGTGTAACGATAAAAAACGGGTATATAAAGTTAACAATACTTAAACTAATAAAAAGTAAAGGAATTGCTATTTTATCTACTATTTCTTATGAGAGGTGTCAAATTGTCAACTTATTGTAAATTCTCTTTTGAAAATGACAAAATACTGGGAAATAGTAGATATGGATGGACAGAGGTGAATGGCGTGTGAATCAAACTGAACCCTCGAACCGGCCTGAGCGTTTTTGCAAACAAATGTTTTCCACTTGTTCGGCATGAAAAATAAAAACATATTTTGAACTTAACGGCTTAAAGGCTCTTATTTTCGTCTGTAAAAAGATATCTTAATTAACATTTGAATCATTTTTATTCTAAAATAAGATGGCTCCAAAATTCATAAGTTTTTTGAGTCATTTTAGTGTCATGCATTTTGAGGGCTCCCAAATTTGCTGGCTGGGAAGTTCGTATTTTTCTATCAAAACTTTTTAAACAACTTTTGAAATTTGAATTAAATTAACTCAAAGAATAACTTGAAAAATAATGATCATTTGTATTATTGTACTATTATAATGGATATTTCACTTGCAAATACGAAAAATAATCCGAATAAAGTAGATATTTTAATAATAGGAGCAGGATTATCCGGCCTAACGTCTGTCCTAAAGCTACATCAAAATGCACCTAGCTTAAAAGTGAAAATTTTAGATGTTTCTAATACTGTTGGTGGCCAACTAACGGCAACGCGCTTAGGAGAAATCGGTGCCAAATGGATAACAGAAGATCAATGTCATATCTACCGTTTATTAACTAATTTAAAAGTTCCAATTCATAAACGAATTATAATGGGTCCTGATCTCAAGAGCTATCGAGAAATGAATGAAGGTATTTTCGCTAGATTCGCAAAGTATGAACTCTTGCGTTATATACGAGAGTTGGATCTAAAAACAGAATACTTTAGACCAGGATATATTAAGTAAGCGATATCGACATGAAAAGATAACAATTGTAAAATTAATTTCTCTCTTTCAATCCTAAGGACTAAGAAACCATCTATGGATTATCACATACGTAATCGCTTGTTTTTCAAAAACTCGCGAAAGTATATGATGAATTTGGTACTATTGATATCGGGAGTAGATGCTCGAGATATTAGTTATAACGACTTTATGGGTATATGTTATACCTGTGGCGGTATTAAAAGATTAATCGATTTGTAAGAATTTAATGATTACAACAATATTATTCGATATATTTCAAACTTATTCTAGGCTAATTGAAGCTCCAAATTATACAATGTTGGAGTTTTCAAGTAAGGATCTTGTGAAGAAAATATTTGGTCAATTAACGTGCACTGAAATTTTATTAGGTCACAAAGCTCTTGAAATTATTCAATATCGCGATCACGTAGAAGTAAAAGATTCTGAAAATATCTATCATAAAGCTGATGCTGTAATACTGGCGATACCATGGAATGCTTTTCAGGAATTACATTTTTGGCCACCACTGCCCATGGAATTACAAACTCCTCCCTTACCAGTGGATAAGGCTAAATTCATCATAACAAGTTTTTTAGCCAGCTACAGAGAAGCTCATTGGCGCATTAAGGGTTATTCGGGGCATTTTGTTAAACACCAACCACTTTTGGTTGCTCAGGAATATCGTCCTTTAATATATAGCGGATATATAGTACATGAAGAGGGTATTGAACCTTTGACAAGATCGATAATTCTTCATGAATTGGCTAAGAAATTCGGTAAGGAGATGCTTATACCCATAGAATTTCAACAACATAGTTACGAATTGCAAAATTTGTCTCATATTCCCCTAACAACTCCTTGGAATCGAGTAATTTGGTCATCATCTGCAGCTGCCGGTACTTGTTATCGTGGCTGTTTAGGAGGAGCTGTACAAAGTGGCATCAGAGCTGCCATGAATGCCCTACTTGTGATGAGACCACAAATTGTCACCTGGCAAGATATTGCTGAAGTACAATGTCATGATTATTTACATAATAGAGAAGCAACATGGAGCTCGTTATGGTTTAGTACATGGAATTTATATAACGTCACTACGTATACACTATTCATGTGTGGCCTAGTTTTAGTTTTAAGTAAAGCTTATACAAGCAGAAATTAGTACTAGTACACTCAGAGAAAAAGCTTTATCATATTTCTGAAAAACGTCCAATATAAGCAGGCGCGGATCCAGGGAGGGAGGTGTTGCAAATACGATATTTCCCCTTCCAAAACCAAAAAAGATAAGAGAAAAGGGTAAAGAAATAAGGAAAGCAAAAAATAAGAGGAAAAAATTCCCCTTATAGCGGGAAATTAAAACAATTGAAATTTCCTGGAGGAAAATCCTGCGAAAATTTCGCATTGAAAGAAAAACATAAAAACTTGTGTTTTAAGTTAAATTATTAGTAACTGACCAGTAAGAAAATGTATAAAAAAATTTTTTTGCTAATGAAAAAATGTTTGTTTGCGTATTCACCTTTTGGCTGGCGACATTTGGGCAAAAACGGAAAAAGTTTGTAATTCAATTTGCTTTTGTGTTTTTCCTTAAATTTTCCATTCATAATATCACTGAGAGTATTTAGTTGGACGAAAATAATGAAAGATTTCAGTAAGTCTATAAAACTTTTCTTCTCAAAAAAAAACGAAAATTTTTTCAAAATTTATGAAAAGCTAAATATTTTGTATGAAAGAATTTTGTAATGAAACTTTGTCATTAAATGAAAAACAGATTTCATAAATAAAAAGATATTTCTTCGTACAATTTTAAGAAAACTTCCATTAACTTAATAAAAAGTTACAATAGCCGTATGACAGTGCAATGCAAAAATTCTTTAATATTACAAAAATATCAAAACTTGGTATACTGCATCAAAATTCCAAAACTAAAACGATGAAATATATTTGTTTGCCCAAACTGTTAGGTCGGATAATACACTGAGAGAATTCTCTGCATGATATTATTGAATTTTTGCATAGAAGCAACTGAAACTTGTTCTAATCGAAGTTTCATAAAGTTTTACAAATACTATCTTTCACAATAGTTTCAATCACTCAATGATAAGGTTTCATTAAAAAACTAGTTACGGTAAAAGCTTCTCGTTTATTTTAAGAAATTTTAAATTCACTTTATGAATTAAATTTTCTCTGTAGAAATTATTTACATCAATCATAATTTTTTTAGTTTATCATCAGGCCAATCAGAAATATGCCGTGACATGCCTTTTCCTGTGCATCGTATTGAAAAATTTATAAAATATTTATTCGTTTCAGAATAATTCACGAATTCTGGCACCGATTTGTTAAAGCATATTTTTGATATTAATTGCATATTTTTGCATATTTTGATCATAAGAGCATATTTTTGATTAAAAAACTAATTTTGAGCATATTTTAGTACTTTTTAGAATGAAAGCCTATCTTTAGAGCACATTTTTCCGTTTTTTATTGTATTGTATTTTTTGTTTTTGAAAAATTTTATTTTTCAATAAAAAAAATTTTAAAAATTTAATTTTATATTTTTTAATTTTTTGAGGTTTGCCACACCGATTTTTGAAAATCACGCCATTTTTGCTAGTTTGAATTTCCCGTTTTAAGACTATGCAAAATTAAAAGAAATTTTACAAAAGTTAGCCCAACTGTACGGAAATATCGTACACACAGAGAAATAAAGTGCCAACCGAATTGAAAAGTTTATATTATTATTAACAACTTATAAATTCAGTAAATACAACGATATTTACATTTGATTTCTGAAAATGTTTGGTATTGCAACTTAAATTCTGTTGAATTAAACGAACTTTGTTGTGAAAACTAATATAAAGTTGTGCCAACTGTCTGAATTTCGTAATAACCGAATTGGAGTCGTAGTAACAGAATTTCAGTTGGCAAATAGCTAATTTTTTTTCTGTGTGTATAAGCTTTAAAATACGGATTTTTAAAGAAAAATGTGTTTTAAGCATGGATGGTAACCGATTCGAAGAGAGTATCGGTAAGGGTAACGCTATTTTCGTTTCTTTCGGTTACGGTATTTAGGGGTAACGATATTTCAGTTATTTCGGTAACGGTTTTTTTAGCGTTTACTGTATTTTACTTATTTCGGCATCGGTATTTCAGCGGTAACGGTATTTTAATTATTTCGGTAACGTTATTTTAGGAATAAAGGTTTTTCAGTTATTTCGGTAACGGTATTTTAAGTTATTTTAGTTATTCAGGTAATGTCAATGCACATTGATAATTTTAGCCCCATTATGCCAGAATTCTAATGACTAGCTAGTTTATGATCAAGCTTTGGGAAAATATATATATATATATATATTTACAGCGATTATTTTTTCTGATTTTGTCAGTTTATTTCGATAACGGTATTTTAAGGATAACGGTATTTAAATTATGTCGATAACGGTATTTTAGCGATAACGGTATTTTAGTTATTTCGGTAATGGTATTTTAAGGACATTGCTATTTTATTTATATGGGTAAAGGTATTTTACGGATAACGGTATTTAAATTATTTCGGTAACGGTATTTTAGGGATAACGATATTCAGTTGAAAGGGTTTTGAATCGATAACTGTATTTTAGCGGTATTGCCTGCCATCCCTGGTTTTAAGAGTATATTTTTTAAAATTTTAGAGAATATTTTTGGTTTTTGAGGCATTTTTTATGTGAATAAAACTGATTTTTTTTAGAATATTTCTGATTGCCCTGGTTATCACAAACCGCCGAAATTATTCTAAAAAAAAATGTCAATGTAAATTAAATTTTCTTGTTTCTTTGAGCAGAAATACAGATTTTTACACAATTTAATAGTTGAAGCTGGACAAATGCCTACTATGCAGAAAACCGAATACATATCATATATTATTGACATATAAAAAAAAAAATAGATCAAAAAAGTAATGAAAGAGCTGGATCCGCGCCTTCGCTTCATAAATATGATGAAGAGAGCAAATTGATGGCATGCTTCTTTCAAGTTTCATTATGCAGTTTCACAATTTTTTATGGAAGTTTTATAAATTTTTTAGTGTTGCGCATTCTAGTTCATTTAGTTCATTTGCATTTATTGAACTAGTTCATTCTTTAGGTCATAAGTTTGTTTGACAATTTTTTATATTGTTATAATGGTCAAATGGTTTGTTTACCAAATTATTACTGAATTGCAATTATTTAAATATTATAAAAGTAGATTTTTTCGAATCACCGCTTTATTAAATTTTTTCAATTTCCTCGCCAGAAAAAATGCTCTATCTCTAAATTTACCTTTATTTTAGAAATATAAATTCTGTGATATTAAAATACCGGCTTTACCGTATTTAACGAAAAATATGTGTTTTTGGTTACTTATATGGGCATTTCCATAGAGGTTCCCCTTGACCGAAAAATTAAAAGTAAACAAATAATTCCTTCTGACTTGTATTATTAAAGAAAAATACTAAAATTTTCTTTAAATTCAAAAGTCCAAAGCATAGCTTAGTTGACCTATCAAAACGCATTGCAAAGTTGCGTTCATGTTTTTAGCAGTGCTGCGCCACAAGATAAATTCAAAATTACACATGATGGGAGTCAAAACTACACATGCAATTGAAAATAATTATTATGCAGGTGCTTGTGCAAATTTAAATGTAACTGACACTAATAGAAAACATATGATTTTCTATTGTTGATTTACTTGAATAAACGTCACTACATTGCTATGTCTGTCAAAAAAACAGAGTAGTATTTGGAAGATGACAAAGCCAATTGTGACAATTTTTTGTTGTTGTTTTTGTTTTTTCTTTGATATTTTAAATTTTGAATCTCGCTCCTAGACGAGAACAAGAAATTCTCATTGAGTTTGTGATTTAACATAACAAATATCTCTAGAAATTCTAATAACAAAGTCCCCTGAAGATTTCCTTAGGCAGGAATGAAATCCGGATAGGGACACGCCTACATCAGATTGCTTTTCACAATTTGTTAAATAAGTTTTGGGACTTTAGCACATTTAATTACTATAAATGCAATTAATGTTTATCCCGATGGAAATAAATTTAAATTATTAATTTTATTTTCTCTCTCTTTAATATTTTTCCATTGGAAACAGCTTTTTGGAATCCGAAGGCTTTTTTCTTTACGAAAATGTGTTTGCAAATGATATTCACGAAATTTTAAATAAAAATTTCAACAAAAAGTTTATGAAACTTTTTTATGAAATGATGAAGGTCTAAGACAAATTTATCATACACTTTTATGAATCTTGTCATTTATGAAAACTTCCTAAATATGATGAATAATTGATGATAAACGATTTATGAAACAATATCATCAATATGATGAAACTTTTTTCTCTGAGTGTATTTATGATTTTAGCAAATTGGTCATTTAAGCTAATTGGAAAAGATTCTTTAGTTTAGTTTGAAAATAGATTTTAAAGAATGTTTTTTTTTTTATATTCAAAACTTTTCTATGTTCATTACTAGGTGTGATTTTTTGGTCATCATAACTGAGTCGTGTGCGTCTTTAATTTAACAATTTTCTAAATTATCTCAAGTGAATTTAACTAAATAATCGGCTATTTACGCAATTTTAACTTGTGGGCTGTACTTTTACTAACAAGGAAGGTCTGATGTGTGATTCACTCGGATTAGGATATATGTTTTAAAACCTACAAACCAAAAAAAAAAAAAAAGAATTGCTTACCTAGAAGCAGTTATGGAAGACATTATTTACACTTAGCAATGCTTCCTAAACTAATTCCAGAAGACGAGATTTTTGTTCGCGATGTCCTACTTGGTATGTCTATTTTTATCAGGTGAACAGCTTTTTTAATATGACATAAGACAAATAAATTCATGCACTCAAAGAAAAGCTTCATCATACTTATGAAAAACTTCACAAATATGATGAAAAACTTCATAAATGTGATGAAAACTTCACAATTATGATGAAAAACTTCATTGATCTTTGTCCAATGTAACATTTCCGAAATATGATGAAGCTGTTTCATAAAAGTTAAAATTGAAGATAAGCTTCATCATATTTATGATATGTTTCATACATATGAAGAGGTTTCATAGCTTTTCATGGAATGTTTCATAAATGTTATAAGACGATTCATTAATATGATGATGCAATTTCATAAATTTTTAAGAAATGAAAAATTTTCTTTGGTAGCCTACAAACATAATAAATGCTACAGCCAATGACGAACCATTTATTTTAAATGCTTTGTTTTTAAACCCGATATTTTTGTCACTTTAATTTAGAATATATCAATCAAAACTCAGAATTTTAAATTAAAATTCAGAAAATAACATTGGATATTTATTATTTTAAAATTCAGAAAAAATAAATTATCTTATGGATTTTCATTTTAAATTTAAAAATATTAATTGATTTTAAGAATTCTACTCCCACTATATTATGCAACTTTCAGGCCACAGTTCGAGATGTGACCACAATTTTTCTTATTTTTTGGAATTTTGGAAAAAAATTCACATTTTTTTTTTTAAATAGAAATATAAATATAAATACTCCAAATCAGTTTGGAATAAAAGGCTGAGAGTTGGTGTGCAAGTCGCCTTGAATACGTACTAAAACATCAAAAAAAATAGCTGAATCGAAGAAGGTCGGGCCAAAAACTCTGTAATTTGACATGGAATGCCCCATATTTTTGACCAAACTAAACAGTTTTTTCATTCTCCTGAATTTTTGTATGAAAGTGGATAGCTCCGTTTGAATATAAGACAACGATATCTCCAAAACTAAAAGAGCTAGGGAATTTTTTTTTTTTTTTTTATCAATTTTCGGGTTTTTTTTTTTAATTGTGGTGATTTTTTTTTTAATTTAGTCGATATTGGTTTTGATTTCTTAATTTTTTTTTTATTTAAACAATTTTTTTTAATTGTAGAAATTTTTTTAAATTTTGGCGATTTAAATTTTTTTCCCAAATTTTAGCGTTTATTTTTTAATTACAAAATTTTTGTAAATTTTGACAATTTAAATTTTGTTTCCGTTATTGGAGTTTTTTTTTAATTTTAGCGAATTTTTTTTTTTTTAATTTAAGTGATTTTTTAAATGTTGACAATTTTTTCCAATTTTTATTAAAGTTTTAATAAAATCTACTGAAAATTTGTTTAAAATTAAAAACAATATTCAATTAAATTTTTAACAGATATGATTAAAACTTTTATTGAAACTTAATTAATTATATGTGTAGCTACAAATTATATTAATTGATACTACAATTTCGTTAATATGACAGAATTCAATTTAACTTTTAATTGAATTAACAAATATTTTAATTGAAATTCGACTTTAGTTTTTTTCTGTATAAGCCACTTGAACTCACGTTTGAGTCTTAACAAGTGGTTTCGAAAATTATACATTTGTTCGTATTTTGGTTTTACCAAATTTGGTACCAAATTAGAAGTATTTTGAAGCCCTATTTATAAAGTACTAAATATTTTTTTTTTTTTTTTTTATTAACTAATAATTATATAATTACAAATTATATACTATTACCCTAACCGAGCACTAGCTACTATGGCCTTCGGCGCGTTGTAGCGAAAACAGACCAGTGCCTCTGGTGGGAATCGAACCCACGACCCCCGCACTGATAAGCCAGCACGCTGCCGGGGCGCACACTAAATATTTAAAATTATTCAATCATTTCAAAGTAAACTTGAATCGAACCCACAAACAGACTCTCCTTGTATATTTTTGTTAAATTAATAAATTAAATTATGGTCTTTTTTTATTAAATTATAAATGAGACCCGTGTATATAGTTTGAATTAATATTTTGTTGAAATTTATTATTGTGATTATGCACACATTGTACGTATTTGTTGTATTTAATAAAAAGGATATTTGAAGGTCAAATTCAGTTTTTACTATAATTGGACCTACTTTCCTAATTCAACTGAAGCGACCAAAAATGATTGCAATCATCTTTTTCTTTTTATTAACTTTTGAAATTTCAGTTTTTCAACACATCCATTCATTCATATCCAATAGGGTGACCCATTTTGAACAATTGGTAGAATTTGCTGGGTATTCCAAAAAGTTATGATAAAGGGCGTCATTTTACATGCAATGGCCAAATGTCAAAAACAACGATGGTAAGAACTTACGAAGCGATCAAATAAGTTTATGAAATGGTTCAAAATTCACTCTATTTATAATTTTTATTGATAAAATAACTATATATAATGAAAGAGCTGCAAAAGATAATTAATAAGCCTCATAAGGTCAAAATGTCCTAAGTTTGGATCAAAATTACTACAAGGACTTCCAAAGTTGAGCAAAGCTAGTAACAAAAAATTTTGATAGATCCATCTAATATTAAACGTTTATACATGAAATGAAATGTATTTTAAATACACACAGAAAACAGTTTTGTAGTTGCAACTGAATTTTTGAAAACCGAATTTTTGTGGTGCCACGTACTATTAATATTACTAACTTGTAATACTATTGTAACAAGCGACATTTATTTACAAATTTCCAATTTTAATTGTAGCAATTAAATATTTTATGCTTAATTTATTATTTTATTAATAAAAAAATGTTATGCCTCGAACTGGGCTCGAACCGGCGATCTCCCGTTTGTCAGGCAATTACTTTACCTCTAGCCTAAACCCAATTTAAATATGTTTTTTTTTTAATTTCAGCCTTGAATATTTTCTTGTATCAAATTTAAATATTTGTCTAAAAATAGATTTGTATGTACAATAGAAATCCGATTGCTAATCTCAATATGTTATTAGAGTTACCAAAACTATAAAAAAAATTTCTATTATTTTAAAATTATTTTATTAATAAAAAAAATCTTCTCTGCGAACTGTGCTCGAACCGGTGACCTTCTGCTTGTCAGGCAATTACTTTACCTCTAACCTAACCTAAACTCAATTTAAATTTCTATTTTAAAATTTCTACCTTGAATATTTTTTTTCTTCCAAGTTTAAATATTAATGTCTAAAAATAGATGTGTATGAACAACAGAAATTGGGTTGCTAATCTTAATATTTTATTAGAGTTACCAAAACTTTATATTATTTTAAAATTGGTAACGAAAACTTATATTTTAAATAGAGTGATTGTTTTTTTTTTCGATTTTAACTGCAAATATTTTATTTAAAGAATAAAATCTCCGAAATGTGGTTGGTTGTTGGAATTAAATGTAATATAGAAGATAATATTTTTCAATATTGATAAGGAAAACCAATAGTTTGAATGATGTGACTGTGTTTTGGTTAATTTTATATATTTTCTCTTTATAATATAGTTAAATTATTCTGATGATGAATTTTAAGTACTTACAATTAAAGTTATTGAATAATGACTAAATTTTGTTGGTTACAATTAGGGTTGCCATATTTGAAAAGTGAAAAAAAGTACATTGATGAAAAAAAACAGTACTTTTCCAAAAAAAACAGTACATTTTTGTATTTATTGTTAACATAACTTTACTTCAATACATCACATATTTACTTAAAATAAGTTAATACACCGAACCAAATAGCGTAGGTAAAATCAACAAAAAAATTTTTGTAGATCTTTAACGAAATTTTGTCAATTTTTGTGTTTACAAACATCCATTGCTTGAAAAGTAAACAAACCAAACTTATATATGTACAAAGAAACGAAGTGGAATTAATACAGGGAGATTCAAAAAATTTATATAAAAAACTATTGTACACACAAAAAAAAACATGGTAAAAAAAAAAATATATTCTTTGTACACGCAAAAAAACTTGTTTATATAAAAATATGTAAAATATACAAAAAAAAACAGTACAAAAACAGTACAAATCCAAAAAAACAGTACTTTTGCGTACTGTTTTAGGTGTTGTGAATAAAACAGTACATTTTTCAAAAAACAGTACATGTACTGTTTAAAACAGTACGAATGGCAACCCTAGTTACAATGGAATTCCAAGATATGTGTGTATCTTTTAAATAATATGCAACATATCATAGTTGTTTTTTAAATCCATGAAGTTATAGCGTTTTTAATAAATTTATGTAAATCACGTTTTTAATTTTTGTCATTTATTTTTTTTTTCAAAAATCGCGCTATTTAAAAAAAAATATTTTCGATAATATACCGATGAAAGCGATGTAACTAAATGAAAATGTTGTTAAAAAAAGTTACCGGATTTAGAAAAAAAAAAAAACTTAACTTAACGAAAACTTTTTTTGAGTTTGAATTTTAACGTTCTTTTCAGACAACTGCAATTAATACTATAATTAATATGCAATTTTATTTAATTTTAATTGTGAAAGACGTGGTAGAGAAGAATGAGTGTATTTTCTAAAAATCATAACTACATTGTAAATTTTCAATTTTCTGAATCAGACTGCGCAGTTTCTGGTATTGAACCTTCGTCAGTGACAATGTTATTTTTTTTTTTTTAATAATGTAATATTTGTTATGTTTTTATTTGTTCGATTGCGTCTATATGAAATTTTCTGTACAATCACTGACCGTGGTATAGATAAACTGATTTCTAATGCCACATGCACTCGCACTACACGTTAGACAGAGCGCTTTAACGTACTGAGCTTTCGTCAGGTCGAGTTTTGTTGTGATTAAAACCAGTTTTATTCAATACACGGTGATATTGTTCTTGCATACATAATCTCAGAAGTACAACTCCAACAACACAACAGTTCTATTTTTAGAAACTTACCTCACTCTAATGTCCACTGTTTTGCCATATGTTGTTTTAAAAAATCTGGAGACTTAAAAAAAAAATCAATATGGGCACTTTCATAGAAAGGTTAACCGTGACCGAAAAATTAAAAGTGGACAAATAACACAAGGGAACAATGGTTCTGTTGATTAAGAACTGAATATTGTTTTTAAGGTTATTTGGGACGCTGAATCCAAATCTGCACTTGGTTTTTTTTCTATCAGCTCGACTTTTTGAGGTATACCGTTATGTTCAAAATTAAGGCACTTCCGCTACATATATTGGAATAACTTGAAAACGGTTCACCATATTAAATTAAAAAAAAAACCGAAACTCGCAAACAATATTCTCTTTAAGCCGTGCTTACATTTTTTAAATTTTCCAAGTAGTTTTAGAGATATCTTTCAAGTTTTGAAAAAAAAAATAAAATTTTTTAAAAAAAAAAAAAATTTTTTGTTCTTTAAAAATTCCTGAAAAATAAAAATGGGACAAAAATCACAGTTTTGGTCTAGAAACAGTTAGTTAAATATATTTCGAATGAAATGAGCTTTATTTCATTGCAATCGGTGCACAACTTTTGATTTTGTTCACGATTTACTGAATTGATATAAATCGCGATTTCCATACAAAAATAACAACTTTTGATTTTGTTCATTTCTATCAGCTATACTTTTTAATTTAACACAAAAAGAGAATTTTAAAGAAAAATATAAAATTTTAATACACAAATATTACAATGTAATTACAACTCATCGAAAAATTTTCTTTTATAAGATTTTCTTAAATAATCTTGTTTAGAGGGATTTTTTTTAATGCTCCAGCAATAGTCCGCCATCATATGCTTATCCCAGTGACCCTGGTACCGCTCCTCTATAGTGCGGATATCTTGATGGAAACGTTCACCTTGTTCATCACTGAAGTCTCCAAGATTTTCAGGGAAACAATCCAAATGACTGTGTAGGTAGTGCACCTTAATGCTCATATTACAACCAAGCTGCAATTTCCCAGGAAATTGCGCACTATCCAAACAAATTCATTCCAAGCATTTCTTTCAATATCTGTCATGGAAGTACTAAAATTTTCATCATTGATTAATTTTTTGATTTGAGGGCCATCAAAAATGCCAGCTTTCAGTTTCTCCGAACTCAAATTGTTGAACTTTCTACTGATATATCTAAAACAATCACCGTCCTTGTTGAGAGCTTTGACAAATTGTTTCATAAGTCCTAGCTTGATATGGAGAGGTGGCAGTATTATGCGATCCCTGGGCACAAGTGGTTGATTAACTATATTGTAGTTTTCTGGAACCATAGCTTCCCTCGAAGGCCAGTCTTTCTTACTCCAGTGTTCAAATCTGGCTCTGCTATTCCATAAACAAATAAAACACGGATATTTTGTGTAGCCACCTTGTTGGCCTAGAAGAAAATTGATCATTTTTAGATCCACACAAATTAGCCGGCGGTGTTCGTTGTACTTTATTTTATTTATAACTGAGGCAATTGTAGAATATTCTTCTTTAGCTTTAGTTGAATGTGCAATCGGCAACGAACCCAATTTATTACCGTTATGCAGAAGTACACATTTTAGGCTGCGTTTAGAAGAATCTATAAATAGTCGCCAGTCATTTGGATCATACTCCTCTAATCCCATCGCTGTTACTAAACCAGGAACATCTGAACAATAAACAAATTCATCGTCTTCGGAAAAGAATGGAAGTAAGTTTTTTTCTCTGTTACGGTAGTATGAAATTGTTGTTCCTTGGGTTAACAGATTTTTTTGCTTTAATAGAGAAGCAAGAATTTCAGATGCTTTTTTAGAGAGTCCAAGGTCTCTCACTAAATCACTAATTGACTGTGAACTGACTAGGTGTCATAAAGGAACAATAAAATTTATAGGCGTTATGAGTTTGCTACCGCAACCATAAAAATGAAATAATCTTTTTTTATTACTTAATTTTTTTAATTCTTAGAATCATAAAAAACTAACTTATTACATACAAACACTTACACATTAGAAAATGTTATTTTTGTATGGAAATCGCGATTTATATCAATTCAGTAAATCGTGAACAAAATCAAAAGTTGTTCACCGATTGCAATGAAATAAAGCTCATTTCATTCGAAATATATTTTAGACCAAAACTGTGATTTTTGTCCCATTTTTATTTTTTAGGAATTTTTAAAGAACAAAAAATTTTTTTTTTTTAAAAAATTTTAATTTTTTTTTTTAAAACTTGAACGATATCTCTAAAACAACTTGGAAAATTTAAAAACAATGTAAGCACGGCTTAAAGAGAATATTATTTGCGAGTTTCGGTTTTTTTTTTAATTTAATATGGTGAACCGTTTTCAAGTGCAGATTTGAAATCAGCGACCTCAAATTAGTAAAAATTTGCTATAAATTTCAAATCAACACAAAAAAAGTTAAATTTTGTTCCCTTGTGTAATGTAATATGTAATTTATTATTAAAGAAAAATACTTAAATTTTGTGTGTTTGTTTTAAAAAGTCCAAAGCATATCTTAGTTGCCATGATGATAAAACAGACTACAAAGTTGCGTTAGTGTTTTTGGTAATTTTTTTTTCAGTTTCATTAACATTTTCTCTTATATATTTAATTCTTAAAGAATGATGATGGGAAGTATAATGCTATCTTAAAATATTTGTTACAACAATTAACATTTTTGATTTGCTTTCATTGACATTCAATTGTCACGTATGTCACCTCAAAACAACATTTCTCTCAGTACTTCTGCGTTGCTGGTGCTTAAAACTTTTAATTTAAATCAAGTTTATTGTGAATAATTTATTATAAAAAAAAATCTGGGACATATTAATCAGTGTTAATTATATATAAAATTTCAAACTATGTCACGTCATCTGGCAAATATTTTGCTTTTGAGTAGTGAAATATTGATATTTAAAATTTTTTATTTTTTTACGTATATTGCATCCTTTCCTTAGCTAATAAGAGGAAGCAAAAAGCACGACGACGGTATGGAGGAAAATTAAAAACAGACCCACTTAAGTCACAAAAAAAAATTTCAAGAACCTGGCACTAGAATATAGTTTTCTAAAGGTTTGATATGCGTTGAATCCGAATCTTATCTCAGAACGCCAGATTTTTGAGATATCTTAACCATTTCACTACCGATTTTTGTTTGTGAACTTTTTTGACTTCAGATTCTTGTAGAGGTCCTTAAATTAAAACAAAAAATACATGCCCCCTAGTTGATATGTATTATATGACAATATTCATTAAAAAATTTATAAAATGTGATAGAAAAGGCACGAACTTTTTCAACTGGGCTAAAATTATGATGTGAGAAGTTATAATAATATGACCAAATCTAACTGAATGGCTCCGTATCTAGAGAACAGCGTTTTGTGTTCTACCAATGGCTATGCAATGCTCACACCCTCTGTTACCACCTTGTACCTGCAAACAGGAAATATGACATTTTTAAGGAAAGTAAAAGCTAAATTGAAAAAAGGTTTGCTCAAATCATAACAAATATGTCGAAAACTAGCAGCAGCAACGTTAAAAAAGTCAATTTGATAAATTTAAAGTCCCGAAAAATATTTATTTACCGCACGTTATATATTTTTTCTCAGTTAATGAGAGTATTGCAATCTCTTTATTATCTTAACTCTTTGGTTTCAACAACATATTTTGATATTTTGAAAGTTGTTTGGTAACGATTTTTTATGTCTATATACTTTGCCGATTTTTAAAAAATTTTTATGAACTTTTTTTTTATGTTATTAAATTATGCAGTAAATTTATGTTGTTTTGTTGAAACTTCTTTTTTATAAATTTCGATTAAGAATATATAAAAAGTGTTTTTTATAAATTTTGGCAATTTTTTTTAGAGTTTGGAAATTTTTTTTCAATATTATTTTTAAATTTTTGGCAATGTTTTTCATTTTTGGGTATTTTTATAAATTTTGGCCGATTTTTTTTAGATTTTTTTTTCAATCTTAGCGAATGGCGATATTTTTGAATTTTTGTCGATTTCTATTTTTTTATATTCATATGGATTTAGATAATTTTGAATCCACAGCTGTGTAATTTTTATTTTACTAATTGCACTGATTACAAATTTTGCTATTTTTCGAAGCTCTTGAATTGTTCACAAATACAATAAGTACTTATGGTACAACCATAAATATTTGTTTTATCTTTTTGATACAAACAAATAGAAACAAGTGTATTGCTCTCATTCTCCATTCACTCTCCAATATATAATTGAAAGCATAACAATATCAACTAGTAACAGGAAAAAAAATACTCATCAATTTCTACTGACACAGAAGAAATATAAAAACTGGTCTAAGTAGATGTAACCGTTCACATGTTTAGTACAAAGTACGATAAGCTCTGTAATTTTAACTAGATTTCATTTATACAAAACCATTGGTCCATTTTCACCGGATCAAAGATGCAATTGCTTTTCAATCGATATAACTTATAAAAATGTGGATTCCTGCAATGAATATACTACTCAGTCTCTCTCAATCGGTCCTCTTTTTAAACTCGCATTGAGCAAATGAAAACATGTTGCAGAAATTCAAAAGTTTAAATTAATTTTTATAATTTTTTTAAATAATAATTTAATAAAATGATTATTTATTTAAAATTTTAACGATAGGACAAAATTAAAATACATTTAATTTTAATACAAAATAACAAAATATAAGCAAAATAAAAGTAAGTGTTTTAAGCAACAATTGTTTAACAAGTTGCAATTATTTTTTAGTGTAAAAAAGATGTTTTCATTTGCTTGCCTGAGTTCGGCATGCTGAGAAGCGCGGGAATTGTAGTCTCTCTGTTTGTATATACTCTTTTATAATATCATGAAGCAATATTCTAACACAATTTCCTTAAATTACAGCTACACGAAAGAGAAAATTGCTAAATTGAGACTTAAATCATTCACAATATAGATGAGGTTTTTTTGCTCTTCCTTAAGTAGTTTTCTTTCTCGTGATTTTAAAAATTGATCGAAGACTTTAATCCTTATTCTAACATTTAATTAAATCCTGCATTTACATTTCTTTACTAAGTGTGGAAAATTAATTAATATTCTCTCTTAAAGCTCACAGTACTTTTATATATTGACAAAACTCTTGATGTACGCAATTGTGTATATACAGTAGACTCGGGGTAAGTGTACTACGGCTTATTGGCATTAACAATTAACAGAACCAAGGATACAGCTAAAAACTTGTAATTACATACATCGAATTTGATACATGTGCACTTCCATAGTCACATACTTTACAGTCGTAATGTTCAATGATCTAAAAAACAAGGAAAAAATATATTTTTTTTACTTCTTTATATTTTTGTATAGAAAGTAGAAAGCTCTATATTTGGTTAAACGAAGAAAACAATCGAGCTAATAAAATATAAGCAATTAAAGAGGGTGACGTGATGTGGCAAAAATAGAAGTTGGTTTTTTGACGTTGCGTAGCGTTATGTGAAACAAATTTCCTATTAGGTAAATTTTAGCAATTATTTAAGAAAAAATTTTTTTTTTTTAAATATTAAAATTTTTAAAAAAGAAATATAATTTGTGGGCGTTGTGGTGTAATGGTTAGCGCGTTGGACTGTTACACAGATGGTCCCGGGTTCGATTCCCGGTGACGACAACATCGATTTAGAAAAATAATATGTATGAGTTTTTTATCACTTATATGTATCGCTGCGCCCACCTTCGGTGTTCCCATAGCATTTAATCCCACCGAAGTAAAATAATGAATCAGGGCTATGTTTCAACAAATTCGCCAACTCTACATCAGGTGGCGAGCAACAACTGTTCTAAGACTTATCTACTCACGCAATTACAGTGTTGCCATGTTTAAAGCCCTTCATCTTTCACCACCTTTCATCTCTCCACAATCCCCTTTCCAAAGAAAGCAACACATTAATTAATAGGAAAAATTTCCTGAGTGTTGCTTCGCTTTAAAAAAAAAAAAAAAAAAAAGATAGGACTTTCAAATCACATAAAAAGTTTTGTGAATAAAGCTTTATTTTTTTATACCAGATTTTTTTTAAATTAAGGTTAAAATATTTCAAAAATCTGATACTATGGAGAAATTCTGAGGTTAGATTCGGATTCAGCGCATATCAAACCTTTAGGAAAGTATACTTTTGTCCCAGGGTCTTGAGTTTTCAGATTTTGATGGTCTGTGTTTTTAAGTAGAATATATGAAATTTTATTTGTGAGTTTAGTGGGTCTGTTTTCAGTTTTTCTCTATACCATCGTGCTATTTCCTTCCTCTTATTAGCTAAGGATGCCATCTATAAAAAAAAATATAATTTTAAATATCAATATTTTCCCTGCAGGAAATGTCAATAGTGAAAAAGTATTGATTCACTATTGACTGTGTCACCAGTACTACTAACCAAATATTCCCCAGGCAATGTAATTTGCTATAGACATTTAACATGTACGTGTGTCATTGAAAATCACTAGTGACATTAGAACTATTGACTAGGTAGTGAATAGGTAGTTCTTATGGGACCATATGTAGACATTGGAACCAAAGATTCACTAGTGACTAGGTAGCTCTTATGGCACCATATGTAGACATTAGGAACATAGATTCACTAGTGACTAGGTAGTTCTTATGGGACCATATGCAGACATTGGACCAAAGATTCACAAGTGACTCGTTAATTCTTATGGGACCACATGTAGACATAAGAACCATAGATTTACTAGTGACTAATAGTTCTAATAGGACCATATGTAGACATTGGAACCAAAAATTTACTAGCGAGTTAATAAAGTAAAAAGTGTAGACGCTTAGTTGACAATGTCAACAAAATAGTAGACAAAAGTGGAGACTTGGAGACACTTGACCCCAAGCTTCCTGCAGGGTTACTACTCAAAAGTAAAATGTTTGCCTGGTGACGTAACGTGACAAAGTTTGAAATTGTATAAAAAATTAACTCTGCATGATGTGTTCCAATTTTGTTTATATTAAATTATTCACTACAAACTTGATTTAAATTAAAAGTTTTAAACACCAAATACCAGCAATGCAGAAGTAATGAGAATAAATGTTGTTTTGCGGTGACGAACGTGACATTAGAATCTCAATGAAAGGAAATCAAAAATTTCATTGACTACAACATGAACGCAACTTTGTAGTCCGTTTCATAATCATGGCAACTGAGATATGCTTTGGACTTTTTAATTTAATAAAATTCTAAGTCCGGATTCCAGAAAATGACAACACAAACATTTTTTTTTAATTGAAATAAAATATGCAAATATGGCACAGAAAAATAAAAGTAATTGGGGTGCAATGAGTAGAACAGAGGGCAATTAATCTGAAGGCCACAGTTCAATACTTGAAAGATCACAAAAGTTTTTTCGTTTCAATAAAAGTAATAATAATATGTGGAAAGTAATAATATTTATGAATGAAAAAACTGAATATTAATTTTCATGAGTTTTTTTAACCGCTAGAATTCGATTGATTGGCAACAAATTCGGTGGCCACAATTGAGACTGTTTTCTGGTTGCACTTATATATAGTCTACTGTATTCAAATGTGTATAAAACAATTCGCAGCGTAGTGATTTATTCAGCATAAACAACTTGTGTGTACATTAGAGTGGCCAAAAAAAAAAAAATACTCGAATTTTAGAACTCCACAAGGCTGCCCCTCATACAATAGTGATCAGTAATGATCAGTCCAAATTTCAGTCAAACCATTCAATATTTAGAGGTCGCTATAAATAATAGATGTTTCTGAGTTAGTTTCAGTTAACAGAAATTCAAATTATATATGTTAATAGAAAACTTTTTGCACAAACTTATAATAAAACTTTTCTCTAAGTATTTTGGCCTTATAAACACGAATCCGAAGTCAAAACTCCTAAATTAAAGCAACCTCCCGAAAAAAGGCCTAAGGTACTTCCAAAAAAATTTGGTTAAAAACATTGGACTATTTTCCATACATTTATGGATCTACTAAATGGATTTCCAAGTTTGACCCCTCGTTTTGTTTATTGAAGTGTATAATGGAAAATTAATAATATTTAACAAAAAACGGTTAATTTATTTTTTATTTTACTAAAAGGCATAACGAATCAATTAGTGTTTCATAACTATAAACTTGATATATGTATAAATTAACTTATTGACTTAATATATCAAAATTTAAGAAAAATATTTTAAAGCAGCAGTTTTAATAATGCGTCTCCCTTTTTTAATCCACTCGAAAATGCCATCAGACATACTGTCCACCAGATTTATTCAAAGTTCATTCGTTATAGATCTCCACGCATCACTAACTGCTTCTTTTAGATGAAAAACTCTTTCATATTCATCGATTATCTGATAGAGCCTCTTCATTGAGTTGCTGGCACAGTTGATTATTTTACGCCGATCCCGATCAGAAAGCTTTTTTTCGGGCCCGCCTATTATATTTTTACAATAAGCACTCGCATTATTTGCAAAATTTATGATAACCACATGTGAACTGTTTATTTTTCATACAATTTCTCTAAAACTTCAACTTTTAAATAGGCTGAAATTTGCTCATTCTCAAAATCACTTAGATATGAACCATTGCGGCGTTTTATTGCAAATTGATTAAAATTTTATAAAAAAAACAATAACAATTTGTTATTCTTCTTTGTTTACCGTTATATGTAATTATAGTTATGAAACACTGCTAACAAAATATTATTATATATTACACAATTTTTCCCTTAAATCAATTAAGTAATCTCTTAAATTTTACACAATAAGAGATCAGTTATCACACTCTTAAAAACAGTTATAGTAAGTTTTAAAAAATGTTTGTAATATTGGAGAAAATAGCAAAATTAATTTGTAATTTATTTTTATTTTTTTATTTTATTTAATAATAATCATATAATTACAAATTATATACTATTACCCTAACCGAGCACAAGCTACTATGGCCTTCGGCGCGTTGTAGCGAAAACAGACCAGTGCCTCTGGTGGGAATCGAACCCACGACCCCCGCACTGATAAGCCAGCACGCTACCAACTAGCCTACCGGGGCGCACAAAAATTTGTAATTATAGTTATTGGGTACATTGGGTATTTAATTTAAAAATTAAATTTTCATTGGGTATTAAATTTAAAAATTTTAACTAAAAATTTGGTAAACGAAATTTTTTGAAAGTTTTGGGTGTAAAAACAAAACTTTTTGTAATAAGAAGGTAACATGTTGCTGTTCTATTACAAACCCTATTATGTTAACAAGGGCATGTCGATCGAGCTAGCTAGTACTTACCCCGATAACATGTTACTCCTCACTTACAGGTAAAGAGTTATAAAAAACTTTATATTTATATTTTTAATATTTGGAACGAATATTATTTCAAATTTGTAGAAAAAATTCAATTGTATAAAATTTTATGTAGAAATTAATTGCAAGTGAGTAATACCAACAATTGCGAAGTAATGCAATGAGTGTAATTTATTACCAGGTAACATGTTCCCTAATAAAAACCTATTACCAAGGTTTTGCTAGGAATTACAATAACGCTGAAACACTAATAGTTACACGTAATATAAAAGACGAAATCCGAAAGTCGCATTTTATAGCGACGGCTAAATATCTCCTGATTAAGCCGATTTTTGGTATTCACGTATATTTTGATATTTTGTGGGGAAAGAATCGGAATATACTTTTATTTTTCTATACATGCTTGGGCCAGTCTAGTGTACATATTTATTATTGTCACTTGTGATATTACCAGGGCAGCGAGTTTTACGGAAATTAATGTTTGTAGGCAGTAGACCAAAATTTATTTTGACGAAATATTTTTAAAAATCAAAGAATTTGCAACAAAATGGCATTGAATTGTTGTTGCATATTTTGTTATAAATGCAGATTTTTGCGCATTTCGCCTTAATGTTTATGGTTTTAATTGCAGATTTTGATTTTACCTGTATCCTTTTTTTTAATCAAAATTAAGATTTAATTAAATATAAACAAAATATTGAATTTAAATGAACTAACACAGCACTAAAGTAAAAAAACACATGATGCGACCAACATAGACAATGTTTTTATGGAGATTATTAGTAATAAGATGTGGATACGCTAGAACCTCTTATTTTATGAGGTTCGAAAAGAAAATACATGAGTCAAAAAATTGGGTAGGTGGGAGGGGGGCAAATTACTCCGCATCGGGGTCAAAATTGGCGTTGAATGGTTAAAAATCCGCAAAAAAAAATTCCAAAACTGCCACGGTAAAATTTAAGATCAGCCCCCATTAGCTTTCTCCCCTCAATACTTTTTCTAAATATACCCTATCTCCACTCCCTAAGGTGGCCCATACAAAAATTATATTGTTGTAAAATTTGCTCCCCCGCTCTAACTGTTATAAGGAAGCCCAAAGAGGATTCAAATGCATGACCGGCCTCTAATATTTGTTCAACCCCAATATTTTTGCAAACAATATCTACCCTCTATCTTCAACCCTTAAGGAGGTCCCTATGCAAATTTTTTATTTTATAAATCAGCTCCTACTGCTCCCATGGTGCCTCCTAGAGGGGCACCATTTTTATTTCTCCCAACATTTTACCCAAACATACCTATCCCCACTCCCTAAGGGGACTCCAAAATGTCATTTTTATAAAAATTTGCTCCCATCGCTCTAATTGTAATAAGGGTGCCCCAAGGGGAGTCAAATAACCCCCAATATTTTTTCAGCCCTAACTTTTTTCCAGAATATACCTAAATGTTTTCAACCCAAGAAAACGAGAAGTTCGATTGTAAGCTCTTTAATTTGTAATTGAAACTTTCATTGAGCATAAAAAGAAATTTTTTTATAATTGTTATAATTAGATAATGTTTATAGTTTGAAAATCTGAAGCAACAATATTTTTTCCTCCCCGTTACGGCACAACACGTTGCTATAATCCTCTATTAATTTTACTTCTCTTTCGGTAACATGTAATTTACGCAATACTTCTAGCGCTTGCTGGTAGTCGGATCGTAAACAATGAAATCGAAGCGTACGAAAAATGTTGATGTCTCAGGTGTGACGTAATGGCTCAATTCTTTATTCATGAGTTCTTAATTCACTTGTTTAGATGCCAAGGTACTTATTTTCACACCTTCGAAGCCAACAACAAGTACTGGATGAGCACGATCTTGGTTGTCACTGGTGCCGCTATATTCCAAAACAGCCTTCTTCTTCCTCGATATCATCCAAGTTATCTCATCATCATATACGAATTGCATTCGCTATTTTCAGCATGAAGTCACAGGGGATATTCGAATTAAGTAATGCAAGAGCAACTGTTTCCCCACTGAGATACAACAGAATTTTCTCAAAAATCGCTGCGACACAAACTTATCAATTGAAGCAGCAATCGCTTTCAAAAAATTCAAATCATTATTTGGAGCTTTGTTTACTCTGATGGTGCTAAAACAAGCTTTCACGTAAAGAGTTACGATAAAAATGGTAACATCACGAAGCTCATTCAATTAATTTTTGGTGAAACCTAGATATTTTCGGAACAAAAACATTTTTGGGCAGTATATGCCTTTCGCCATCCATCGAGCATAGCTGATTGGTCATGGTGGACTGAAATGATAATTAGGAATATTTTCACCAAGGAACAACAAAACGATTTCAAGGAATTCCTTGTAGTCAGCTCAGGATTGTTTTTCGTTCTACTGAACCAAGCAAAACGATCTAATCTCAATTTGGATTTGAACTGGTGTTTTGTGTGCAATTCCATCATCTTCTATGCCAGGCAAACAATGACACTCCTGGGCCAGACGTTTTACCAAATGTTGTTTCGAATATTTTTTTCAATTGCAGTTCATAAATATGATGTCTAAATGACAGATAGAAAAGGTCTCGTTCCAGTATTTGCTCAAGCAATGGTGACGCCAGTGTTCGTTAGCGTGGTGTCGAAAGAACTTGCTTGAACACTGTCCGCTATTTTCCACTCAAGCAAAAGTCCGTGAACGGCCTCCGCAATACGTTTGCCTTTTCTTTTTTTTCGATTTGGGTACGTTCTTGTCGAAGCATCTTCATATTCATGATATACTCTCTTGGGTCACGTTGAAAATCTCCACTTTGACTTTTAACTAGTTTTCGCTGTTTTCTAAGATATCCATTAATAATTTTTTGGAAGAAGTTTAGCTTAAACTCTTCACACACGTATCAAGAGTATAAAAGTCCTGCAATATTCACATTTCTGTATGTTTTCCAACTTTAAAAGCCAAAAGTAAATCAAAAATAAAATGTGGCTTATCAGGGTTTTACAATAAGCCCTTCAATTGATCATTGTGGAAAAAAATGTTCAATTAGATTCATGCGTTACATATATGTAACGCAATGCAGTAAAGGGTTAATGAAAAGTTTCAATAGACGAATTCCAGTGAAATCTCATTAATTTAATGCAACAATTCATTAATATCATGCAGACAATTCTCTCAGTGTGCATATTTTTATACAAGTTCATATTTTAATCTTAAATTTTTGAGTTGAAATGCATAAAAGTCGCTGCCCTGGTTATTTCTGATGAATGGATGGATGATCGGACAAACGGACATTACTCTCACCGAATGTTTTGTGTACTAACTAAATAATACAATACTTGATTTTCATACATAAAATTATATTATAATATGAAGTGATCTATGTCTGTTGGATTTAGTTAGTAAAACGCACTCACATCGATCAGTTGTAATCTCCATTTAAAAGGAATACACCGCATTGTGTGCATACATTGTAAAAATAAAAGCCTCTAGTATATTAAAATAAAATTATAGAGAAAGTAAAAAAAAGTACGCATTTAAATTAAAAATTTTGAATAAATAAAAAAAATTTATATACTAATAAGACAAAGTATTGAAATTTTTAAATATAAAACAGTTCTGTTAAATATGCAAAAATTTTGCAAATTAAATTCGGTTTAAATTCATAATTATATGTTTGGCAAATAAAATTATACCCACATTGGCTACATTAGAGATTGCAAGTGAATTTGACAAAAAGTGAAAGTACTAAAAAAGGGAGACCGTAAGAGAGTTTAAATCTAATACTTGTGAAAAAAGAACAAAAAAAGGAGGATCTCTTCAATTGTTATTGCATTATTTATACATATATCAAATAAATACAAACAGATCGGTAAAAGTCAATGTCATTTGGCCGCTTAACGTCATTAGTAGTCTCTAGTCGTGTGCACGAATTCAAAAAGTAAAATAAAGAATTAAACTGAATCAAAAGTAATGTGTGTAATTTTAAATAAATTAATTTAATTGTGTTTTGCGTGTAAAAGTTGTTACAAAAATAATAATTACCGTTTAATTATTCGTTATATTGTCTGTCAAAAATCAAACTCTAATCCGAAATGACACAGGACCAAGGTGAAAAATCGAAATCAACTATAACCGAAGATGCTTATAAAGAAATTGTTACAAATGAATTGGATCGTGTTGGAAATGGTGGAAAATTTGTATGGTAATATTCCATTTAATGTGTATTTTTAACACATACAGTTACAAGCAAAACTGTAACAGCCCGAGTAAAAATATTATTATATGATCTTGTATAATGCGAAACAGTTTTATACAATTAAATATTAAGTTAATTGCGTTAAACTTAAAGTGCGTTCTTAATAATAAGGGGTCGATTTATGGCATTCGTGATCGTAATTTTGCTATAGAAATTATTTTTTTATTTCTGAAAAAAAAAAAAAACATTCTGATCGATCAGGCATGTTGTAGTGCCGTCCTTGATTGAAAATAAATACAAAACTTGATGTTTTCATTATTAATATTTTTGTAGTTAAGGTTAAAAAAAAAAAAAACAATTTTCGAACGATTTCATTCAGCCGCCGACCACAATATCTAACCCCATGTATTCAATTTAACAAATTTATTATCACTGAATTGAATTGTATCAAATTATATCAAACACAATGTCAGATAATCCATTTATATACTATGATTCACCATTTTTCGAATCAAATTGTATTTCAATTAGATATCAGACGATATCAAATTTGATACAATTCTTTGTTGCATCATATTATTTTTTTTTTTAATCGGAATGTTTCAATTTGTTCAGATATATTGCTTTAAAATTTTATATATGAAAGCAGATCCAATAATTCTTTATAGCTTATTTTGTTTATTAATATTGTCCTTATTCAAAATCAAAAATGTATTTTAAACTATTTGATATAACAAAGAAAATAATGGCATTATTATATTTTAAGACAAATGTTACAATTTTACAACCGATTAATGTTTTCGTTAAGAATTTTTTAATATTAAATTAAAAATCCGTAAATATTTTGCTGATTTGTATGTAATTGGGCAAATTGTTGTAAATTTTGGCATTTATCTAGTCAAAAATTGGGTTCCAAATAAAATTTTACCCATTTTTCAGGTCGTAAGCCTTTTTTGGAGACTAGTCATACTAACCATGATGAAATATTAAATAAATCCAAATTCACATACTTTGAAAAATATATTCTAAGAGCTTATTAATAGAAAAACTCTGTAACTGTAAGGTTTTACTTCGATTAAAAATATCTGAGAACATTTTCTTTTCGAAGAGTCCTTAAATTCCTCCAAAAAAACCACCGATGATATACAGCATGTTTCTTTAAAAATTGCAGGATGCTTTGAATGCTACAAAACAAACACTTTGTAAACTAATGCAGTAAACTTTACTTGAATAATTTTTATTAATAAATAAACAAAAGAAATTTATTTCTTTTGCATTAAAAGATTAATCGATTAACCTCCGGTTAATCTATTTCAGTTCGAATAATGACGGTCGAATAATTGGGAACACCACCTAGGAGTTTCAAAGAAGTGGGTATCTTTATATTTATTTTACAAATAAGTTTTTAAAATTTCTACAACCTCTTTGGATCAAAAACGTTATGTTAATACATATTGTTCTGGTATAAAAATCAATAGCAATTTCACATTTTAGATTTTCGCGAAATAACTTTTCATCTCGAAAAATTTTCTATTGAGTTGAAAAAGGCTCAAAACAAATTAATAAATATATTATATTACAATAGAATAGAATAGAATAAAGAAAAATACGAATTAGGTACGTATGTAACCAATTACCAGTAACTCATTATTAGTGTCCGACCGAACTCATTTTTTTCGGCGGAAGCCGAAGCCGAACTTGGGCCATAATATCAATGTTCGGCCGAAGACGAAGCAGAACTTTTTGTTTTAATTAAAAAAATAAAAAATGGTTTTTTAGATCAATAAATTTAAACCAAAAAGTTATTAAACATAAACAAAAATAAAAATTCATAGGTATATGTTTTTAAAAATCATATTAGGAAAATAGTTGTACTATTTTATGTACAAAAAATGAATAAAATATTTGTACTATATTTTATAGTCAAAGAAAAATAGTTGATCGATTTTTAAGTTGATATAGAAAAAAAAAACTTAAACTTTTATATTTAATATTTAAAATTAAAAAGTTTGATATTGTAATGACAGAAAGGCATTTTTTCCGCATTCACACCATGTGAATTGCTTCGTCTATCAGAATACAGCTGTCCGGCAGCGCTAAATAGCTGTTCGCTAGCTACACTAGTTAGTGGGGCTGATAAATATTTTATTGCTACAGCTTTTATATTTGTAAATGGACTTGAATTCCAATACTCAAATATATTTATATTTCGGGACTTAAAGGCTCCGTAATAAACATTTTAATTTCTTTTTCAATAAAATTTTCGTTTGGTTCTGCTACTTCTAAGTCTGGTACTGCATCATGTCTATCAGAAATTGATGAACCTGTTAATCTCTTTTTAGGATTACTTACTACTCGAAATTAATTGCAAAATATAAAAGTATACGTTTATTTAAATTATATGGCATTAAACTTGATTATTTGCTTATACATAAGTCTTGTAGGTATATTTCTGGAAATTTTTTTTAAACTCTTTTGGCCTTTTGAAATTTTTTCACACACATTGATATTTAAATATCGTTGTTTTTTTTTGATATTCTATCATATTCAACGTTGTATTTTTATGTAGATTTTTTGTAAATTCTGAAAAGTAAATATAACCGCAGTTGTTATTTATTTGTGCTTTTTATAAATAATCATAAAAAGTTCGGTAGTTCGGCCAAATTCGGCCAAAATTTGGCCGAACTTCACTTTTTGGCCGAACTCCGAAGCCGAAGCCGAGTACTCTGTCGGACACTAATGTTTACCATAGTTTTACCATATTTGCAAGTTATATTCGAGTTACAATATATGTTTTGAAGATGGGATATAACCATGTGATATTTATATTTATAATAATAATATATTGACCATAAATCCGATTTTATTAAATTATTTATAATCTTATAGGATAAATTATTATTGGATGGGGACAAAATTCGAACAAAACTATATCAAATCACTTATTGAATCTATATAAATCGAATACGATACTATTGGATCTAATGTGATACAATTTAATCGGGCAATTTTTCGTATGAAATTTTATATAATTAAGTGTGGGGTCATATTGAATTAGATAAAACTATATAAAGCTTCATATTAGTTTTTGTTTTATTTGGGTGGTGCAAATTTGAGCAAAATCGTATAGCTTTAACGCGTGGCACCCGCTACTAAAGTTTTCGATTTTTGAAAATTTTTCTTAAACTGCTTTAATATAAATATGTCGTGCGACACATCATTTTCTATTAACTTTGCCATGGTGAACACGAATATTTTGAAATCGGACTAACGGTTTTCGAGATATTGCGATTTGATTTTCACTAAAAATGGCATCCCTTTCCTCTATTCTAGAAATTTTTTAAAAATTATGTTAGATTTTTTTTTGTTTTAACGTTAATATTCTTTCAATAATCACGTGTAAAAATTGAAAAACATAAAAATTTTACTATGTAAACTCTCCGTTATTGCCAGATGTTTGTAGAAAAATTTACAAGTTATCATTCAACTTATTGGCATAATTATGGTCAAATGAAAAGTGGTTTTGTCCGTTTTGCTAGTGCAAAAATAAATTAAGTCGCAATATCTCAAAAACTGTTGGTCCGATTTCAAAAATTTTTAAATATTCGTGCTAAGCATGCAAAATTTATTAAAAATTATGTGTCGCAAGACATAAATGTTGTTGTACGCGGGGCGCCGCTTTTTAATTCCATCCGATTTTCTCAAATTCGCAGAATCTGACTTTTCGACTTGGGTCTACAATAATCGAAACAATAATTGATAAAAATCGAAAGTTGAAACAAAAATTTCGCTCTAACTTGAGGGTTAAAGTTTTGCCTATCAAGTTTTAATACACTCACACTTTTTTACCAATACACTCACACTTTTTTTAATAATACACTCACACTTTCTAAAATTGAAACGAACTTGACGACAACATCTTGAAAAATTAAATTGCTTTCAACTTGCCTACGTCACAGCTGTCAGTTTTAACATATTTTGACAAACAATATATGTAAAAGACTATCAAGAAAATCTTGATCGTGTGTATGCAGTGTAATGTACCAGACATGGGCGGCGGCAATTACATTTCACAATCATTCACTAATGAAATGTGTCATATAATTACTAATTTCAGACCTACGCTCACACTTGTGGGCTTAAACGCTTTCTTGGAAAGTTTTCTACTTTGCCAATACCAGACATGGGACATAACAGACTTTGGCGACGTCAATTACATTTCAAAATCGTTCACTTGTAAAATTTTTCTATATCATTATTATTATTGTGCTTAATCCCATATATTAATTCTGCTAATATAATTAGTTATATATTGCCCGTCTTATAACATATGGTATAACACATTGTTGGATACAATTAAATATGCCGTTTTATGAAAAAATTACAGTGAAAAGTAAAATTGTATCCAACTATACATGAAGTCATACTTAACTATATTAAATATTACAAACCAGGATCATTTTATATAATATTGTATAATATTATTTTTACTCGGGCTGTTACATTTTTGCTCATAACTGTACATATTTGAATAATCTTTTGTAAGTCTTACCTAATGCTATATATATATATATATATTTTATTTTTTTTTGAAATGATCGGCCTTAACAATAATGTCAGATCAGAGATTATCATTGGTTCTAAAAAAAAGCACATGTAAACTTAATTAGTTTAACCACAGATTGGAATGCATATATAGACTTTCCAATGAAATATAATTGAATATTAAAGCTAAACTTGGATATGATCGAATCATTTATTGTTGAAAAGATGTGTCTGTATTTGAATGCTTGGGAAGCTAACTTTATTTATTTATATTGTATCATATCCCGAGGTAATTTACTTCATAATTAACCCATATTTAACACGTCATAGATCCGTTTGACATACTTTTTTCATACGTTTGATGTCATTCATATTGTAGTTATGTCGATCAGAGTTAAATTTCATAGAACCACCCAGCCAGAAAAATACGAACGGCAAAGCATTGGCCCAGTGCTTTCAACGGTGGTATGAGCGTTGGCAGAGCGTTGGATTTCTGAAGATTTAAGTGCTTTGCCAACCCCAAAATGATAACACCGGGCAGGGCTTGGCCGTTCCATTTTTAAAACGTTGGCAAAGCACTGGCAATGAGCGCTTTGCCAGTACCAAAACCTAAATTTTAAAAAGTTGGCAAAGCATTGGTATAACAACCAATAAGGTGCTTTTTTAATGATAAAATAATAAATAATGATAACAAATTTGAAAACGAAAAACTTTATAGATTATTCGTTAGGACAATATCCTAATAAAGAAATATAGAGTATGGCCCCGAACTTGAATAATTTTCATTTTCATTGCACAATTAAAGGTCGGAAAAAAACATAATTTTTATTTTTTAATAAAAATTATATCAAACTTATTATGAAATATTCTTTGGGAATAGAAAGAAACCTTGGAATCGAGAGTAGTTTTTTCGTATGTTAACATTTCTGGTTTCCAGATTACATCCATTAATCCTGACAATGTTAGTTTACTCGACAATTTCAACATTATGATAGTAAACGAAATTTTTAGCATTTAAAAGGCAATATTTTTAATGAAGTTAGCGATTCGTTTAATTATCCAGTATCATCAAAAGATGATTGAAAATAATATTGAAATAAATATAAATATGGTAGAATTTAAGTGTATTCTTACTACTGTAAATAATGAAACATTTGCCATAACTCTTTTACATAAATAATAGCAATAAAGTATGTAAAATAAATTTCAAAAATACTATTTAATTGTTATTTTTATTAAAACCTGCTAACTTATTTAATAACAAGCACATGCATTAAATTTCATTTTTATAAACGATTGTAAATTTAGTAAATCGAGCTTTTATTATGCTAACGTTTGTTAATTTTGCAAATAAGTACTGGCAATGCACTTTTTGCCAATGTTGGGAAAGCGTTCTAAGCCAGTGCTTTTTTATTTTTACGGTTGTAAATTTTGTAAATCAAGCACTGGCAAAGCACTTTTTACTAACATTGGCAGAGCGTTGTATATTAGTGCTTTGCCAGCACTTTATTTGTGGGACCATTGGCAAACAGTGCTCTGCCAGTGCTTGATTTTTCAGACCATTGGCAATTTCTGGCTGGGCAGTTATTGGCACTTTAATAGAGTATAAATATTGCATTATTGAATTTTGTCGATGTTAGTATAACTGTGTTTACTTATTTGTAGTGATGTCACGAATATTCGGTGGAGTCAGCATGTTTTTGCTATTCGGCCGAATAATAACACTATTCGGCAGAACGATGATTCGGTTGAATAATAATCGTGTAAAATTCTGTATTTTTTGTGTATGTCCAACATGGCAGCAGTTTATATCGGTTAAGAATAACTTTTTAAAGCAGAAAATTAACCAATATTAAGTATAATTACCAGGGACAGGAACGTAATAAACTAAAAAAGTGGGTTTTAGGCCCCTATAATATGCATGAAATAAATATGAACTAAAAATTTAAAAAATATGCACTTACAATTTTTTTATTTTGAGATTTTTTAAGAAAAATGACAAAAAAAAAACTTGAATTTTTAATTATACAGGGTTTGCTACATAAGTTTATTTCGGTTACCCTAGACCATTTTCACATAACAAAGAACAAAATATTTACAAATTTACAAAACATAAAAAGAAAATAAAGTTCGGCATAAATATCACATTTTCACACTAAAATGTTTTTGTTTCAAAAATGTGTAAGATTTTTGAACATTTTGCGTTATTATTGCATCAACTTGAATTGTATTTCAATTTAAAATATGTAATCTTTAATGAAATTCTAAGGACATTTGGTAGGATTAAGTGAATCAAATAATGTACTTAATATTAAGATCGACCATGTCTATGTTTCCCTAAATTTAAAATTTAATTAGCTTATGTTTTGCACAATTAGCATAAAATTTTAATTATTTACATTGAAAAATAGGCATTTAAAAATTCACTTAAAACGGTCTCTCTTAATTCCAGTTATCATATAAAATTTACTAGCTTTAGACTAGTTTTTTTTTTTTGGTTTTTTTTCATATTTTAATAGTTTGAACTTTTTTCTATATGCCATGAAAGTTTTTGCTCTATATTTTATGTGCGCAATATTTACTTTAAATGACTTTTTCTCAAAACAAGATATAACACTGTGAACGAGTGGACCGGTTTTAAATCGGTTTTTATTTTTTAGTTTTGTAGAGGACTAAAAAATGAAGCCCCTAATGTAGAGACATTTTTAAATATTTGCCTATTATTTTTTTGAAAAATTAAAAACAACGATTTTTTGGTGTTTTTTTTTTTATTTTTGAGTTTACTCTTGTACCATTTTAATGCAAATCAAAAATTTAAAAATCCGGCTACGTTAGGGACTAAAGAATGTAATCGTGTGTTAAACAAAATTATATTTTTTTTTCTCAGATGAGTACACAAGTCTCCACGATGCCACCCGACTTTGCCTTGATAAAAAAGGGTCTATAATGAAGTGGTTGTCATGGTAGTCCGAATTCTAAATTATTACTTTTATTATAATATTCAATATTGTGTTTTTCTATTGCAGAAATAATTTTTTGAATAAAACATTTATTTATTTATATTTTTTTTTATAATTGCTTAAATATTCTTGTTTTTATTGATTTCTAAAGCTAGTAAACCTCTTAACAGGGCTTACGCAGCTTGGATCCTCTTCAGTCTTCATGCTCGTCGGTCAAATAGAAACTAAAAATGATAAATTGATTTTTTACGAAAAACTAAGAAATATACAATAAAAATAAATGCATTTAACGCATAAATAAGTTAAAATATGCAGTTAAAGCAAAATATGCTAAAATGTTCATTTATAGCTAAATATACAAAAATATGCACTAACAAATCTATCCAGTAGATAAAGCATTAGATATTATTGAGGGCAAATGGAATATTATAAAAGAATACACGAAAATTGGAAAGGACCTTTCTTACGCATCTTGAAATTTTGTATAGGAGATAACAGATATTTTAAATATGATAAAAGAATATATTTACAACAAAAGGGTCTTCCAATGGGATCTCCACCTTCTGCGATTGTGGCTGACATAGTAATGGAAGAATTATTAGATTCTTGCATTGAGAAATTAGATGTAAAACCAAAAATAATTACAAAATACGTTGATGATTTGTTTTGTATTATTCACTATAATTCAGTTAATAATATTTTGTCAACATTTAATTCTTTTCATGAAGATAAAAAATTTACGATAGAAGAAGAATGTAACTCTAAAATTCCCTATTTAGATACATTGATAATGAGAAGGAATAACTTCTTAAAAATAGATTGGTATCAAAAACCAACAGCTTCTAGTAGGATTATAAACTACCATTCAAAACACCCCAAGAGAATAATAATTAATACTGCGAAAAATCTAATTGACAGAGTATTAAGAATAAGCGATGTAGAATTTCATGAAACTAATATAAGAAAAATTAAGGATATTTTGAAGGATAATAATTACCCAATACATTTAAGCTGCAAATTAATAAGACAATTTAAAAACCGGAATAATGTTAATACGATAAGGGTTGCGGAACCCAAAAATTTATAAATCTTTAACTTATGTTCCTCTTATATCTGAAAGATTAGAAAAATCCAAAATTTTCGATGATAAGAAATACTTAGTAGCACATAGAACATATAACACATTAGGTTCACTATTTAGCAAGACATAAGAAAAATAAGTAAATTTGATATGTCCAATTTAGTTTATAAGATACCATGTAGGGGTAATGACACAGAAAATTGCACTAAAGTATACGTAGATACCACAAAGAATAAACTGAAAACTAGAATAGCAGGTCATAAATCCGATCAAAAATACAATAAAACCACTTCTACGCAAAAAAACAGCATTATCATTATCCAGATTTTGATAACACATCAATTTTAAACACACAAAGCAATTACAAACGAAGATATACATTAGAAATGTTACAGATCATAAAAGTACGATCAACACAAAGGATTAACTATAAAACAGACACATCCAATATTGCACAGAATTACAGACATTTAGTCAATAGGAAATAATAAAATTATTATAATTCTCATTTAGATTTTAAGAAACAATTAATTTAAAATTGTTTGCTATGTTATGATATTTCAATTATTTATACTTTGTTTTCTGGGTTAATTTTCAATTTGACATTAGAAAATATTTTATTTCCCGCCTTTTTTTTTTTGTAATTAAATTATTATTTTTAAGTTTTTTAATTATAAAAAATTTTCCCTGAAGAAGTCTTCCAATGCGAAGACGAAATAAAAAAAAAAAAAAGGAAATAAATACTTATAATTATAAAATAAAGTATCTTTAGCTCAATAAAACAAAAGACAAAAATTTATTCAAAAAGATCGAAGAAAAATAAAAAAAAAATTGTTTTACAATTTATATGGAACTCAGAGCTTGGAAGGAATTAATGTTAATTCACAAAATATTGAATTTAGAATTAAAAAATGTTCATATACGATACGATACCATTCTGTTAATTGGTATTAAGGAAAGTCCTTTCTTGATAATTCAAATGTTATGTTCAGTGAAGTTTGACATAAACAGACAAATAAAAACATAACATAGGGGAGGTTATGCCATCCCCGATTTTCACTGTATTTATAAGATATTCCTCTCCATAATTTGTGCAGTTATTGATCATCTTTCATGTCACCAAATTTTACACTTGTATTTCACACATGGTCTTGAATAGACATATTTTTGTGTTTTTAGGTTTGCAAAATAAATATTTATTATAACTTTTTCATTTCGTGTATTAAAACAAAATATTCTTTATTATGTCGAAGTGTTGATACTAATTTAAAATATGAAAACGATTTTTTAGAATTTTTTTTCTTTTAAATGTGTAAAAAAAATATTAAATTATGTAAGCGACTGATCACGCGGCACATATGCCGGACCACCAGGTGGAGTAGTTTCGTCAGCAAAATTTGGTAGCACTTTAAAATACGTATAAGTAATTTTAATTCGTTACAGTCGTAGTTTTCATTCAACAAATTCGAAGAAAATAAACTTTTTTAAACATATTTTGCTGAAATCGCTGCTATTGATATCAATTTGTATGATTATTATATGTGAACTATAAGTTTTCCACCATCACCGTTTTTTTTTTTTTTTTTTTTTTTTTTTTTTTTTTTTTAGCCACATTCATCGCTGTGCTGACCGTGGCTCAACTCGTTAAGAGGTGAGATTACGATGCATAGCTTGATGCTAAGGCAGTGAGTTCAAATACCAGTACGACACCAAAAAAAAAAAAAAGTGTTTCATATAGAGCAAATTAACAGTATTTTACTTTGTTCAATTGACACGTAAATTAACCACTGACGAGTCCCAGAAGGGGGACGAAACTGCGGCAGTCAGGTGTATCCCTTGTGTCCGTAAAGAGACTAACTAAAGTAATATTCTACAGTAATTAATTAAAAATTAATTACGATTGTCATTATCTGACGGTTGCAAAACACTTTCTAACATAAAAAAAATGTTTATTGAATGAATTTCTAACTTGACTGAATGAATTAAATTAAATGTTCATTCAGCATTTCACTAATTGAATGAAGAAATTGTAGTATCATTCATTTATCAAATTTAACATAAACACACAAACTTAACCATCTAACCGGCAAGCCCGTATTCAGGCGGGGGTATTTTAAATTTGCCATAAGTGCACTTAATAAGTATTTTATACTAACAATTTAAGCTGTTTCGATAGAAACCCAAATTTATAAAATATTTTGTGAAGTAATTTGTTGTGTGCATGGCACGGTTGGGAAGCGAGAAATCGTTAAAGTTAAAGTAAAAAGTAAAATTTCAAAAAAATTATATTTTGAAATTTTACTTTTTGTAAACCGTTGATTCTAAACGCAAAGTAAAATTGAAGATTAAACTTATAAATGTCCAAGGACATTCAGAATTCTAAAGGACATCGCCTTAACTTGAAAGCATATACAAGGATTTTTATAAAATTTATTAAAAATATTATATTAAGTAGCATTGGCAAATCATTTAAGTTAAATCAATATAAGTTGAAGTTAAGGTGCGTTTTCGCTCAATTTCGCGTTTTTCGAAAAACGTAAATCGCCATATCTTCTTAAGTATAAACACAAAAAGTGTAATTTTTTAACTCTAGTTACATATTGATAAGGCTTATAATTTCTACCTAAATTTATTCATTTTAATGGATTAGTTTTTGAGATTCGCTCTAAACTTATTTTGACCTATATCGCCTAAAATAGGTAACGAAAAAAAATATTGGAAGAAGAACATATTGTTTATTTTTCGTGGCGAAAAAGTGGTATACATTTCAAAAAAGCTTAGGCCGGTTTTGAGGGTTAACACACAAGCAATAACAAAGCATGGAGCAAAATTGATTATTAATAGGTTTTTTGTTAAAGTTCTGCCTATTATGGAGGCTCTTACTTTTCTAAAACTTCGGGTTCTGATGAGATCTTTAGCCAGATCGAAATACTAGTATCAACCTAGCTAATATGTTTGATTTGCTTTATGTTTGTAAATATACGGAGGTTGGAAGCTCGTTATAAATTGAAAATAACATAAAAATAATCTCGATGTATATAAAAACAAAAAACTAATATAACTGTAAAAAATATTACTTGAGCCAGAGTACAAACTAAACATTTTTTATATAAATAGAACATTTTTGGTCTTCAAAGTTTAGTAACGTCATGATGCTTGTTAGGAAAAGACCTAACCACGTGCTTGATTCCTAAGAAGGCAAGAATGGAGCAAAATTGATTATTAATAGGTTTTTTGTTAAAGTTCTGCCTATTATGGAGGCTCTAACTTTTCTAAAACTTCGTTTTCTGATGAGATCTTTAGCAAGATCGAAATACTAGTATCAACCTAGCTAATATGTTTGATTTGCTTTATTTTTGTAAATATACGGAGGTTGAAAGCTCGTTATAAATTGAAAATAACATTTTTCTTATTGTTGTCTAATTTTAAGAAATATTTCAGTAAAATTATGAGAAATTTTGTTAATCATTTGACGAAAATAATGAAAAAATATTTTTTATTCACCCTTTTACTAAATGAATTAAGAAAATTTTGAATTATTCCACAAAGAATTCATTCATATTATTTAAAGCTTTTGAGAATTAAGCTAATAATTTATTGCTTAAGAATCCTTTTTTGGAATGAATTTTGAGTAAAATTTCATTTAATAATTCAAAAGACTTTCTAACTAGAAAAAAAGACTTTCAAAATTCAAAAGACTTTCTAACAAGAAAACTAGGTTAAAAAATTAGATAAAATCATATTTCTAAAAAGTTTAATTTTTGTATGAAAGTATAAGGTGGCGCAAAAATAACGTTCCGATGTTTTTTTTTTTATTATGTATTTATTATGTATAGCATTTTCTGATAGGAGGACTACTTTTGCGCCACCTTATAGTTCATCAAAAAGAGTTTGTTTTTTTTAAAAAACTGCTAAAATGAAGAGTAAAAAATGCTATGGCGTTTAAACCTTTTGTAAAATGTTTCTAATTTTTTAAAAAATATACAAATTTATCTTACACTTCTGTGTTCTAGATCTAGAAGTATCGCACTTTAAAACTCATTTAAGACGAACTATGTTAAAGTCCTGTCGTTTCGGTAATAATTGCAACAAAACATATTTTACTACGAACAACCTTGTTTAAGATGAATATAATTTTCTATTTTTAATACAGAATTATCAAATTTTTTCAAATTTTCCTAAAAGTTCGTTCAATATTAACGAATTTCAAACCGAATACAAATTACTTCTTCCTAAAATGTATTGAAAACTATTTATTTATGAAATCGAAAAAAAATTTGCGCAGTAAAAAAAAACTGGAATTAATATTTTCGGTCCCTCGGAGTTCATCTCAATCGGGTTTTACAGTATTTGATTTGTAATGTAATGATTGTGCCTTAATCGGGTTTTACTGTATTTGTTTTGTAATGTAATGTTTGTTTCCTTGCTTTTGCATAATTGTTAATATATTTAAAAAAAAAAAAATTTGGTAGTCCGTGAACCAGTATAATAAGTATGTTGAGGGGCCCGTGAAGCCAAAGTTGGTGGGAACCGCTGTTTTAGACATACACATTATTAAAGTTAAGATATGTTAAATTTTAGATACAAAAGAATTTTTCCAAAAAAAATTGTTGGTTGAGTAACGACAGCGCTTTGAAAAAAATTTGGCGAATGCTCCCCCTTCTACCCTACCATGCATAAGACTCATTCCATACAATAGCATCAAAATAAATTGAATTTTTAACCTCGGCCTACTTCAATTTTAACCAAACTTGGTATGGAATTTATATATAAATATGGCATAGTCCAAATTTAAGGTTGGTAGCTCCTTCGGTTGTGGAAATATCACGCTTTAAAATTTGAAAAATCGTCCATTTCTTTTTAACGGTTAAAGCTACGTGATTCATTTATACCTTATTTTAAAGCTATTGTTATCGTGCTTTAAATAAAATTAGAAGGAAAATAATTTGTTGAAGGTAAAATTAATTTTTTTTTAAATCCGAGTTTCAAAAGACTGTATTTATAAAAACAGGTTTTTTAAAATTAAAAAAAAAAAATATGTTAATTATAAATTATTTCCATATCCAAAGTTATGAATACAAATCTGAAAAAAGATAATTACCCAGTGTAGAAACGGTAATGGCATTTCATTACTTTTCTCACTACCAGCAATGGCACCAGCTTATAACTAGTTACTAATAACTAGCATAACAAGCACATTAGAGTGGCCCTTAGAGTGTTCCATAAGTTTAAATGTTGGAAATGTTAATGCGGTACCCTCTAATTTTTTTTTATTTGACTTGAATATAAGTCATGTGTAATTATAGGCCTCTACGACAACGCCTACCCTAAGCGACCAGGCCTTAAAAGAGCGAAACATGCGTTTATATGGGAGAAAACTTACTTATTTTCAGTTTTTGCTAATTCTTTTTAAATATTTTAATAGTTTTTATTCTAAATGATAAATTATTATTATAATGATAATATTATGTATTCAAAAAGGTATAAAAATCTAAAATCGGTTAATAACTAGCCCAGTACTAAATACAGCCCCAGACCACTAATGTGTCAATTATTACTTGACCTAAAATTTCGAGCACACGTCTTAAACATTTTTGAAATTGATTACTACAATCGAATTTTTTTATTGAAAAGACTCAAAATTGTCAGATATGGAAGAATATTTTTTTTTGGATGTCGTTAATCTGCCTTAAGGTAATGGACAAAAATTTTGGGGTGCTTTTCAAATCTAATCTAATTTCAAATTTTAAAATGTTTTCTTCAACAAAGCGAAAAAATTGCACTCCAGGGTCTTGTGTAAAACATCTAAGAGAATAAAAGTAAAAAAATTTAAAATTATCCCCCAGTACATTTGGGTAGGACAACGATTTGATTTTTACGGATTTCGAGGAAATTGCGTTTTTTTGAAATAACAAGGCTTATTTGTTGTCATAAAATATTTAAAATCGAAAATTAGCTACTTTAGTAACTTTTGTTGATTTATTTTCTAACAGTAACTCAAGGTTGAAAAAAAAATTTTTGAACATCATTAACCCATGTGGTCATGTGGCCCCAAATGACCCCAGAGTTATTTATTTTAATTTACAAGAAAGGTCAAAGCTTTGCTTACTACTATTAAATTTTAAGAAACGTGATCTAAAATATTATAACACAATATCTGAAGATTTTGTGGCAATAATTTTGAGAAAGTTGACCAACGTTAACCCGTGCCGTGCCCCATTTAGATCAAAGGAGATATTGCGGGAATTTATATATATGTAAACAAAAAATATTTAAGTCCTTTTTTTAAAAAACCTTGCTGCAGCCATTTTTTAAATTCCTAAAAAAATATTCTGAGCTAAATTAACCCTTAGATGCTCTTGGTACCAAAGTAACCCAGAGTCTGTTATAGAACAGCTTCTTTTGCCACCGGTTGCATAGAACCGGTTCTAGAACAGATTCGTGAGAGTCAAAATGTAAGGCTTTACTCTCCAGCACCAGTTATACATTCTTGTTTGGAGGCAAAGAACCTGTTGTAAATTAGATAAACTCCATACAAAAAGAATCGGTAGTAGAACAGAAATTAGAACCTATTGAAATACAGTATAAGTTACTGTTATTTGGATTTTACTATTTTACTGGGTTGTAGTAGTTTGAGTTGTAATACAGTATCTCTATTTTTAAGTGGGAAAACATTTGTTTGTAGAAGAAATTAAGTTTTTGACTACATTTGTTGTTCAATTAAAAAAAAACAAACCATTTTTTATACAGTAGTTCTTTTTATTTAAACAAATAAATGTTTGTTTATTTTTTACTACATTTGTGGTTAATTTTTACTACATTTGTGGTTCATTTTTTGAACAGTAAAAAACAAATGAATTTAAGTGAAATTTCATTTTTTCAAGTGAAATATCATTTGTTTTTAACTACATTTGCAGTCGGGTTTACCTACATAAAATTCTAAGTGTGTATACGATTATTTAAAACAATTAAAACATCAATCGACTCAATAACATATTTGATTAGAAAATTTAATTTTAATAAAATCTTTTATTAGATAGTTTAAGTTTATAATTTGTTTTGTGTATTTTATTTAAAAACTAAAAACTTTATTATATGATATGCAATTAATTACTGATGATTGAGTTTTGCAGTGTAGTTGTATTTTGAAAGTAGGAAACAAAAAGCCACTGATCCATAAACATAATGTGATACACTCAAACAAAAAGTTAGTAAAGTCATCAAAAAAATGTACTGTGTCAGCAAAATTTTAGTCAGGAGGGTGCTTGCAAATAAATTATTAATATCAGCAAAATCTTTGTCTGAAAATCAGCGAGCTGATTTTTTAGCAACAAAATTAGTAGATTCAGCACAAGTTTTGCTAAAACTATATTCATTCTAAACCCCAAAATACGCATTTTCGTTTTTTTCAAGTTTTCAACTGTCAAATTTCATACGAATTTTAAATCGAAAACTTGAAAAAAACGAAAATACTTATTTTGGGGCTCAATAGGAAGGCAGTATAACACTCAGTTGCTTAAAAAACCCTTGCTAAAAGTTATTTTTGCTGAATATTAGTAGACTGAAAAAATCAAAATATTTGTAAAAAAAATTTACTTTAGGTAATTTTTTTTTTGCTGAAAATCCAAAAAAAATGTGTGATTCTTTTAAAAATAATTTACAACATATAAAAATGTTCATACTCAAACCTTGACGACATGAATTAATGTAAAATCTGAAAATATATAGAAATAATTATGTATAACATAAACAAAATTATCTTCCAACTAAAGGTTCCCATCATCAGAACATGTTTTGAAAGCAGTAACAATCCAATGCCAAACATCAAACATTCATATAAAATAGTTTACTTACTACATGAGAACTAATATATATTATATGAGCGAAGTAAAAAAGATTATCACCATTGATCAAAAAATAAATTGAAAACTTGTTTTTTGTTTTGTTAAATATTTATTTATTTAAATCCACAATTTTGTATTATGTATACAAAAATCTTCCACGGTTGATTTTGTATATGTCTTACAATAGTTGTACTTTAATATAATATAATTTTTCTCTTCTCTACTACATCTTCTTGACATACATCTTCTTCATTGTGCTTATTAGCACAATTTTTTTAGCAAAACAAATTAGTAAGTTAGTAGTTCAAAACAGTTAAGTGCTGAATAAGTATAAGTAAAATTTTACTTGACGGCATAACTTTGCTGAAAAATAGTGTACCTGATTTACAAGACGTTTTACTAACTTTCCTACTAACTTATTTTTTTGAGTGTTGTGATACAGGGCACTATTAAATAATTTTAAATTTACAAATGCAGGTATGACAGATTTTCCTCACAGAATAAGTTAGGATTAAACAAAAATCAAATGTTAAGTGAAAGTTAATTTTTTTATTTAATTCAGCACTTTATTTTTTATTTCATGAACTTGTACATAAATTAAACACATATTTACTATGTATAATTATCTAATTGAAAAAATTTCGATAAAATCTTACTAGAATATAATTATCAATAACACATAGATTTAATTTTAATAGTACAATGTTGAAATAATGGAAATAAAAAGTAATTATGAATATTTTATTGCTGAAAATTAAACTATGTAATTATAATAATAAATACAGTGTCTCGCAAAACAGAGGCAACGAAACTTAGTAACTCTTTGTTTTGAAGTATTTCATCTTCCAAGTAGATTAGAATATAATGTCCTATGGTTCCTTAAGAGGAACAAAGGGCCACAACGAAATCGTTCCATTCGGTTCCACTTGATGCAAGATGTTTTATCTCTCTCCAGCTTAGGCCGCTTTGATTAATTTCAAGCTCAAGTTGCCGTGTGAGATGGGCGTCCAACTCTTCATGTATTTCCATGGGGATTCCAATCTATAGCAGCTTTAATACATGTATAAATAGAATACATGTATAAATAGATATAATGCAAATCAAAACTATATATAATAATATATAGTGTAATATTCAAAAAAATGTATTTAATTTTGGATAAAACGATATCTTGACCTATTCATAGTTATATATCGTTCCATTCCAGAAAAATGTAGATATTATTTTGGATAAAAAAAAAACTGAATATTACCGCATTTAAAGTCTAAGTATATTAGCCTGTCCAAAATTTAAAACATTTGCGAATTTCCTCATGTATTCAAACGATAGGTATTATTGAGGATATATACTTATAGTTGCTAGCCGCGGCCTTCGTAGCGTATTTTTAAAATGTTTGGCAAATGCATCTAGATTTTTAAAATGTATAATTTAAAAACTTGGTAATGCTGAGCATATTTTGGGAAAAACATTTATAAAATGTTCATAGATTAAAATTGGTCCACCACAGCATTATTTAGCTGGAAACAAGTAATTTTATTTATTACTTGTTTGAAATTGAAAGATGTAGTGGACAAAAATCACTCCAAGGAAATTTTACAAATATATTTCCATAAATATGCTCAGCATGACCAAACTTGAACCCAATTTAGTACAAAAATCTAAAAAATACGATTAGCGACCTATAAATATTCTCGAATTTTTATTTTTCCCATGGATAATATTAATCGTTTGAGCACTATTAAGAAAAATGGTACACTTTTGGGGTACCCTAATGTGCATTAAAACATAAAAAAGATTTATGTCCTTACTTTTTTGTGGGTTTCAAATATGTTTCTTAATATATTTTAGGGACTTATGATAGTTCATCCTATATATTTATATGAAATTGCGTATATTTTCATACAATCATATGAAAAGATGTAACATTTAGCGCACTAGATTAAAACTTGGATTTAATTACACTTAGATGTATCAGTTCACATACAAATCGCGTACTATTGTCTCAGGTCAAAAACTGTATACAGTATATCTGGTTTTTATATAATTATATCTATTTGTATCAGCTTAGATATAAACTGATACAATTAGATACAAAATTGATACAATCTAATATAATTCTGTCGGGCCCTAATTCGGATAAAATTGTACTGTGCATTTATCTAATTTCATCAGATTATATCTAAACCGATACAAACAGATACAATTATATGCGCCCATATTTTGGATGAAATTTAATAAGATTACATATAGCGTCACATAGAAATTGATATGACTACATAAAGTTCAATATACATGTTTTTTAATCGGGATAAATTATTATGTATATCATATATGATTAATATCTAATTTTATAAAGGTCCATATATAAAAATATATTGTTATATATGTTACCATATACGAAACATATAATATATAATCTATATATATAAAATTGAATGTGTGTTTGTTTATTTGTTTGTTTGTACCTTATAGGAGACCAAACCTCTGGACTGATCTTCCTGAAATTTTCACACCATTTAACTGGGACTCTGGCATGATTAATAGGGTATTTTTTCGACCACGCCCACTGTTACGCCCACTTTTTTAAAATTATGTAATTGCTCCCATATAGTTTTTAACAGATTTACTTCAAATTGTATACACATTATACTCCAGGCGAGGTAGAAATAAACATTTCTTACGCCACGCCCTCTTTCACGCCCCTTTTCACGCCAAATTTTGTTTGAAAGTATTAAACTTTTTGTTCTCTGTACAAATTTGCTCTTTCCAACGGATTTTTTTTTATTTGGTAGTATAATGCTCTTAATACTGTTAACGTCGCCATATAACTATGAACCACGCCCACTTCACCGCCCCCTTTTTTTTAATTCAAATACTTACTTATACCACTAACAATGTTTGCTATACAAAATACTTTTTTTGTAATATGTAATTAACTAAAGTTTTATACACTTTTTATCTACAGGTAAGGTAGCCATACATATTTTTTTATTACCAAATAACCCTTTTTCGCCCCCATTTTACCTTAAATTATAATTTGCTTTCAATCTATATATATAAAATGAAATATGTGTATGTTTATTTTTTTGTTTGTTTGTTTGTACCTTATAGGAGACCAGAGCTCTGCACCGATATTCCTGAAATTTTCACAACATTTAACTGGAACTATGGCATGATTTCGATCACGCCCACTTTTAAGGCAACTTTTTTTGAATTATGTAATTGCTTCAATATAGTTTTTAACAAAATTAATTCAAATTGTATACACATTATATACTCCAGCCAAGGTAGATATAAACGTTTCATACGCCACGCCTCTCACGCCCCATATTGTTTAAAAGTTTTAATCTTTTTGTCCTCTGTACAAATGTATTCCTTTCAACGGATTTTTTTTTCAAATAATGTATATGGCAATTAATTTCACTAATTAAGAACGGTTATGATTGGCTGTCTTAAGAATAAATACTATTTCACCAAACGGGAGCTATGTTTGCAGCCATTCAAGTTTTAACTTTGATCGCGTCTATTTGACTAATTACAACAACGATTCTGATTGGCAGGTTAAAGAAATATTATTCTATTTTAGCAAGCTGGAGCTTTGCTTGCATGCTTTGACACGAAATTTTTACTTAATTTTGTTATCTTATTTTTAATGTATTACACATTTCAATTATCATTTTTTTAATTTTAAAAACGATCATATACAAACTAAGGTCAGCTAACTTATCTCAATGTAGTCAAAGTTTAGTGATACCTATAGTAAGGAATGTTAAATTTATATGAAAATATCTGTGGTTAATTAAACTCGGCTATTTTTAGAAAAGTTATTAGCCTTAAATAAAATTTTAGGCAGGGCAACGTCTGCCGGGTCAGCTAATTAATACAAATAAAATTTGAAGGCAAAACAACGTTTGCCGGGTCAGCTAGTATAATATATTTTAAGATGAAAAAACCTAAGAGTATATATAATTTTTTTTTACTCGGGTAGTCATAAACTTTATTATTACAAAAGACTAATAGAAATTGGTTAAATAGACATTTAAAATTAATATTTTAACAAAGATAATTAAAAAAGGTACATTAATTTAAATTTTCATAACATTGCTAAACATTTTTCATTTCGTTGCCTTTGTTTTGCACAGCCTCATGTTTGGAACTTTCGTATTTTTATTTGACATTTCCCACATATTTATTTGAGCCGGTTTTTTTAAATACCTCCTAGCTATATACTGTATTCAATAAAATATCCAATCAAAGTTTTTTTTCTAACCGATCTGGGAGATAAAATATTTAAAATCGAAAATATACTTACATATTTGTTTTGCGCGACACTGTATGTATACAAATTTTATTACATATTTCTGTTTATGTAAAAGTATTTTAGTATTTACATATCAAAAACTGGCAATTATTTTATAATTTTTAAATTTGATTAATAATTTTGATATTATAATATTTTATCCAGGTGCAATGAAGAAAATGTATTTGAAGAATAACATACATGATTATTTTTTTATTAATTAGTAATTCATTTTGTAATTGAATGTTTAATTTAAATTTGACATTGTAAAATCGTTGTCACGACTCATGTAAATCGTCCGTGAACTTCAGTTAAATGATCAAACTCTTTTATTTGAAACTTATTTTAAATTTGTCATAGCGACATCCTTTCAATACAAATATTTAATTCTTTTAAGTGTTCATATTATTGAAAATAAGAAAACATGTATTTTTAATTCTTCTCATGTTTCATTAAATGATTAATACATATTGGTGTACAATGTATAATGTGAGTCTCTTTTAATGACTGATAACAAAGATCGATGATATTTTTTTCGAATTTACAAATTAGGCAGAGTATTGAAAGAATACTTTACGTTATTAGATATCATAAAGTATTAGAATTGCCAGTGTACATTTATGTTTTGAACCAATCGACCGATTTTGCTCATTTTCAATACCAAACTGCTCGGGAGGGATCTGAATACTTTAGGTAAAAAAGTGCAGTCTATATCGCGTTTTCGCGCCGTATTCGTCATTTCAACAGACGGACAGACAGACGGACGTAACTGAATCGGCTTAGAATTTCATAAAAAAAAAACATAAAAATTTCTTTTAATCAAAAATATTTTTCATTTATTTTTAACGATTAAAAAATAAACTCAAAATCCGTAAAAATAAAAGTTTTTCTTTAATTTTAACTATCAAAAATAAAATAAAAAAATTAAAAAACTCCCAAATCCGTAAAAATAAACGATTTTATTTTATGTTAACTATCAAAAATTAACTCCCAAATTATTAAAAACAAAAGTTTTTATTTTGTTTTTACCAGCATTAAAATAAAAAAAAAAATAAAAAATGTTTTGTAAAAAGAAAATTTTAAATGAAAATAATAACTCGCATTTATGTGTAGTTTTTTTTTTTTTTTAAATAAATTCTAAATTAAATTTTAAAAAATATTTCTTTGTAGTTCAAATGTTTATTTCTTACTAAACAAAGTTTACTGATTACTTTTTAAATAAACTACAATCAGTTTCTGTTAAAATATTGTGAGTGTTTAGTTTATTGGATCTTAGACCTAAATTTCGATGCGTTACAAACGGAATGACAAACTGAGATATACCCTCAGGGTATAAAACAGTGTTGCCAAGTTAGGGGTTTCCCCTAAGTTGTTTTGGGGTGTAAAAATAATTACTAAAGTGGTACTTTTGCCTTTATAAAATAATAAGTTTTCGGTCCGACGATTTGTAAAATTTTTTTATTGTTTTTTGTATACATTTTAACTTTTTTTAGCTTGTTGCTGACATTTAAGTCCCTGTACTGTGCTGTTAAAATATTTTTAAAAAATACTTTGCAACACTAGTTTAAAAACATATTCCATATCTCACAATTTATGAGTCCGTTGAATAAAAACATTATGTTGCAGTAAACAATAAAAACATTTAAGCTACCCAGCAAAACTTTGCTAATGGGTGCGATAAAGTAATGCATTACCTTGTAATGTGTACTCCTTACCTGTTTCATTATTTTCCAACAAGAAGTAATGAGTTACCGATAATTGAACACTCATGGAATACCTTGTAATGATATCTCATTACATTTTACATTAATTCTTACCGATCATCAATTACATAATGCATGAATTATAATCGTAAAGTACGAATTTTATATGTATATCTCAGTTGGTAGAGTTCTCGCCTAACTAATTGTTAAATACCAGAGACCCCAGGTTCAAATCCCAGCATGACTACGTAATTTATTTAATAAAAAAAAGTTATTTATTTAATTAAAAAAAATATCTGTAAAAAAATTTTTATGCATTTTTTTTTATGAAAATCTATTTATAGACACATTACTTTTTCCCACCATGTAACCATATAAGTTACCAGTTACTTTACTCCCTACAAGGTAATGAGTCCACCCATTACATTTAGGCTCATCGACTGTAAAATTCATTAGTGAGGTAAGGTGTAATGTAATGCGTGAAGCCCTATGGCGATACCTTACTTTACCCATGATTTGGTAATGTGTGGTTTTGCTGGGTATGCGCTTGAATTTCGTGGGAAAATGGTATTTGGCACATTATTGTTTTAGGGAATTCTTTATTACCGGACTAGTTTACTACCGATTTTTGATTTGTATACATTTTAAAAAAGATAATTTTGTCTTTATATCGATTAAATTATCATCTAGATTAGAAACTTTTACTACGATAGTGAAAAATGTTTGCAAAATCTGAAAAGTCAGTTTTCCCCATACATCGTGACTAAATTTCACATATGGTTGATTCTGATATTCCGGGCCAATTTTCACACCATTTATAGCATTGAAGTTTTTTTTTTCAAAATTAGGTATTTCAAATGTCTTATTTAGACTAGAACCAAAGACTAGTAGTTTTTAAAAAACTACTTGTATTTAATTGTCAATTTCCATATAAAATGTTATTTAAAAACTAGAATTTTTCCAAAACTACTAGTTTTTGGTTGTAGTATAAATTTGGCATTAAGAATATCTTTGATTCTTTCTAACATGTTCAAATTTCATCACAATCTGCGGAAGACTCTCCTTGTTAGATAGTTTTAATTTCCTTGCAAAATATTTACCTTTACAATATAATTTATATTTCTGGATCCAAAAATACATCCACTTAGTTGTGCTATAGAGAAATAAACCATCTTTAACATATATATTTTTTTTAAAGGTCACTTTCAAAGATATGGCCTCCCGGCTTATAGGTCAAGAAAAGTGAACTCTGACCTTTCAAAAAAAAATTATGTATATCAAATCAAAGGTAATTTAATGCCCTTTCAAATGAGTTCCGTACCTATAACACTTTTATTTAAAGAGTATTTTAAATAAAAGTATTTTATTTAAAATACTCTTTGTATTTCAAGAGTATCGATATTTCATTTATTTTGGCTTATGTATTTTAAGGATACATAATAGTATTTCGGTTAATTGGGCAATTGCGTAATGTCATTTTTGGGATAACGGTATTTTGGTTACTACATTTTGAGAGCAACGGTACACAATTAAATGTGGTTTTATGGATAACGGTATTTTATCAGTATTGCCTGCTAACCCTATTACATGCTTGCGTGGAAAGTTGTACTGACGTGCAATTTTTATTGTTTTTAATTTTTGCTCTATTATCTAGTAAGGCTTAGACTCCGAATAATAATTTAATCGACTAAAATATCGAAATAATTAGACACGTCCACACTTGATGTTACCAAAATATACTAAATTGAAATTTTAGATTTGGTAAGTTTTCCACGGAATAAACCATATATTTATCAAATGTTAATCGATTATTAAAACTACTTGCAATGTCATTCAATTTGGCGAAACCTAAACCGAAATGAATGTATATAAATAACTTACAACATCACGACCATAGATTACATAGAGCTCTAACTCTTCTTTTTCTTTTATCAACAAACACATTTTTTCATACCCATTCATATATATTATGTATAGGCATACGACATATGTCCAAAGCATTCTCATGTGTTCCGTGTACTGATGGTCATTTTATTTTGTATAAAAATGGTTATGTAGCATTTTTCTCTAAAACCACTAGTTTAAGACTTACACCTCAAAATTTGTTTTAACTAATTTTAGTTCATTTTTAGGGGTAAAGGTCGATTCTGACTGGCCTGTTTTCATCCGAGAGAAAAGAAATGTTTAACAGAAATTATTTTGAGTCCCAAATGTACCGGAAAATGCGTGTGGATCAGTAAAAAAAAAAAACGTTTGCACATATGGGATGTCTATTATACATCTTATTGCAGTGTGCAGGACAAAATGATATTAATATTGGCATTAGTATTTTCAATAATATTGCAAGGTGTATGGGTATCTTAAGTAATGATGATGAAATAAAAAAACATTTTATGAAATAAATAAACCTTGTTATCACCAAAAAAGACAATTTTCTCGACATCCGCAAAAATGTGGAAATAACAATTAAAGCGTTGAAATATGAATTTAAATAAGATGTTAATTTTAATATGATATAAAAATTGATTTAACTATTACTTTTTTTTCTGTGTACACACTTGACAATGATTGTTAAAAAAATTTGGAAAACAACACTCAAAACAAAAAGTTAGAAAAATCAGCAAAAAATTTTGCTGAGTTAGCAAAATTTAAGTCAGGAGAGTGCTTGCAAAAAAATTGCTAATGTCAGCAAAATCTTTTGCTGAAAATCAGCGAGCTAATTTTTAGCAACAACATTAGTAGATTCAGCAAAAGTTTTGCTAACACTTAGTGGATTAGAAATTAAAAAATACTAAAAGTTTTGTTGAATATTAGTAGACTGGATAAAACTCAAAAAAATTTGTAGAAAATTATACTTTACTTAATTTAGTTGCTGAAAATCATAAACATATTTTTGTGATTTTTTTAAAAATAATTTACAGTCACAAAATAAAAAATTTTTAATATTCCCACAATGACGACATTTATTAATGTAATATCTAAAAAAATAGAAATATAAATAGAATGTAACATAAACAAAATTATCTTTCAACAACTTACATCAACGGTTGTCTAAATGATGCTATATTTTAAAGGAACTCAAATGCCGTAGTTAATTATAAAAAACGAAACGAAAAAATAACAAAATATAACATATAAAAACCTTTTTTTGCAATAAGAAAAAGGAGACATAAAAATCTACCTAAGATGTGTGTCTTTCGCTTTAGTCTGTCTACCTGCTGTATATTTGTTTGTAATTTGAACACACTATTAATCTCTATAAACATTTAGTTTACAAATACACATTTAATCTTTATTAAATTTAAATATTTTATTTTGTCTTTTATTTAATTAATAAACATTTACTTTCACAAACAGGTGACGACGTAAAATTTAAGTTGTTTCAATCCACAATTTTGTTCTATGTATGATTTTTTTATATTTCTTACTATATTTGTACTTTTTAGTATCATTTTCATCGTCACTACTACATCTTTATTCTGCGTATATCTTTCAATCTGGTTGTCGTCCACACTATTAATGTGCTTATTAGCACAATTTTTTTTAGGAAAATAAATTAGTAAAACATTAGTAAATAAACATTAGGAAATAAATAAAATATTAGTAAAACATTAGTTCAAAACAGTTAAGTGTTGAATAAGTATAACTAAAATTTTAGCTGAAATCATAGTTTTAGCAAAAAATGTACTGAAAAATAGTATACCTGATTTACGAGACGTTTTACTAACTTTTCTACTAACTTATTTTTTTGAGTGTACATAAAATAACTGTAACTACAATTCCTTAGTTTTTGTGGGCTGTCTACAAAATTAACTGTCAAAAACAGTGAACAATGTTTTTAAACATATGAACTGCGATAGCAGTTAAAATAAATTAAACCGCTTAACTACACAAATAACTGTTGTGTTGTAACTATACCTGTGCTGAATAATTATAATACCTGTGTTGAATAATTAAGCGTACTTAATATTACCTAAATTTATATAATACAGTACAGTATGATATCAACAACTTCCTCAAGGATTTTTTAAATAATGGAAATTTCAAGGTTGGTTTGACGTATTATTATATTAAGGAAATCCAAATTTAACAATTTTGTTTGGTAATGTTGGAATGTTATACTAAAAATACGTTTCCTCTTCATCTGATGACTTTTCTCTTATTTTGCTAGTCCTCTCTAACTTCTGGCATGGAAAAAAGTATATGGTACAAAGTAACAAAGTGATTTTATTCTTTTAATTTACATTTTCGAAAACTTTTTAAGAATATTAGTCTAATTCAAGAAAGAAAAACTAAAGAAACTGGTTTAACTTTTATTTTTGAGTATTATTAAATTAATATGAACTAAAATCTAATAAATTTTCATTATTCGTTAGCAATTTCATTTACTTAAAGGAAAATTTTAGAAACTAAATTTTAGTAAGGCGTAAACTTAATTGTAGTTCACACTTTTTTTGAGTGTATAAAAAAACATTAACATTGAACTTGAAATCCGAATTGTTTATAAACAATAATTATAAACATGGAAAACGTTGTTCGAATTTTAAATGTGTGTCTAAATTGTAATAAAAATTTTGTTTTGTAATTCACTCACTCGTGCAATGTGTGTATTTAAGCAAGACTTTTTTTAAAAAAGTTTTACTCATCACTTTGTTTTATCTCTGATTTAATAATAGACGGATTCATGTAATATTGTATATAGTGTAAACATCTTATTTTTATACCATTAGTGTCATAAATGTTTTACCAGCCCTGGAAAGTTTATTTTACAATTTGTTTTGTTTTTTATTTCAATATTTCAAATATTTAAAAAAATAATTGTAACTGAACATTGTGTACTTATACACCATATACGAGGGTATTATGAATCTAACTTAGCGAAACGTAAACCGAAATAAATTTATAAATTAATATTTAGGAGCCGTTAAATAAAAGTTATGACACAAATTTTGACTTTACCGCTTACAACATCACGACACTTCATTGAAAGGTAAAAAATGCTGAGCAAAATGTTTTTCATTTTATTTTGTATAAAAATGTTTATATAGCAATTTTCTCTAAAACCACTAGTTTAAGAGTTATACCGCAAACAAATTTGAACTAATTTCAATCCATTTTTAGGGGTAAAAGTCGATTCTGACAGCCCTGTTTTCACCCGAGAGACAACTGCGATAACAGTTAAAATAAATACAACCGATTAACTACATAAATAACTGTTGTATTGTAACTGCAGAACTTTTCTGAGTGAATTTCAATACCCGTGTTAAATAATTAAACTTCCTTAATATTATCAAAATTTCAATATAAATAATAATATTGTAACAGTACAGCATGATATCAACAACTTCATCAAGGATTTTTTAAATAATGGAAATGGCAAGGTTGGTTTGAGGTATTATTAAGGACATTCAAATTTAACAATTTTGTTTGTTAAATCTGAAATGTTTTACTAAAAATACGTTTCCTCTTTATCTGATGTTTGTTTCTCTCGGTGTCTCTTATTTTGCTCCTCCTCTCCTACTATATATTCTATGTACACTAGGGTTATAACTTTTGGCTTTTTTTATTTTGCAAATATCAAATTTTACCTGTCCTTTCCGTAAATTCCATAAAGAAATATAAAGTAACACAATATTACCCAGCAAAAACTTTCATACACTCAGGGAACTTCTGCTTTAAAAATATGTAGTTGTTTGGGTTGTAATACAGTTTCTTTATTTTTAATGTAAATGTCAGTCATTTGTAGAACAAATTAAATTCTTTACTAAAACAAACCACATCAAATGACTGTTTTATGATTTTACAGTTTTTACAGTAGTTTTTTGTTATTTAAAAAATTAAAAAAAATAAATATTTGTTTATTTTTTTCAAACATGTGGTTAATTTTTTGAATATTAAAAAACAAATGGCAATGTTAGTTGTATTTACTGGAATGTAAGTCGTGCTTTCTTTAAGTGAAATTTCATTTGTTTTTAACTACATTTCCAGTGGTCTTTACCTTCATAGTATTCTAAGTGTATATAAAGAAAATAAATATCTTAATACATTGTAATTTGGCGTCAGCACTGGATATTTTTGTTTCACGAAGTCGTTTTTATAAGCAGTCAAACTTACTATTTATTTTATTACAAATATAAAGTATTGTTTGCAACTACTTATTTTTTAATTACTGATAAGTATAAGGGTAAGCTTTATTATTTAAAAACCTGTAAACACATTTTTTTCTAGTTGCTTATAATCATACGAATAATTAATTATTTTGGTAACGCCTTTTTTTTTTTTTTTTTGTAATGCAGCCGGTAAGTAAAAGTAATGAGTTTTGACGCCGAATTATATGCAGTTGGCCCTAATTATACCGCTTATTATTTCGATACTGGTAATGAAATGTTATACTTGATAGATAAAAATATAAATGACTTGCTTGCACAAAATACCTTTACTTTTCCGCTTAAAAAAAATCAAAAATAAGTAGTTATATATGTACTTACTAGAAGTGAAAAAATAATGAGTCTAAAAAATATTTTTTTACAAAATTAGATCATTGCTTTATATTTAAAATAATTATAAAAATAAGTACTTATTTGTAACGCATTAATTTTTGTATTAAAATAATGCGAAAATTAACTACATACTTATTAGTAAGTCATAATTTGTTATAAAGTACAGCAGAGTGTAAGCTGGTGTCATTACTGGTAGTGAGAATAGTAATGGCATGACATCACCGTTTCTACACTGGGAGCTTTTAAATTTGACCATTTTCTCGTATTTTGATTAAAAAAAAGATGTTAACGGGTTTTCGCTATATGGACATTGCATTTGGTAGAGTTTTATAAAATATTTTGTGCAGTAATTTTGGTGCACACATGCAACTCCAATAACAAAAAGGTAAAAAATGCGTTTTTAGAAATTGCACTTCATGTGATAGATTTTTGTTTCAAAATGGCCCGAAAAAGCGATTTTTATTATTATTATAGTATCGCCTATCACGTGGTGATTGGTAAACATTTTCCAAAAAAAAAAAAAAAAGTTATAACCCTAATGTACACAGTATATAAAACATTAACATTGAACTTGAAATCCGAATTGTTTATAAACAATAATTATAAAGTTCAAAAACGTTGTTCGAATTCAAAATGTGTGCCTAAAATTTAATAGTTTTTTCTAATTCACTCGATCGTGCCAATGGCTGTGCAATGCTCTCATCATCTGTTAACACTTTGTGTCAGCAAACAGGTAACGGTCCATTTTTAAGGAAAACTAAATCTAAATTGAGAAAAAAAAATGTTCAAGAAATTTCTAGATGTTTTTCAGTCAAACATTAACTATTATGTTAATGAGACAGTTGATTGGATGTATCGAAATGGTTTGGTAATCAATGCAAATAAGACCAAGACTTTGTTTTTTGGAAAGCCCTCGTATAGGGATAATATATCAATTTTTGTTGGACGTACGGAAATTGAGTTTGTAGATAGGTTGTCTTGTTTGGGTGTGGTTATTGATAGCGAACTAAAGTTTGTTTACCAAATTAATTCGATATCATCTAGAGTTCACTATGTTTTAAGGAAGCTGTATTGCACTAATTTATATATTCCATTAGCAGTTAGGAAAAAAATTGCCCATGCTATGGTTATGCCTATCTTTACTTATGGTATTGAGGTATATACTGGTACCCCTGGCTTTAATTTGAAAAAAATATCGTTACTTTTCAATCGTGTTGTTAGATATGTTTATTCACTAAGAAATCGTGATCATATATCTTCTTATGTGCAAGACTTTCTGGGATGTAGTTTTAATAGTTTTATCAAGATTCGTAATCTTCTTCTCTTTTACAGAATATTTAAGAACGGTTATCCTTCCGGCTTTATAGATCGATTTAGATTTAGTAGATCTAATAGGAATAAACAGATTTTGCTACCAAAGCTAACTACGATATTAGATCGTGCATATTTTGTAAGAGTGGCTAAATTATATAACGCTCTGCCTAGAGCGCTTAAGTCATTTTCTAATTCATATGCTTTACAGAGGCGTCGTCTTATTGCTTATGAACAAGCACAAATCACAGATTCATAATTTCTCAATACTTTTTTTAATTAAAACATCGACTTGTAAATATTGTCTATTTAAATAGAGCATGAGGATCCTATAATTCAGATATTAACAGAGTTTATAATATGAAGTAAATACTTTTATTCATTGATAAAATAACTATCGCTGAGTGGGTTTCTTATATTCTTATGTATTTTTAATATATTATTATTATTATTATTATTATTATGCACATTAGCTAGTAAGTTGTCTTTGTAATTTTGCTTAATTGGCCCCATGGGCTTTAAAATTACAATAAAATGAATTAAATAAAAAATAAATAAAACCACAACAAATATGTTAAAATCTATCAGCAGCAGCATTACAAAATATAATTTTATCAATTTAAACTTTAAATTTTAGAGACTTTAAATTTTAAAGTCTCGAAAAACTGTTCCTATTTGCATATGTTATACATTTGTTCTCTGTAACTGAGAGTATTGCAATCTCTTTATTTTCTAAACTCTTTGATCGAGCAATGTGTGTATTTAAGCAAGACTTATTTTTTTAAATAATCACTTTGTATTATCTATGATTTAATGCAAATAGGAATTTGTTTTAATTTTTTCAACAATGTATTTTAATTGCTTATTAAATATTTTTTTATATTAAATAATTATTGAAATCTTTACGTGTCTATTTTAACTTTTACCATTAGGTCCATTTTTTTCCTCTGCGTTTTACCAAATATTCTGAATGGTTTCCATGTTAATTCCTATACAATGTTGGGCCATTTACCCGATGATCAATGGTGTGGTATAAATGATTTAAAGGACACAAATTGGTCAGTGGAAGAAATTCGTAGTATCTCTGAAAAAGACTTGAATACCAAAGGATGTACAATATGGGATTGGAACTATCGACTCTTGAGCAAAATGTCCTATGAAGACGCTGTCAATTATACATCTTCCATGTCCGAAATTAATTTGCCAGCCGAGGTATCATGTAAAGTTAAAGGTTCATATGAGTATTTATCGCCAGAGAGCACATTTGTTGCTGATTGGGATCTGGTGTGTGAGCATGCTATACAGCGTACTTCGGCACAAGTCTTTATTTCATTGGGAAAATTTTTTGGTTCATTCTCTTTTGGAATATTTTCTGATAAGTAAGTTTTATATATAGGCAATTGATTTTGTAATACGTATTAACATGATATTTAAATTAAAATTTTTTTTAACAGATTCGGTCGTAAATCATCCTTCACTTTAGGTGCAACATTTTTCATAATCTCCAGTTTCTTCTGTACATTTTCTCCGTGGTATTCATTATTTTTAATTGGACGCTTTGGCTTGGGTGCAGCTTCATCTGGTTTATTTTATCCAGCTTTTGCTATGAGTAAGTATTTTTAAAATATAATTAAGCAGTATTTAAAGATTTCTAGATCGTTTAAATATATGACTCTTTTCACGTAAATGACATATCTCGCAGACATTATTTAACTAATACTATGGTGCCACTTATGTGTTTGAGCAAATCATGTGTTTTAATGAAAAAAATGTATGGGAAAACATGTACAAAACATGTTTTATTTCAAAACACGTTCATTACACATTCAGTGGAAACGTAGTACAAATGTAAAGTACTTTGTAAAAAAAAAACAACAAATTTATATTTTCTACAAAATTGTTTACGTTTATACTTGACAACAGTTTCAATGTGTAGAAAAACAATGTATGATCTGCAGATCATACATGGGACTAATGAATTAAGTTTACTAATGAAATGATGATTTCATTGCCCTTACATTGATATCAAAGGTAATGAAATTATTTTCAGTATCATTTTTTAATTAATGATAATGATTTGAGGATTTAATTTCATTGATTAATGAAAATGGTTTTAAATTTAAGTGCCATTAAAAATGAATCAATTAAAAAAAAAAGTACCATTCAAAAATATACTTTTAAAATTGTGAATTGTGAATAGCAGGGATGGAAAGATCTCGCTCAGACTCATGGTAATTTGAAATAACTCAGCAAAAAATAGTGCTAACCCAGAAGAAGTTCTGTTAGAAGTTATTTAACTACCGAGCACTTCCTGAAGGCATTCCAGAAGACATGATTTTTGTTCGTCATGTCCCACTTTGGTAGGTCTCTTTTAAGCACGTGAAAAACTCTTCTTTCATGTGTTCCAAGAAGCAGGAAGGAAGCGCTTCCTGAAGGCATTCCAGAAGACATGATATTTGTTCGCGATGTCCCACTTAGCAGGTCTCTTTTAAGCAGGTGAAAAGCTCTTTTTTCATGTGATCTAAGAAGCAATTAAAGAAGCAGTAAAAATATAAATAAAGCCCATTTAAAAGGCATTGTTGTCATTTACTTCCAAAAAAGATTCTTATATAAAAAAACTGACAAAAAATTTAATTTTCATGCAGTTAATGAAATTTTTTATTAAATCAGTGAAATCTATTCATTGATTAGGTATCGCTTCATTGTATGCATTCCTCAATTCTTCTTTTTGTGCATTCTTCACAGCTTTATTCAATGCATTCTTTACTGCTTCAAAAGAATGCATTTATTGAAGCGCAACAAAATACCTTTCTTAATTGCTTTATATGTATGCATGACGGCAAAATGTTCATTTTCAGTCTTACATGAAATTACAAATTTAAACACTCTGGTCCAAAATGGAACGATATGGAATATCGTTCTTCATGATAAGTTTTTAAATTCCACTCATTGCTTGTTTTATTTCATATCGCTTCGAATAAAATCAGGATTCTTTAAAAAAATATGTACAGTGGCGGACAAAAGTATTCACACAGCAGCAAACTCTTTTATATTTTTAAAATGAAACCCACTAGCCGGATATTTTATTCAACGAAATTGTTTATTAACTTATAAATTATTAAAATACAACAAAAAACTTATTCTTAGTATGTTATATTATAAGAAACAACTAAATATGTAATTCAAAGTATTATTTTAGGCGGACAAAAGTATTCACACAGCTTCAAATGTTTGTACAAAAAATAAAATTTCACATTATTTAATACTTTGTGGAGTAGCCTTTCTTTGCTATGACTTCTTTTAATCTTCTTGGCATAGAATGCACCAATTTCTTCGTAACATCTTTTTAATTTTTAATTTTTTTTTTAAATACAACTTGCTTAGTGTTAGTTTTTTGTTGTATTTAAATTATTAATAAGTTAATAAACAATTTTGTTGAATACCTTATACGGCTAATAGCTTTCATTTTAAAAATATAAAAGATTTAAAATAAAGATTGCTGCTGTGTGAAAACTTTTGTCCGGCACTGTATGTATTTTTACTTTCCAATCCTGTTTTTAACCCAGGATTGTTTTGTAAAAAAATGGTTTTTTTAACAATTGTAATAAGTGTGATTTTTTTTATCATTAATAATGATTTGTCTAATGGAAAATATTTCATTATCGTTAAATGGTAATGACATTTTTTTTTCATTTTCATTAGTATCAACTAATGGTAATAAAATTTCAATGGTAATAAAAATTTCCAATTGTAGATACGTTTTTTTTTCTTTACGAACAGACTAATGTTATAGAAAAACAATGGTGAAAACAAATTAGTAAAGTCAGCAAAAATTTCGCTAAGTCAGAAAACTTTTAGTCAAAAACCTGCTAATGTTTGCAATATTTTTTGCTGATTTTTAGCAACAAAATTAGTAGATCCAGCAAAGGTTTTGCTGAATATTACACTCATACAAATAAGTCTGTAAAAATAGCAGAAAAAGTTACTAAAAATTAGTTAACTAAAATACAGCTTTTTATTTATAAGATAAACAAAATATAGAGTTGTATGTGTCTAGTATTTGTCTTTATTATGTCCTTTTTTCCTTTTGTATGTAAATCGGAATGCTATATGTCAAAGACTGAAGGGTAATCTAAAAAATGAAAATTATAGAAAAATAAGTTAAAATTTAATTAAATGAGCATTGATTTGTCAAAGCTTTCAATATCTATTCATTGTTAAAAGAAAAATATTTTTTAATTTATTTTATTAATTTTTTTAACATTGTAACTTTTTTACAAACACAAAACCACTTATTTTTAAAAAAATTAAATATTTTTTATAGTTTTATTTTTAATTAGTTTATAATAAAATCATTTGCATAAAAGTTTCTAAATATTTTATACGGACACAATATAAAAAAATACGATAACATCGCATTACAACGACCTCTGCCGGTTTTGACGATCAAATTATATTTTTAGACTTTAGTAAATTCAGCAAAAAAACATAGTTAAAAATTTAGTATTTCATCAAGTCAAAATAGCAAATTTTTTTAACTAAAATCTCAATTTGAACTAAAAACTAGTTTAAAACTTGAAATAACGATATATAACATAAACAAAATTATCTTTCAACTACTTACATCAATGTTTGTCTAAATGATGGTATATTTTAAAGGAAGACAAATATGACTTAGATAATTCAAAAAAACAATAACAAAATATGACATATAAAACCCCGCAAAAAATCACCTTTGGTAAGCAGTAACTTCATTTGTATGCTTCCGAAGAAGCGCTTAGACGTCATGCATAGAATAAAGCAATTCCAAAGGCACTTTGCTATGCTTCCCTGGATGTATTCTTTTGAATCAGTAAGTAATGCATACAATGATGCAGTAAAGAATGTAAACAATAAAGCATTAATGCACAAAAAAGCGCTTTTCATTTGCTACGAAGGCATGAGTTTATTTCTTCTTAGAGCACATGAAGGAAGCGTTTTTCACCTGCTAAAAAGAGACATACCAAGTGGGACATCGCGGGCAAACATCATGCCTACTGGAATTGTTTCGGAAGCGCATCAGAACTGCTTCTGGATAAGCACTCTTTTTTGCTGGGAACCCTTTTTTGCAATAAGAATAAGAAAACACATAAAATTACCTAAGATGTGTGTCCTTGCCTTTGGCTTTAGGCTGTCTACCTGAACATATATTTGTTTACAATTTCAAATTGCCAATTTGACCACACTACATTAATAATCATTATAAACATTTAGTTTGCAAATACACATTTAAGCTTTATTAAATTTAAATACCTTATTTTGTCTTTAATTTAATTAATAGACAATTACTTTCACAGGCCGGTGACAACAGAAAATTTAAGTTGTTTTAATCCACAATTTTGTTTTATGTATGAAAAACAGATAAAAAAAATCGTACATGCCTGATTTTTATATGTCAAATGATACTATACTTTTTAGTATCATTTTCCTCTTCTCTACTACATCTTGACATGCCGCGACATCTGCTCGTCCACATTATTATCAGCACAATTGGAAATTTTCCGGCACTACTTTCGCAGGGCGGGGGACAGGTGGCATAATTTGGATACCTGTAGGACCGCGAGACTTACGTGGCCCAACTACGACCTAGTGCGTACAAACTCTCTCCTGAGCAGGAGCAGGAGGGATGTCTCGAGGCTGACGGCTGTTCTGACCGGTCACTGGCTGATTGGTAGGCATGGCATTAGACTTGGGATTGTACGCGGTTCGCATTGTTGCAGCTGCGGCATACCGGGCGAGGAGGAGACTGTGGAGCATCTTCTCTGCGATTGTCCGGCGCTGCAGAATATTCGACTCCGGATCTTGGGTGACCATATACTGGACGACCTCTCGGTAATATCACGTGTGGGATTCGGTGATCTCATACGTTATCTTAACCGAACGGGGTGGGTCTAGTACTCCGGATACCAGTTCCTTACGGGTAGTGTGGTCTCTTCAAAACGGAGTCGCTTTTTGACTCTACTTGATGCTCACGAGTAGCGTGAGCTGCCACTTAAACCAACCAACCAACCAACCAGCACAATTGTTTTAGCAAAATAAATTACTAAAACATTTGTAAAATATTAGTAAAACATTAGTTCAAAATAGCTAAGTGCTGAATAAGTATTTATAACTAAGATTTTAGCTGAAAACGCAATTTTAACAAAAAATTTGCTGAAAAATAGTGTACTTGATTTACAAAAGGTTTTACTAACTTTTCTACTAACTTATTTTTTTGAGTCTAGGCTTAAGGCTCTTATTCCAGCGAAACATTCAGCTGTTGAATTGAAAACACTTGTGTTTTGTTTTAAGCTGTGTAACAAGTTGTGACCTCAAACCGAACAATATTTATTAAATAAAAAAAAAATTAAATACAAGGTTTGTTTTGTTGCTATACGTATTACGAAAACCTATACAAACTGTGACATTAGCAGGATGCTTCGTAAAAAAAGTTGAATTTTTAACGGTACATCCTTGGCTTTGATTAATATTCATGAAAAAAAAAATCGGTACTCTTGACATTAACGCCACCAAAATTGCGAATTGAGAAGTATCGTTTTTCTTTAAGTAAATAGGTATGGACCAGTATTTCGGTCTGGTCCAAATTCCATTTTTTCTCGTCCGAAAATATCACCTTGAGTGAAAGAGATGATTAATAGTGTGGGTCGATTTAGCAATCGATGTTGTGTCATCGATTTTTCGATAGCTTTTGGCATGAGGAAAAAAAAGTTCCACTACGACATATCAAAAAAATCATTTTCGAGGCGCCCACATTTAAATTTTTTGACTTTTTCTCAACTTTTATTTTTAAGGTTTTTTTAGTAGATAATACAAAAAATCGGCTGATTTAAGTTTTTTTAAATATTAAATTTCCAAGGTAAAATTGTACGCTAAAAACGAAGGCGATAGCAGTTTTTCCAAAAAAAAAATGTTTTTCTTGAGGTTTTGAACGAGTTTTTTGTCGAAAATCGATCTTTTTTACGCGTTAATTTTTAAGGTTTTTTTTAGTAGGTATGTTAAAAAAATTCGCCGATTTAAATTTTTTTAATTATATCCTATCCAATGTAAAATTGTACTCTTAAAACAATGGCGATATCATTTTTTCATAAAAAAAAATTTGTTTGAATTTGAAATTTTTCCTTATGCCAAAAGCTGTCGAAAAATCGATGGCACAATATCGACAAATTTTTGTCCTTACAAATCGGCCAACCCTAATGGTTAATTTATGAAAAAAAGGACATCGTTATTTTGACATACCGTGTTTCAATTTGTGGTCATGTTTAACTCTGCGAATTCTATGCATTTGATTTTCTGCCATTCCTAGCTATTGATTTGCTCACAGAAGGGGAAACTAGGGCACTGAACTCTCTGCAGTTTATGGTAGAATTACTTGCAGCGTTTAAAATCCTTCGTGTATCGCGATTCGACAACTTGGATTTTCTTCCACTTCTCTTCTTTGTTCCATAATTGTCCTTATCATTAAAAAAAAAGGGCGATTTCCCTTCGACTTCGGCCAATCGTGAAATTTTGGAAATTGACAGTTTTTGGGTTGCAAAAGCCAAAAATGTGTAATTTTTCTAATTCATATATTGCGGTTCTTTGGCACTTTACTAGTAAATACTAATCAGGGTTGTCAGATTTAGTTTGATGTTTTTCGTCAAACAGAGTAATGAAAAACGGAAATTTTTTTTTTTTTTTGCTTTATTTTTGCATTAAAAAAGTCGCCAAAAATGGCCACGTTTTTTATTTCTTGGTCGAAGTAAAACACTCAAAAACGCGTTTTAATTTCGAAATTAAAAAATTAACGATTTCGAAGCGTAATTTTAAGAAATTTTATTATAGTTTGTTTAAAAAAATTGAGTTTTTGACAGTTTTTTTATGAAAAAATGTGCTAACTTGTTTGCTATAAAAAATTTTTTAGGAATTTTTTGTTCCACAACTTCTAAAAAGCACTTGATGAGCATTTACATTTTCTAGGCTTTATCCATAATTTCATGTAGTCCACAATAGTCTTTGAAATTTATACAATGAAGAAGCTTTATTTAACAAAATAGCACACATTTAATGCATAAATTTATAACGTAAAAATTCTACACCCAAAAGATTTCGTAAAGCAGATTAGCAAAATGTAGTCAATTTTATACACCACAAAAAATCCTCAAAAATCGTCAAAATTTCTTTTGTTTGTTTTTAATTGAATCTTAAATTTAGTTTTTACAAAATGTGCAATTAAATTAAGTTTAAAAATCATAGAAAATTAATAAGATATGCATTTAAAGGCAAAATATGCATTTATAACAGGGATGGATATAACAAGGATATAACAGTCAATGCCGATAAAGCCCCGTTATCGATTCAAACCCCTTTCAACTGGCTATCGTTATCTCTAAATTACCGTTAAGGAAATAATTGAAATACCGTTATCTGTAAAATACCCTTACGGGTATAACTTAAATATTAATATCCTTAAAATACCGTTACCGAAGTAACTAAAATACTGTGATCGCTAAAATATCGGTACTGAAATAATTGAAAAGGCGTTATCCTTAAAATGCCATTACCGAAATCATCTGACAAGATCGAAAAAACCAAAAAATAGCTCTAAATAGATATGTTTTCCCCAAGTTTGATCATAAATTAAACATTCATTGAAACTCGGGTATAATGGGGTTAAAATATCGGTGTGCATCGACATTACCTAAATAATTTAAATAACGTTACCCTTATAATACTTCTACCGAAATAACTAAAAAAACCGTTATCCCTAAAGTTACGTTACCAAAATATCTAAAATACCGTTACCGTAATAAGTAAATTACTGTTAACGTTATTAAACCGATTCCGAAAGAACCCCTAAAATACCGGTTCTGAAATAAAAGAAAATAGCGTTACGTTTACCGTAACCAGCATCGAATTGTTTACCATCCATGATTTATAACAAAATATGCAACAACAAATCGATGCCAGTATTTGGTCAAAATCGATTTTGGTCTACTGACTACAAACATGCATTTGCATGAAAGTCGCTGCCCTGATAATAACTATATTTGTTAACTAAGCAAGAAATTTTCAAAATTCGACGAAATTTTTTTTTTTTTAAATACCCGATTATAAAAAATTATTATGATGCAACAAAGAAATGTATCAAATTTGATATAGCCTTATATCTATTATCTATGTATTAATTTAATTCTGCCAATCCAATTATATATTTCCGTCTTATAACGTATGGTATAACATATTGTTCGGTACATGGCGTTTTACGAAAAATTACAGTGGCAAGTAAAATTTTATCTTACAATGCGTAATGCCATACATAAATATATTACAAAACTGTATCACATTATACAATATTATATAATATTATTTTTACTCGGGCAACTAACAAAAGTTTACAGTTTACTGCGAAATTACTGTCTTGGTAGTTGTTTATTAAAATGCTAAACTAACTGCTTCAAGTAACTGTTACGAAAATACCGTATTTTTCTTTAGTTGTTCTTTTAAATAACTGTCATAATAGTTGTTTTGTATTTTTAGCTATCTGTGTCTGCGCGGAGGAGTGTCTACGAAGGGGCACTATTAGATCTCGCATCTACATTCTTTCTGACAGTCAGGCGGCATTAAGGGCTTTAATGTCCTATGAGGTGTCATCTGGTCTGGTCATGGAATGCATTCTGGCTCTTAACCGACTTGGCGGGCGCAACTCGCTTACCTTAGGGTGGGTTCCTGGTCACGAGGGGCATGAGGGCAACGAGAGGGCAGATTTTCTTGCTAATTGCGGGGCCCGAAGGCCCTTTATTGGCCCTGAACCATTCTGTGGTATACCTTTGGGGTATGTTAGGGAGAAGCTCGGGTCGTGGAGGGAATCAGAATTCTCTCTCTATTGGGAAAACTCTCTTGGCCAACGACAGGCTAAGAGATTAATCTCTTTTTCCAGTGCAGGATCGAGGAGACTCTTGTCCCTCGGGAGGGGTGACTTGAGTACCCTGGTGTCTTACCTGACTGGACACTGCAATCTCAGATACTACCTGCGCAAAAGGGGTCTTTCGGACACGGATGAGTGTAGGTTTTGCGAACTGGTAGCTGAGACATCGGATCATGTTCTTTGCGAATATCCGAGGCTTTGTGAAAGGCGTGCCAAGTTTCTTGGCGATCGCTTTGTCTCCCCTTACGACATTATGAAGGTTTTGCCTAATAGGATTATTGGCTTTATAGGTAGCTTTAATCTTTAGGGTAACTTTAGGCAGCACAAAAGACCTAAGTTGGTCGCGGTGCATAGTGCCATATAATCTAATCTAGTTGTTTTGTATTACTTTGTAGAAAAACAACTGTAATTGCAGCTAAAAACAACAACTACTGATTACTACACAAACAACTGTCATGTAGTAACTGTGAATCTTTTTTTAGTGTATAAACTTGAAATTTACTTATAAATTCGAATAATTCAGAAGCGTTTTATGGGCCTTAACTGAAATCACTAATTTTTAACAGCTTTTTGGAATGTTGAGACAACTTTGTGGATTGTTTTAAAAAGGCCATCAATTAAAGTTCTAATTAATTTTGCACTTATCACGCAAATAATAGTATTATTTAAAATTAATTGATTCAATTGAATATTTGTTTTCAGCCAGTTAAAAACTTCTGGGATATTAGAATTAACATTTCTTTTCTGCAGCAAACAAACTTTAAATATATATTTTTTTTTAATTACAGTTGTTGAAAATGTTTGTATAAAACATCGTTCATGGATGTCTATAGCTTTTTCTGGTTCTTATCCTGTCGGTATGGTATTATTAGCTTTAGCTGCTTATTTGGTAGAACCCTGGAGATATTTGCAGCTTTCATTAACAGTACCGGCTTTATTGTTAATTTTAAATTGCTTGTATGTTTAAATAATATAAAAATTGTATTTATAAGTTAAAAACTTGTATTTATATTTATAAATATTTATATTATTTTTCAGTTTAATGGATGAATCTCCCCGTTGGCTTATAACAAAGAAACGCTATGATCGCGCCTATAGGATATTATTTAAACAACAAAGTCATTATGAAATTGTCAAACCGGCCATTGAATCCACAATTATTGCAGATAAGAAAATCGTAAGATACATATAAATATTTAATTTTTTATTCCAAATATAGATTTAGTAAATTTTTGCATGTATTTAAATTAGAAAATAACAATTTAATAAGACTAACTATTTAATTATAGTATTTTTTTCTTTTTGCAACAATCGTACTTATTCCGCATAAACATGTGAAACACAGCATGTCTTTAAGGGGTTTACTAACTTTAGAAATCAATAAAAACGACAATATTTAAGCAATTATAAGAAATAAATAAATGGTTTATTAAAAAAATTATTTTTGCGTAGAAAACACAATATTAAATATTATTCTAAAAAATATAATTCGGACTACCATGGCAACCCTGGTAAGCATTTCATTATAGACCCTTTTTTAAAGGCAAACTCGGGTGACATCGTGGGTACTTATCTGAGAAAAAATTTTAATTTTGTTTCGCACACGAATAATTCTTTAGTCCCTAACGTAGCCGGGATTTTGAAATTTTTCATTTTCCTTAAAATGGTACTCAATGGGTAAACTCAAAAATTAAAAAAACTCGCCAAAAAATTGTTGTTTTTATTTTTCAAAAATATATTAGGCAAAAATTCAAAAATGTCTTTACATTAATGTCTTCGTTTTTGAGTCCTCTACAAAACAAAAAAAAAAAAACTAAATGAAAATCGGTCCACCTGTTAAGGCTACACAGCAACACCCGATTTTCAATACCCAAGTAAAAAGTTTATATATATATTCGGATATAATTTTATACAATTAAATGTTGGATGAAAATATTTATGTAGTCAAATAAACATATATGTAAAAGCACAAATATTTATATCTAATTGTATACATATTTGTGATTTATATGGCAATATTTTATTTCATATTGTCTTATATGCAATTATATTTAATATATATTATTATATACAAAATATAAAGTTATATATGCGTTCATATTGGGTATACAAGTTAATAATGTCGAATTTTTTGCTTGAAAAATGTATTTATTATAATAACAAAATGAATTGATACATTAGTCAAAGTATTGTCCATTGTTAGCCACTACTTTTTCCCATTTTTCTGGTAGCATATGGATTCCGCGCCAAAAGAACTGCTCCGGTTTTGAGATAAAGAATGAATCAAGCCAATTTCTAATACCCTGTTCTGAAGTGAAGCGTATTCCTGTAAGGGCGTTCTGCATCGATCGAAACAAATGGTAGTCAGAAGGGGCAAGGTCTGGGCTTTCCATTCCACTGTTTTCCAAGTTTTTGACCGGTCTTGCAACATGTGGCCGAGCGTTGTCATGATGGAAGATTATGGCCTCGTGTCGTATCGAATATTCTTGTCGTTTTTCGTTGATTCCTCTCTTCAAACGAATCAATTGTGTTTGGTACAGGTCCCCTGTGATCGTCAGACCCGATTTCAACAGCTCATAATACAAAACATCCTTCTGATCCCACCAAATACAGAGCATTACCTTGGCGCCATGGATATTTGGCTTCGGCGTTTATTTGGATGGTTGGCCGGGCTTTACATATGACTTTTTGCGCTTGGGGTTATCGTAATGTATCCATTTTTCATCACCAGTAACAATACGATGGAAAAATTACTTCTTTTTGTAGCGTCCAAGCAGCATTTTCGACATGCAAAATCGCCTTTCAACGTATATCGGCTTTAAATCATATGGGACGCAATTTCCTTGCTTTTTAATGAATCCCAATGCTTTTAAACGTAGGGAAATGGCTTGTGGTGTAACTCCCAATGATAATGCAAGTTCTTCTTGCGTTTGACAACAATCTTCGTGGAGTAATGCTTCGAATTCCTCGTCTTCAAACTTTTTCGGCTGACCAGGCCTCTCCTTGTCTTCTGTGTCGAAATCACCATTTTTGAATAGCGCAAACCATCGTTCATTAGTTTTTTGAGTTTTTGCATATTGACCGTAAGCTTCTACCAACAATCGATAACTTTCAGCAGCCGTTTTCTTCAAATGAAAGAAGGTTATCGGACTTCCCGCAAAAAATCTTTTTAGGCAGAAAATTCGACATCATTATAGCGATTGAAAAAAATGTGTGTTTACACTTTTCTCCAGTAAAAACTTGTAAGTTTTTTGTCAACAACCTGTCACTTTACTCTCTCTTCTTACTATTTTTTTACTGAGTATTTGTGTAAACGAACACCTTCCAGTAAAAACTTTTACAAATTTGTACAAATTTTTGCGTAAGCGAACAAACTTATTATTGACACAAACCATATGTGATAGTTATACCATATGTTTTCCAAATCGACATTATTAACTTGTATACCCAATATATAATTTAACATATAATTACAGTCACGCCGTTAGTTGCCGAAGAGATAAGTTATCTCGTCACTCGCATTAATTTTTTAATGGGGAATAACGGTTAATTGTGTTCTTTTTTGCAATACTATAAAGCGTGCCTCAGCGTGCCGTTAGACTGTTGAGTCTAGCCATATGCAAACCGTTCGGATTCCTTTTGAGACATCGTTTACTCCTCCATTGCAAAGGCAATGGTTGTTTTGTGCGCGTGTTGGTCTGATGGAATTCGTTCTTTTTCTGGGGAACTGGGGCCTCATCTCGCTGAGCCTCCATTGCGAAGGTAATGGTTGTGTATGTGTTGCTGATGTTCCTGTTCGTCTTATTTTAATCATCATATATATATTACATGTGGGACATCCTGGCAAGCTGTGTGTTCTTTATTTAGACGCCGCCAATTTTTTTATTTACAGTCAGTCAAAAAAAAAACATATTATGTATTATAATATAAAACTTTTAATATAAATATTTTTTTTAGATGTTTTTAAATGGTTCCATACAAAATTATATAGAAATATATGAGGGCCAATGCTTTGATTATTTTTTAATTGAATTCACATATGATTATACATGGTCCATTACAAAGCTAGATTCAATTATATGTGGTGCCATATGAACAATAACTTCTAAGTGAATTTAGATATAATTATATAATTCCGGAGTTGAGATCTTCTGAGTTAGTTAACAAGATTTTGATTTTTCTTCACAAGAACGACTCTAGCTCCTGTGGGCGAGCACTTGCGCAAAAGTACTAACTATGTTCTTTTAAAGGCAATTAAAAAAAAGTTAAGCTTCTCTCTTTTTTGATTCACGTTAGTTAAAGATTTGTACATTTTCATAGAAAAATATTTAAGAAAACCAACTTTTTCTACAAAACAACCCTGTTCAGAGTTAAATAGTTTATGAAATTAGATATAATATGATGAAATTGTTTGGAACAACTAGAAAATGGTTTTATCAAATTGTATCTAATAATATCAAATTATATCTAAGTCGATACAATTATATATAACACACAACAATTTGTATGGGAAGAAAATTCGGATAAAATTGTATTTAATATACATGAAGTTGTACAAAATTGTATTTAATTACATCGAATTAGATCTAATTCGATACAATTTTATGTATTTTAGATACAAATATATGTTCTCATTTTTTGGATCAAATTTAATCTCATCTTATATATAATTTAATGCACATACATTTTTTTACTTGGGTATCTTGTTTTGAGAAAAAAGCACTTAAAGTAAATATTGCGCATTTAAAATTTTTTATTTTATTAATTAATAATCATATAATTACAAATTATATACTATTACCCTAACCGAGCCCTAGCTACTATGGCCTTCGGCGAGTTGTAGCGAAAACAGACCAGTGCCTCTGGTGTGAATCGAACCCACGAGACCCCCCTCCCCCCCCCCCCCCCCATTTGAAATATAGGGCAAAGAGTTAAGTTAACAATAATTTTTATTTTCTGCAATTTTTACTAAAAAAAATTCATAGCATATCAAAAAAAGTTCAAAGTATTGAAATATGAAAAAAAAAATCAAAAGCTAGTACACCCCTTAAGCTACTATCAGTTTGTTTGAAAACAGCAAATTGAGTCTAATTTAATCTAGATTTCAGGCTTTCCGAGACCATTAAGACGTTATGTGTCACAATGATTAGACTTATACATAGTTCATTAAACGTGATTCTTAATCTACGTTTTATGAATACATAATACCATAAACAAAGAAACGATTAATGTTATTAAACAAAAATTTTGCTATTTTTAGAATTAGGTTTTAGCTAAACAAACTATTTGTATTTTTAGCTATAACTAATAAAAATTAATTCAAAATGACGTTTGCATTGAAATCGAAAAATGGGTGGATGGTTTTAGACCCCTAAACAAAAGATTTGGCATCTAAAAAATACGTGCCTCTTAAGTTTGTATTCTCTACAATATAGAATTTCATTCAGATTTGCGGGGCCGGATCGGGATACCTCCGTTGTTAGATAAGATATATCATATAGATATGACATAGTCCAAATTTTAGGTCTGTATCTCTTAAGGTTGTGGAAATATCGCGTTTTAAAATTTGTAAAAAAATCGAAAATTTAACAAAAGTAGTCGTCCATAATCGTACATGTCTTATTAATGGTTAAAGGTACGTTATTCATTGAGACCTAATTTTATTGCTACTTTTATCGCTTTTATAATTAATATGCATTTTGTCCAAAAATAGTTTTTAATTTAAAAAAAATATATGGGGGATTTCATCTCAAGTGACCGATATTTTAAAACCGATGTCCTGGGATCCCTAGCAGATTAGAAATGTGTAAAAAAACCTATAAAAAACATACTTACGTTTGTGGGTTATCTATGAAAGTTCCTGAGGCAATCCCATTTGAAAATGTGAAATTCCAAATTTGGTCCGCATCAGGGCCCTATTCCACAAAACAACTTATCAACTTTGCACTTATCAAATTTTTCGTCAATTTGCAAAACTTACTGTTCCTCAGAACTATGAAATTTGATAAGTGATAAGTTGAAATTGATAAGTGTAATTTGCAAAGTTTTTGCAATTTTTCTATTCTATTTAAAATTTCTGTTCCACGTACGTTCTCTTATGCAAAGTGCAAAGTTAATATTGAAAAGTGTAATTTGCAAAGACTTTTCAAATAATTATGCTGTTTCGTTCCACAAAAACTGTAAATTCTATTTTTGCAAAGCAAATTTTGATAAGTTTGTCAAAAATTTGCAAGGTAAACGATCGCTTTGCAAATTCATATTGTTGTAACTAGTGAAGCTTTCAAAATGTTAAGACGTGAGTTTTTGTTCGACGATAGTGAAGACGCGGTTATATCAAGAAATTATAGAGACCGAATTAATTTTTCGGGACTACAAAACTTTAATTTTAAAGAGTGCTTTCGTTTAAATTGAATCCAAGTTGATTTAATTTTAAATAAAATTGGAGGAAAATTAGAGCACAATACACAGCGCGGTCATGCTTTGTCGGCTGAAAATCAACTGCTACTGTGCTTGCATTGGCTCGGAAATGGTTGCCAGTACCATGGAGTTGTAGCTATACATGGTGTTGCAAAATCAACAGTTTGCAGAACCATCCACAGAGTTGTCGACGTTATAATAGACGTTTTATTCCAAAACACAGTGCGGTGGCCCGATGACATCAGTGATATTGCTGAAAAGTTTTTTATGATGGGTGGATTCCTCATTTTAACAACATCTAATTAGCAATGCAAAGTGAAAAGTGATAAGACAGAAATGCAAAGATGATTAAATGCTTTGTGGAACACTTTGCACATTCACCTTGCAGAAGAGCGCAAAGACTTTGCAAGAGAACGCAAAGACTTTGCAAGAGAACGCAAAGTCTTTGCAAAGAGTACTAAAATTTGCTAAGTGCAAAGTGAGATTTGCAAAGAATATTGTGGAACAGAAACACTTATCACTTTGCCAAAAAATGGAATTTGATAAGTGCAAAGTGAAAAGTTGATAAGTTGTTTTGTGGAATAGGGCCCAGGTCTAGTTTTTGCGAATAACGCGACCAAATCAAGGTTATTTTTTTTAATTACTTTAAAGAAAAAATAAAGAAATAAGAAGATATTTGCGATTTTTTTCCTAAAAAGTACCTATGTACATTCTGTTAAATAATTTCTTTCTAAACATATAAAGTATGCTTAATATTCCTAAAGGTCCTTTTATGTAAAAGATATTTGCGAAAAAAAATTACCCCCATTTTGAAAAAAGGTCAACAAATTTATTTCGTAACTTTTTGTTTTAAGATTGAGAAAAAAAGCTATCGAAAACATTTGCAACAAAATTGTTCAACTGCAATAGGTAATAAGTTATATATATCCGAAAAAGGGCCGTTTGACGAAAATGTAAAAATTCAACACAGACAGTCATTGACCGATCCCGCGGAAATTTTGTGTCATAACTACTACCCAATATGACTCAACTTGGTGCAAGTTTCATCCCGATCCCAAGAAATCGGTTTCAAAAGTTCGGTCACTTGAGATGAAGTCCCCAATATGTTAATTATAAATTATTCCACTATGCCGTTGCCAAATCCCTGTATGGTACTCCTGCGGGTTCCTGAGTTATCATATTTTAATTACATTTTTCTTTTTGCATTTTTATTCATAAGAGGTATTTGGCAAGGCATGAGGAAATAACTTATCAAAAATCAAAAATGTTCAACACCTGTTGAAACTGGAAAGGGTGTAAGAAATCGACTGGTTGATTTATATGTTTTCAGTCATTTCAAAAATGTTCAACACCTGTTCAAACTGTTGCCTCTTAATTCACAAGGTTTTTGAATTGAGTGAAACGATGGACAGGGGAGTATAATTAAAAACTATGACATGCAAAGTTTCGCGTTGAAAAGTCTTCACCTAAATAGTTGATGGCCATTTAAAAGTCGAAAAATTAAAAAAAAATACTTAAAACTTACACTGAACCAAAAAAAGCGTTGAAATCAACTAAATCCCATATTAGATTCATGAATGGGTGATCACTGTACAACCAACAAAATCAGACCGTCATTTTAACAAATTGTTTAGTAAATGTATTTTTTGACGTTTAACTATTTGTTAATTGTTACTTTGACGAAATATCGTCAAATGTGTTAACAAAAATTAGTTATGTTAAAAAATTTATTTAATCAAATTAAATAATTATTTAGTTGTTTTAATAATACGCTTTTTTTAATTTAACAATGCGCTTTATTTAATCTAATTTAATCTTTTTTATATTTTACAAATTCATATTTTTAATAATATACGTCTTTAGATAATATATTAAAAAAATAAGAATTTGATAAAAATATAAAAAATAACAAAATTAAAAATTATAACGTAGTACGCATACAAGCCCCAATTTTTAAAATCCCATGAAAGATTACATTTACAAAACACATAAATTTATTTAATATTTAAATTAATAAATTATTACATTTTTTATATTTTAAAAAAATGTTTTACAGATGATCAGTTATATAAAAAAAATAAAGTAAGGACAGTAATAAAAGCCTTCAATTCAATACATAAAACAGTACGAAATTACATAAATTTATTTAAAATTACTTAATAAACACACATTTTACTATCCACTATAATTCAATGAGTTTAACTAACAATTCGCAATTGTTTTGTAAAACCCATTTAACATAATTTTATTAACTTGTCCAACTTTTACAAATGGCTCTCACAGGTTAACACGAGTAATGACTCCACAAGACTAAAATCAAGCCAAATTATTTTCTACAGCTGTTTTACAAAAATTCACATCAATTTGAATAACACAATTGTTGTTTTAACAATAAAATTTTTCAAAAGTTGGTAATGTTTTCTCTCGATTTATAACGAGTTTGCTCAGAGACCGCACTATACGTGTTGTTTTAGATGGGGTCTCATCAAACGAGTTTCAGCTAAATTCAGGGGTACCGCAAGGTTCTGTTCTTTCTCCTACCCTTTTTCTTATTTTTATTAATGACCTTCTTGGTCAGACCTTCAATCCTATCTACTCTTTTGCAGATGACAGCAACATTTGTCATTCATTTTCATTCGATCACAGGCCAAGCTCTTTGGAGATAGAGAGCAAGCGGCGAACATGAGTGACACACACAATCAATCTACAATCTCTGAGTGGGGTCGCGCCAATAAGGTCAATTTTAATGCACGCAAGACCCAATGTTGTATGTTAACCCACAGACGGGCTGTGGAATTAACATTGCCATCTGTAGCTATGGATGGTATATGTATTTAGGAATCGGATACTCTTGATGTTCTGGGCATGAAAATACAGTGTGATGTCCGCTGAAATAAGCACGTATTTCAAGTGTCGAAAGAAGCATTCAAGTGCCTTGGTTTTCTGAAACGGTGCAAGACTTACTTCACTCCATCCGATCTCCTTACTATTTATACCAGCTATATCCGGCAGTGTCTATTCTGAAGCTTCTGGACCGTGTTCAGGGGAGTGCGGTGAAGCTTATTAATGACAGTAGTGTATCCAACTCTATTGATTCATTGGAGCATCGTCGGAATGTGGGTTGTGTGACACTTTTCTATCGATATTACCATGGGAGGGTGCTCATCTGAGATAAGTGAACTTATTCCTCGAGCCCGAGTTTTTATTCGTAATACTCGCTTATTTAGTAGAGCACATCCGTTTGTAGTTGATTGTCCTGTGTTTCGCACAACGCATTACAGAGAAAATTCGTTTTTTAGTCGAACGATTCGTATGTGGAACAAACTTCCCGCAGAAGTCTTCCCTGTTACTTACAATTTAGAAAAATTTAAATCAAATATCCACAAGCACTACTCCCTCTTTCCTCCTTCCCATACCCTATTTTCCTGATCAATACAATGCACTGCATGAGTATTGGGCATCCCCTGACTATTGGTTAAATTATAAAAAAAAAAAAAATATTTTATGTTGATTTCACTTACGACTGTTGGTTAAGTGTGCGTGATCTTAAAACTTGATTGGAAAATGCAGAAAAATAGAGACCTAACTCAGCTGATAAAAAGATGAGCTCAAGTCAGCAATTACTAGTGTAATTTAGCAAATTTTCTGTGTTTGCAAGAGGACAATTTCTGACATGAATACCCTTATTATGTCAATTAAAAAAAACCATAATAAAAATATCACTTTTTTAGCTTTTCTTTTTTTAATTTAGCACTTTTTAGCACTTTTTTTACGGTCTAGCACCCAAATACATTCAGAATATGGCAATACTGGGTGTATTTTAGTAAAATTTCATAGTAGCTTCTGGTACATATATTAAATATGGTCTGATAATTCGCGGAGTAAGTTTCAACTCAATTATAACTAAACATTTTGCAGATTAAACAGCTTTATTTTTGGGGTTCTTTCTTTATTTTATTTAATTTACTGCTAATTTTTTGGGCTTTTCTGCAACACAATTTTTAAGTAATTTGTAGTAGCTTTTTCAGCTATTTTTACAGGTTTATTTATCTGAGTGTAGCTAAAATTTATTTTCTATTTTTTTTTTTTTACTGATCTATTTTAAGGAAGAGCAACCTGTATTAATAATTTCTCCATGGCAAAAAATTAAAGATGGTCCTCTGAAACAAGTCATTGAACTTTTTGCTACATCCAAAGTACGAAAACTAATTCTAACATCCTATTTTATGTTTTGTGTAACATCTTTGTGTTATTATGTAACTGGTAAATAAGAAACAAACTGTATTTACATAGAAATGCAACATAATTTAAATGATTTTTAATTATTTTCGTTTTAATTTTAGCTCTAAATGCCTCGAATTTAGCTGTAAGTCGATTCTTATATGTGGCCATAACAGGACTTGTTGATTTGCCTTCATATCTAGTACCAGTGATAATGTTACGTTATACAGGACGTAGAATAACGACAATGTCCTTATTCTTTTTAACCGGCATAGCTTTACTATTAGTGTTGGTAGTGCCAGAAGGTATACATACTTTATTAATAATTAATTTCAACTTTGTTTTTAATATAAAATTTCCTTTTTTTATTTTAGAGAGCACAACTTGGATAGTTTCGTTTGCCATGCTGGGTCGTTTTGGTATAAGTGCTACTTATTCCGTAGTAACATTATACACCGCCGAATTGTATCCCACTGAAATACGTAGTTCAGCTTTAGGAACTTGTTCCACCTGGGCTCATGTTGGTTCCATATCGGCTCCATATGCTGTTGATATATTGGTAAGTTAGCACGTGTATTATTAGGGCAATGCTTGTTTTGTATATTTCGGACACGCTGATTCTTAGTTTTTTTTTCGATGTACATAGGGAAAAAGCTTTATCGTATTAATGAAAAACTTCATTGATTTTCGCCCAATGTAACACTTCATAAATATGATGAAGATGTTTCATAAGAGGGCAATTTAATGACAGCTTATTTCATAAAGTTATTTTATTTAATTAAAGTTATTTCATAACTTTTTATGAATTGATTCAGAAATGTTAATTAATATTTCGCAAATCGGATGAAGCAGTTTCATAAATTTTTATTAATGTTTAATGAATTGTTATGAAAGTTCGAGGCCACACTCTATATTTATTTATTAGGATATTGTCCAAACAAATAATCTATAGAGTTTTTTTGTTTTTAAATTTATTATTTGACATTTTCAGGAATGTGTTTAATAAAATTTATATCAAACTTGTATAAAAGACAAAGTACAGTCTAGTTTCCTCTCCCTGTTTGTGTTTATAAACGAAACAAAAAATAAAAAAGAAGGAAAAAAACAAAAAACGTGCATTGAATATCCACCAGAGGTGGACCTTGCACTTAACAGACAAGTTTTCAATTTCTTTTTTGATCAATGGTGATTATCTTTAACTTAGAGCTCATATATTAGTTCTCATGTAGTGAATAAACTAGTTTATATGTCATCAGAACACGCTTTCAAAACGTGTTCTGATGACGGGAACCAAGAAAATTCCCGAAACAGATCTATCAACACATTCCTGAAAGGGTCAAATAATAAATTTGAAAAAACTCTATAGATTATTTGTATGTCCTCGAACTTGAATAAATGTTTAAATTCTATTTAGGATTAGGAACACATCTAATAATTTTTAATTGGTGTTTCAGAATTTCAAATAATTTCTATTAATTATGGAGATTTAAAAAGTCTGAAGGCTGAAACATAATTTGATTAAGTGACTTATTTCAGGTGTTGGTTTGAGATTTTCAAATATAATATTCAATAAAAACCAAACATTTTTTTTCACAATGTTCATTAAAAAAAAATAAAACTATTGTTCCAGGGCTGCCATACAATTTTTTTCATTTTATAATTAGCACTTTCAAGCACTTTTTTTACGAACTAGCACCCAAAAGCATTCAGAATATGGCAACACTGGGTGTATTATAGTACAATTTCATAGTAGCATCTGGTATATAAAATATGGTCTGATAATTCGCGGAGTAAGTTTCAACTCAATTATAACTAAACATTTTGTAGATTAAACAGCTTTATTTTTGTTATGTGAAATGTTTTTGAATGATAAAAATTTGTTGTACAGTATGTACTTTTTATGTAAAATTAAAAGAGAGGATCGCAAGAACTTTTCTAATCTGTAAACACTTTAATAAGCAGAGAATTGCTTAGTTTTCTTTGTTAATGTGAAAAATTAACTATTTTCTTTCAACAAACAAAAAAATTAAATGGAAAATCACTGATGCCGCCTGTCCATAAAAAAGAGGCAGAAACTAGTCTAGTCTGATTTAAAAACTAACAGTGTTTATAATTTTAGAGAAAAACGTTTATTTTTCTTCTTAACCTCAACATTTCTAAAATAAAAAAAAAAATTAAATTGATTTGCCATTGTTGCCATCCCGGGTAAAAATTTTAATATGGGGTCTGATAAAATTATATCTCATTTATAAGCTCCCATATATAAGCACATACAAATTGATCCGAAAAATGTGTCATCTTCATCTGTCTAATTATATCAAATTGGATATAATTTGATACAATTAAATCCGTGATTTGTCCATATCCGGGACATTAAATTATATCTAATTACATATAAATACAGTTGAACCTCGATTATCCGGGCCTCTATTAACCGGGTACATCTGTTAACCGGCATGCTGATGGTTTGATTTATACCTCTATTAACCGTGTTTACCTCTGTTATCCGTGCTATTATTTAAAAAATAAGAATAAAAAATAATTATCCGTGCAGCACACATTTTTATTTGCTTGTTTTTTCTTATCACCTACAGACAAAGAGTTAAAACTCGGGAAAAATAAATAACTTCTATTAACCGTGTTTTCGATTATCCGTGCTGAGTCTGGTCCCGTGCAACCCTGATAATCGAGGTTCAACTGTATATCTGATTTTATAAAATGTTAGCCGATAGTAGTTATGCTTTTAGCAACTTAAAGTTATGCTTAAAAGCATTTGAGTTTAAAATTTAAATTTCTGGAAATCAACAATTTTAAAGACCAAAATTTTTTTAAATGAAACAAAGAAATGATTAAAAATTATCAATTACAAATTAAGTGTTTCAAAAATATATAATTAACCCTCTAATGCCCGAATTTTGTTTTGCAATGAAATTCATACCATGTATTCGTCTCGCAATAAAAATTATAATTTCTCTTAAAAAAATATTTTCGCTGACTACTTTCGGCGATATGAGCAAAAATAATTAAAATTTATCTCGAAAACTAATGCAAGTAAAACAAAAGTTTGTACCAAAAATTATTGCTCTTACCAACCATAACCACAATCCAAAAATAAACTTTGTTGTGCTTCTTTTTAAGAAGATATGGCGATTTTCGCTTTTTGCAAAATGCGAAATAGGGCGAAAAAGTATCTTAACTTCAATATTTTTTGTTCAAACTTTAGACTTTTGCTACTATTACTGATTGTCTTCTCTATACCAAATTTCAAAACGATCCGTCCATTACTTTATAAGTTAAGACAATTTCTTTTAGAGATATCCTGATAAAATCCTATTCGTCCTTGAAGAAAAATAAGGACTGATTATTAAAGGTAATACTTCAATCTTACTTATACTTAATTTTCAAGAGTTTTAAATCAACTTAAATAAGTGTTTTAGTTGTTGGAAATCTCAGTTAATTAAAAAATAATTATTTTTTGAATTTTTACAAAATTTGAACTTTAAAGCTTTCTCGCGTTTTAACAGTGCACTTAATACGAACCGTTTCTTCGCAAAACTTTTAGGTAATTCACTTTTATATCGAACTATATCAATTTCTAAGTATAAAACACTCATTCGAAGCATTTGGGTTCAATTTTATAAACGATGACAAATGTCATCGTCAGGCGGTAGAGGGTTAAGTGGCATTGTCTTATAAAATGTACACATTTTTTTAACTGAAATTATATCAAATAAATCACTTGCAAATAATTTCGTTATAAAATTAGTATGGTTATATGTGAAGTCATATGTAAGAAAATCTTAACTTGCATATAACTTAACCCTTATATGCATGAGGTCAGCACCAGGTATTAAGACCGAGCGTCCCTTATTAATTAGCGGGATTGTCGTAAGATTAAATGCATGGACCATATATGGTACATTATGCATTTAAGGGTTAATTTGATATTTAACTTTACCAAAATATGTATGGGATTATATATAATGGAAGGATACGTAAAATATTTTCAGTATGGCGTAATTTATAGCATGAGACCATATATAATCACATCTATCACTACATATATTTGGATAATTATTATATGGCTTATGTAGTCATATATGGAGTAATATTTGTAGACATTTAATAATATAAAGTAGCATATAAAAAAATCTCTCAATAAAAATGATTAGATGTATTTTTTGTATATAATGATATTAGCCGCAATGTGGCTTCATTCAAAGTCAGAAATGACTTAATCATATTATATATGACTAGATATTAAAAACGCCAATATTTTTAAAAAAACTCTCAAAAATCGTGAAAATTTAAATATGTGGAATATTTGCTATAACAACAAATAAAAACTATAATTAAAAAAAAATTAAATCGTTAATTACATACGAAGCTTTAAAGTTTGAATATAAATTGGGAATTACACAGATAAAGGGAGCAATAAGTGCACAAAAATTTTGTTGAGACACCTTCACACCTTTCTACCAAATATCGTAAACAATTTCCATGATATCGACGAGTGGTATAAAATGGGTTAAAACTAAACACGCGTTTTCTTAACATTTTTTCGCTTTTCGAAGCTGATTTTTTGCACATATACTTTTCAAAGGTATATCATATCATACTAAAAGTTTTACTCTGGGTTCATCTCGGAAAGCTATGCTGTCATATACAATTTTTGACAAATATTAATTAAAAACCGCTGAGTAATACATGTATTTTTTTCTTAATAATTCGTATCATTAACCGCGTTACAGTAGATAGCTCCGTATTTTTATTTGAAATTAATCAACATGAAAAGATAGAACCTATAAATTTGTTTTATTTATATTTATTTTTCGGGCATTTTTTTAATTTTGATCAGAATTTTTACAATGCGTGGAACATGAAAAGAAATAGTGCTTTAAAAGAAACGTAAGTTAAAAAAACGTTGGGAATAACTTACTGTGTCAGAATAAATTAGAGCTAACAATGTTTTTCTAAGTGATCTTCAGTCAATGAATTGATCTAAATGCCATGACATAAAAATTGTATTGAATATTATATATTATATTTCTGCATAAAATTTTAAATAGCAAATATCGCGAAAACGTGTGCTAACTTTAAAAAGTGTCTATGTTCAAAAAATGCAGGGTACACTCAAAAAAGTTTTACAGTTACTACATGACCGAAGTTTCGGTAGTAATCAGAAGTAGTTGTTTTTAACTATAATTGCAGTTGTTTTCTATGAAATAATACAGAACAATTATTTTGACAGTTATTTTAAAAAACAACTGAAGAAAACTATTGTATTTTTTAACTGTTGTTTGGATCAGTTGTGTTAGTATATTTGAAAAAAAAAACTACCAAAACAGTAATTTTGCAGTAATCATTTAATTTTTGTAAGTTATTTACAAATAGAAGATTATATAGAGTTTCGAAAAATTCTCATTTAGTTTATATTTGTTATTATTAATATGTGCACAGTTTGCAAATAATAATTAGAAAATTTCATTGAATCTCCAATGCATTAAAACGTCATAACTGGAGTACCGTTTAGAATTTTGACTTTGCATTTTAAGTAGGTAATACGAATTTTTATTGTAATTGAAAGAAAAAATGATTTTTCTTTATTAAAAAATAACTGTTGAAAAACAGTAGTTATTTCTAATTTGTACAGTTGTTTCAAAATGTTTGTAGTAAAATATTATCAGTTGTTTTACTACATTGTCAGTTGTTTTTACTACATTGTCAGTTGTTTTTAGTTCTTTTTACTACATTTGTTAGTTGCTTTTCAACAGTTAAAAACAACTACATTTTTAGTTATTTTAACTGTAATTACCTTTATCGTCTTATCAACTCAAATTACAGTTGTTTTAACTGTCATTTTCAGTAGATTCTACTGTAAAACTTTTTTGAATGTATTAGAAGAGAAATTTGGTGCCATTTATTGAAAATAGCAACGACGAAGAATTAAATTTCCAACAAGACAAATGTAAGTCGTCTGACGATGGAATGATTATCATCAAAAAATATAAGAGTATCGGAATGGCCCGCATGTTCTCCGGATCAAAACCCCATTGAGAATATTTGGGGAGTATTAACCAGTCGAGTTTATGCAGAAAACCGTAAATATGAAAGCGTTTTTCACCTAAAAGAATTAGTTATTGATGAGTAGAGATATATAACGGAAGAACTGGTAGACATTATTTCTGATCAAATTTGCTGATGCTTTAAAATATTTTTCTTAAATTTTTGTAAAGTTTGATATATTAAATTAATTAAGTATTAAACACTAATTGAACAAAATCAATTAGAGTATAATGTCATGTTTCATCTCCTTTCAGGTTTCCTTTTTAGATAGTAAAATAAAAAACAAATGAATTGTTTTTTTTGTTAAATATTTTTAATTTTACATTGGTTTTTCATTTATGTCGCTTAAACTCTTCTACTTGTGTTTTAACTTACGAAATTTAGTGAAATTAATGTGTAACTATAGTTATGCAACGCAGTGTAGTCTCTTTTCCCAAAGCAACACATTTAAGTGAAAATCACATTGATCCAATATGTTTTCCGGAAAAAGTTGAATATTTTTATAATTAATCTAATAAAAACATCTCATATTAATATATTGTTTAAACCATATTCTTCTCTTTTTAGGGTCCTTTGGGTTGGTATATTCCCACCACCATATGCGGTTGCTGCGTTTTAGTAGCTGGTATATTAACACTAACTTTACCTGAAACAGGTACTGGAAAAATAATCGATCGTGTTGTAGACGTTCCCTCGGAATCAAATACTCTGGATAAAGACAATTCACAGTGTGAAGAACAAACTAAAAAATAATTTCCAGTTAAAACTACTCAGTTAGTTTTATTTTGTTTTGTTACTCAAAATTATAGTATCATTTAATGTTTCGTCTATATAAAAAGCATTTCCTTTAATTTAATCTTAAGTAGCATTTATATAAATCATATACAACTCTACACTAAATTGTCTACTATTTATATACATACATACCATACATTACTATTAAATATGTATTAAACAAAGTTATTGTTCTGTTCAATTTATTATAATTGTAATTTATTGTTATTAAAAAAAAAAACATCACTGTTTACAAGTGATATTTCCATTAAGACATTAAAAATTTAAATTGTTTTATCTAAATCAAATGTGGATGACCAAATTAATCCATTCACTATAAGGGCCAGTTTTGGTGTAAATACTGGGCATTCCTTTAAGACCGCATGTCAAGCCATAAGAAACTATGCCATAAATATAGTCCATATCATTATATTTGCAAATCAAAGGACCACCAGAATCTCCCTAAAATTTCATTCATGAATTATTAAATTTATCGTAGAATTATTTTTAGTTACCTGACATGTATCTTGATCGTTGCCCAAAGCACAAACTGTATTATCTCCTTTTTGTGGGGCCCATACATAACCCAATAATAGACGGCAATGTTTGTTGCTTATAACATAAACTTTACCTTCGTGCAATTGCTGTTGGGGTAAACCGGCATGTTGTTTCGATCCAAAGCCAATGATTTTACATGGACCTAGTACATATATTTTGAATACGTTTATTTATTTGTTTATTAAGAAAAAAAAACTCACATCTAAAACTATCTCACGACATATTTAGAATATTTAATTGCCTCGAGAACTTTACTCAAAAAGTTTGACATTAGAGTCTACTGAAAATGACAGTTAGCACAAATGTAAATTCAGTTAAAAAGGCGACAAAAGTAATTACCGTTAAAATAAGTAAAAATTGAATTGTTTTTAACTGTTGAAAAACAACTACAAATATTTTGAAACAACTAAAAATTGGTATTTTTTCGGTATTTCACAAATATTTTTTAATAAAAACAAATATTTTTTTATTTCTATTACAATAAAAATTTGTATTTCCTACATTCTAGAAGCATTTTATTATATTTCTGATACATATAAATAGGATGTAAAAGACTATGACCAAACTGGATTGCTGCTTTTTAAATGCATTTTATTATACACATTTCTCAAAATTGATTAAATTTAAGGTTAAATGAAAGCATTACATTTTTTGACTTACCGGCGTTATGCCAACTGTGGCAAGTTCGCTCAAACCAACTATTGGCCTTTATTACCAATTGGGTAACAACACGAAAATACTGTCAAGATTGTTAATTCCACTTTCTGCCAACTCATAACTGACCGTCGCACGGTGGCACACTTTCATAGAAGGTGGTCAAAAATCTATAAATTTTGAAGGAGTCGACGTATTTCAAGATACAAAGCATTTAGCTTTAATTTAAGTAATCGAGTGGTAATGAAATTTTATATTAAGGATTAAACTTATATAACACCACCCAGGTAGAAATTGACAAAAAAAAAATAGTACTGGCAAACCAGTTATTTTTGTGAAACCCATTGTCTTAGAAACTAAAAAAGATGCAACTTATATTGTGCTATTAAAACACTATTTTGTTTGCAAAGCATGTGTTGCCAGTAACACCCGCAAATTCTTTACCAGTATGGTTTTTGCCAATATTACGTCCATTCAGTGGCATTATCTTTTTTTTTAAATATTTTATTATATTTTACAAGTTCAATCGGCAATTATTTATGTAAAAGACTTTGACTGAACTGGGTTTCTGGTTTTTAAAATATTTATAAAATTTTGTAAATGTTTTACTTTTAAATTTAAAAAAATTAAAACCAAAAGTTTATTTTTCGATCTTTTATCATAAATTATGATGTGAGCAAAATTATGCAAGTTCAAGATCATTTGTTTTTTGTTAAATATAAAACCGTGCAATGTTTATTTATTAATTAGAATATTTCTTTATCCGCTAATTTAAAGCAGACTTTATCTACTGACAGGACCTTACATGTTTAATTTCGCGTCACCGAAAATCTTCAGAGGGCCAATGTAGAAGGGGTAGAAGATTTATCCAAATTTAAAAGGAAAAAGATCAACGCTCTACTCGATGGGAAGGAAAAAAAGAATTGAACTAATTCAAATCAAAAATAAAACATTTTTAACTAATATTTGGTTTTATAAACATTTCAAAGTTAACTGAAGTTAAGGTATTTGAAAAGCACTAAATTTTTTAAATTTCCCACGTTATGCCGACGGAGTCAAGTTCGCTTAAACCAACGCTTGCCCACTGTTATCAATCGGGTAACAGGACAATACTATCCAGGTTGTTAATCCCACGTTCTGCCAACGCATTACCGACAGTCGCCGACGCTTTGCCAGTACTGTGCCGGCTGTATTTTTCTGCCTGGGCAGTTTTTTGCTAAATTTTAGTGCAATGCACAAAGTTGTTAACAACTATGGGCTGGTAACTTATCTTAAAAGCAGACAAAGTAAGACACTATCGTTTTTATAACATTTTTCCATTCATACACTCAACAAATTAAGTTAATAAATAATTTAGTAATGTTATTTTTTTAAATTGTTTAATAAGACAATAAAAATATTTCATTATTTTCAAAAAATATACATACAGCAGACTTTTTATTAGTTTTTTTAGATATTTTCATATTACTTAGATACAGCAAAAGATCTTTTTGATTCATATCTAATCAAATAGGGGTTAGCAAAATATTTGATAAATTTACCATTTTTTTTTTTTAACAATCAGCTCATTGATTTTGCGCAAACCGCTTTTTGCAAACCTTCTTCTACCTAAGTGGGGTAAAAATCCTCACAACTAGGTCCCTGGAGGGGTAAAATGTTCCATTACGTATAGTCGTATATAGCTTGATATAGTGGTATATTATTACATATTTGGCCACGATATATACTTACATCTCATACTTATTTTTACGAACATTTCTAATATGGAGCTATTTATAATCGGATATCATTATATGTTATGTTATATATAAGTGTATCCTTTTATCTCATCATATATAATTGATATAGCTATATATCAGATCATATATACTTCCATGTATAATTATACATAAAGGGTCCGCCATCTAACTTTTTTTTTCAACTAGTACTTATTTCGTGAATGGTAACACTTAGCTCATGTCTGATTTGACAGATAATTAGTTTTATCCTTCCGCTGAACGAATATGGTCCGTATGTTCGTTATCTTGTGATAAAAGTGAAAGAAACTGGCATCCTCATCGATAAACCAAAGCGTGAAAAGCCAAAAACAGTGCGTACACCCGAGAATATTGCTGCTGTGGCAGAAAGTGTGCGTGAAGCGCCATCAACATCAATTCACCGTTGTTCTCAACAATTGAACATTTCGGAGACATCATTGAGACGAATTTTGCATAAAGACCTTGGTATGACGCCATACAAAGTCCAATTGGTTCAGGAGTTCAAAAAAAAAAGTTATTTGGCGGACCCTTTATAAAACAGTAAAACCCAACAAATTCTTCAATTTTACATATTTCACATATAATTTTATATCAATATATGTGTTAAAATTAAAAAGAAAAATTCGTTCACTTTTGTTTATGGTAGAAATTCACAGAAAAAATCTATTAGTTTTAAATATAATTATCAGAGAAGACAAAAAAAAAACAAAATTAAATGTATTTAGAGCTAAAGAAAATTGTAAAAAAGATAAAGTAAAAACTTAGAAAAGCTACACTTAAAAAAGTTCAAAGTTAGAAAAATAAATAATATTTTATAAGTAAAAAAAAAAACATTTGAAGTCAGAAAATATTAAAATAAGCACTTAAAAGCCAAAGCTTTTTAACAAAAAAACCCGAATCGAAAAACCCCTAATATGCGATATTTATCTCGAGAAATCAACGGTTTTTCTATAAAAATTATTTGACTTCAATCTAATAAGTAGGATTGTTAAAAAAAATCTAGTCTCGACTTAAATTTGGTTGAATTTATGAAAAATTTTGCATCAATTTTTAAAAGTTTTCAAAATTGTTAAAAAAAATCAAGTCTCGACTTAAATTTGGTTGAATTTATAAAAAAATTTGTATCAATTTTTAAAATTTTTCAAATAAAATGACGTTATAATTATAAACATTTAATGACTTAACAATCAAAACAAAAACTTCAACGAACAATAACAACTTTTTATGTTGCATCAATCGAAAGCTAAGACAGAGATGAGTTCATCTTCTGAAGACACTTAAGCGATTGGTTCAGTTGTTTAAGAAATAATTGGAAAACAAAATGACGTTATAGCTATGAAACTGAGTGTATAGTTAAAATTAAATCCTTTATAATTTTCTAATGCTTTCATTTATATTTAATTATTTGCAATGTGAAACAAAAACGTATTTTCAAAGAATTTTATGAAGTTATATTAAATTGAATCGAATTATATATAACTTGATCAAATTACATAGACCCATTTTTCGAATCAAATTATATTAAATGAGATCTCATGAGATAAGGTTATGTATGCCATTTTTCGGATCACCTGATATATGATGTGATATGGCATTATATATATGACTATATATACCTATATAGCAAATTTTTTCATCGAGTGTATTAAAATTGCAAATCCTTTGAAAATATAATGAAATATTAAGAAAAGAAGAAAATTTCTATATACACACGTAAAAATAAATTAAATTATGTAACGTAAATATAAAAACCGCGATATTTTAAAAACTACAAATGAGAAAAAAAAGTTTTTGGAAGATTTAGACTTAGCGTGGCTTAATAAATTGGAAAATATGTATTACAAAGATACCTTCTGGAAAAAGTTGCAAATTCTTCAGTAGTAATGTTAATAATATATTTTTATATTAAGAAAGCAAATTTGAAGTTTTTTTCTAAATATTTCAGGACATTTTCAATGCATTTGTATTTGTTTATGTACGATAAAAAAAATTTTAATTTTTTAAAATGCATAAAATGTATGAGGATAAAACTAAAAAAGTTAAATTTCCAACTTCCATTTAATACCTTTGCGATATCCAAACACCGACATGATTATACTCAAATTAAAGATAATTTTGTGTAGATTTATATTCGAAAAATTAAGCAAAATATTCGCAAAAATGGGAGGGGAATGATATAAATAAAAAAACCGCAATATTTGAAAAAAAAGTAGTTCGTTTTTTTAGCACTTTTTTTTTTGGCACTTTGTAGCACTTTTTTACGATCTAGCACCCAAAAACTTTCAGAATATGGCAGCAATGAATATGACTACTGAATAAATCTGATGTATAAAAAAAATATAATGGGGGATTCATAATAGGTGTATAGTATTACACAATGCTTATTTGCAGGTACGTACACTCAACAAAATTTTACAGTTGCTACATGACAATTGTTTGTGTAGTAATTAGTAGTAGTTGTTTTGAACTGCAATTACAGTTGCTATTCTATGAAATAATACAAAACAACAATTATGACAGTTATTTAAAAAAAAAAAAAAAACTGAAGAAAATTACTGTATTTTTGTAACTGTTGTTTTCAGCAATTATTGTGGTATTTTTATAAACAACTACCAAAACAGTAATTTTGCAGTAAATAGTTAATTTTTGTTAGTTATTTGAAAAAAAAAAACGATTAACTATGTCGAGCTTTTAAAAGTTCTCGTTTATATTTGTTATTAGTGATATGCTTATAGTTTGCAAATAATTAGAAAATTTCATTGTATCTCCACTGCATACAAATGTTATAACTAGAGTACCTGTTTAGAATTTTGACTGCATTTTAGGTTGGATGTAGAAAGTACAAATTTTTATTATAATTGAAAGAAAAATATATTTTTAAAATACCTAAAAAATAACTGTTATTAACAGTAGTTTTTTTTTTACCAAATTGTCAGTTATTTTTACGATATTGTTAATTTTTAGTTATTTAACGGTAATTAGAATTTTCGAATTTTTTACAGAAATTACCGTAGTTTTCTCTGTCATTTTCAGTAGATTCTACTGTAAAACTTTTTTTTAGAAATACAACAAATTGTAAAATAAAATTTCCGGGGTTGGTAAAATATTTATAAAAATACAATGTAACACTGTATACAATATTACATGAATTCGGCTAACATTTGACGTTAATCGAGCAGTTTCGGTTGGTAAAGGGCAGACTTGGGCGACGTCAATTACATTTCAAAATCGTTCTCTTGTGAAATTTTTCTATATCATTAATAATTTCAGACCTACGCTCACACTTGTGGGCTTAAACGCTTCCTTGGGAAATTTCAAATTTTGTCAATACCAGACATGGAACATAATTCCAAAATCTGTGTATTTAATTACAGGCCAATTACTTTTTTATGTTCAATTACATGTAATTTTGTGTAATTGAGTAATTGCCCTGTAATTAAATACCCAGATGTGGTTACTAATCCCCATGTTTGGTATTAAAGATTTTACAAATTTTCCAAGGAAGCGATTAAGTTCACAAGTGTGAGTGTAGGGGTGATATTATTAATGATATAGAAAAGTTTCATAAGTGAACGATTTTGAAATGTAATTGACGTCGCCCAAGTCTGGTAAAGGGTATTGAAACTGAAAAATTCAAATTGTTTTTTTTTTTGCTGATAAAGAATATTGCAAAGTAAAAAAAAAGTATATAATTTTTAATTTTACTAAAGTTTCGACGTTTTTTTTTTTTCAACAAACAATTCAAATTCTTTTTAAGTCAAATTTTAAAGGCTTTAAGCCCTGTTAAAGTTAGTACGGAGATTTTAGTAAATAAATAAAAATGTGTAAAATGTATACATAGTTAAAAATTATTTAAAACTTACTTTTTCTATATGCCCTCATTCCATATTTAGGCACTTTTCCATAAATATTGTTCAAATTTATAGAGTACGTTGGCTTATATGGTTCTTGTAATCGTACTAAAGCAATGTCATTCTGTAAGTTTGTGCTAAAAGAAAATAGAATTTTATTTAAATAATATAAAATTTGCGAATAATTCTAACGTTTTTCATTTAAAAATTTATATTATTTTTGTTAAGCCTGATTTCATAGACATGAGTAAGTTAAATTGTGTACTCGTTTTTGCATAAAATATCGTATATACCAATTAATTAAACCATGAAATGTTGTGTATTTTACATGTTAACGTGCTTACGAGGAATAGTTCTACACACGTTTGACGATAAAATACACTGAAAATGACAGTTAAAACAACTGTAAATTCATTTGAAAAGGCGACAAAGGAAATTTGTATGCTATTTTTAACTGTTAAAAAAACAACTAACAAATGCAGTTAAAATAACTACTAATAACACAGTCGTAAACATAATTGACAATTTTTACTACAACAATTTTTGGACAACTGAAAAATTGGTAAAAAAACTACGGTTTTTAATAGTTATTTGTTTAGTAAAATTTGATTAGTATTTTAAAAATATACAATATATAAATTATTTTTTATATAATTTTTTTATTTCGATTAAAACAAAAAATTTTATTATTTGAAATGTAAATTTAAAATTTTTTAATGAATATTTGCAAACTATCAATATGTCAATAATAACAAATATAAACTAAAAAAAAAATTTTAAAACTCGACGAAATTTTATATTCTTTTTAAATAATTAACAAAAATTTAATGTTTACGGCAAAAATACTGTTTTATTCATTGTTTGTCAAAATATTAAAATAACTTCTTCAAACAACTGTTACAAAATAAATAAATAACTTTCATAATAGTTGTTTTGTATTATTTCATAGAAAAACAATTGTAACTGCAGTTAAAAACAACAACTACTGATTACTACACAAACAACTGTCATTGTCTTTTTATTAAGAGAAAATATTTCTCTTATACTTCTAAGAACATGTTACTAATAAATTCATACATTTTTAATTTAAAATTCATTAAAAAATATAAATAGTTCAAAGCGAAATATTTAAAGAAAAGACAATAATGCAAAATATAATACACCAAATTTATTGTCTTAAAATACGTATTTTAATAAATTCGTAATTATTTAGTTTGAATGGCTCAAATATTTCTTCAAAAATTGATATATTATTTTAATTATATAAAAAATCATTTTGGCGCAACAAATAAATACATTTTAGACTTCGATTCGAATTTCGAAATCCTATCACTGGCTCTAAAACTTTATTTCTATCAAAAAGCTCCAAAAATGTATATGTTGAACGGTTTTAAATCATTTTATTTTATATAAAAATCTATTGAAAATCGGGATAGTCCCGTCAAAGAGGGATGGTTAGTCAGGTTAGTTACTACCGATTCAGAATTAAGCATATCAAATGCGACTGATATTTCTTTAGATTCAAGTGAGATATCTCATATGAAACAAAACACCTTTCATGTCTTGTATGCAAATAGTAAAATAAATGTTGGTGAAGCAGTATTACAAGTTTTAAATATACTGAAACATTTTATATTTTTTGTTACGCGTTTTTATTTGCGCTTTCTTTTATATTTATCCCGTTAAAACGCGTATTAGTGGGTGTTTGGCTAAAAATATAAAATATACACATTTATTTTGTATATCGAGGGCTTATATTCAAAAATTGCTATCTGCATAATCACAATTTTTTAGGAGAGCAAAAAAACTGTTTTTTTTGTAAATTGTAGTAGTTATTACTAAAGTTTCTTCTACAAAGTTATTTAAAAACGACGTCTAAGTTTCACAATTTTATTTTTTTTTAATTGCTGTTATAATTAAAGTTTTTTATTTTTATAACACGATTTTTTATTTAAGTTAATGTTGTTTTAAAATAAAACAATAAAAATAAATATAATAATATGTATTAACAAAAGATCTAGTAATGGAATTCGAGATATTAGTTAATGTTTTGGTTTTTTAATATAAAATAATATTAAAGAGTAATATAAAAATAATAATAAAAGAAAAATTATAGTAATAGAATTCAAAGTAATAGTAACTGTAATTGGGTTTTAAATACAAAAAATATTAAGAAGCAATTAATAACAATATGCATTAAAAAAAGTATAGTAATAAAATTATAAGGCACAAAATTAAATAATATAAACTGCAATGATTTATGATTAGGCATTCTTTGCCTGTTTTAAGTTATCATAAAAATAATGATATTCTAGCGGAATAACAGACTTCAATGCTTGCAAATGTTTCCATTTGCTTGGCTGGATAGGACGGGGACCAGATAGTAAGGCGTTTGGTTCTTTACAACCCCCCGTATGGTTTGATTTCGGTAGAAAGGTTTATATATTCTTCATCGAAATTCACTTTATATTTAATATCGCCACTTGGTAGATAGATAAGGGATCTTAACTGTGCTGCAGTTGGCTAATTTTTTTCTCGACCAGGTCTAATTGATGTAAAACGAATAAGATTTTCATCGCTATAGTTTTTAAAGAAATCATAATTCAGATATAGAGCATAAAAGGGCATATTTATTATTTTATTATCTATTTTGACGGTCTTTCTGGCTTCCTTTGTTACTCTTACATAATCGTTTGGCAAATATAGTGTCTGCTTTTTCAACTTCACCTCAATTTTAGCGTGTGCACAGTAGCACTCCATTTGATTATGCCCTTTCTCTAAGTACTTTTGTTCAATAACCTTAGCATTTTCGATAGAAAAAGTGGACAATGCATTTGATAAATAGTGGTTTCGATTCTGATAGCCACAACCATCGGAATATATAATGATCAGGTAACTTGTCTAATAAACAATGTGTTTTAAATGATAAATTATACATGAAATGAACGTCGATCCCTGCAATACGTTGTAGGGAATTATAATCCCCGGATTTATGTTGACCATTTTTTGAATAGTTCATGCTGTTTATATCTTTATTATTTTTAATGATTCAATACCAACACTTTTAGGTTTTATGATAATAAAAACCAATTTCTTTATGCAGATAGCAACTTTTTATTCGTAAAACTACGCAAAATCACAAATTAAAGAAAAAAAATTTCAGTTCAAATTTAATATGATATATGACAACTTAATCAGTGAACAAGTTGCCATCAAAAACTCATTTTCGAGAAAACTGCAAATAGCAAGTTTTGAACATAAGCCCTCGATATATTTCAGCGAAAGAAAAATTCAGACATTAAAATCATTTTAAAATTACAAACAAAATTTTCTTGGCTCCAAAAAGAATCATCGTTTGGAGCGTTTTTGGATTATTTAAGATAAAATGTTAAACTAAATTAAATTGCCTGGCGCTTGCTACCTTGATATTATAGCTTTTATATTTAAATGCAACTATAAAAAAATAAGAAAAATAATTTTTAGTGTAGACAAATAATTCGTTTCTAAATAAATATTTTAATCTGCTATTTTTTATTTTAGATTGAAACCGCACAAAAAATTAAAAATCACGATTTTAAATCCTTTTACAAGAAACTGACTGGTAATGGATAGGTGCTTTCGAATAATAGCGTTTTTCGAATTTCTAATTCGGTAGTTTTGCTATTAAATTTTTGTAGTATTTTTAAATTTCCCATACCTGAATTAACCTAGTGTTATTGCCAAACGGAAACGGATACATAAAAGAGGATTAAAAACGTATTGTTTCGAAAATCCGATCACACGCTCCGTTAATGTACGTATATTTTCCAACGGAAGCGTGTATTATCCGACCGTTCTGGAAAATCTGTAAAACTGTTTCTTGGGATTTATGTTTTCTTTGCTTGTAGATATTCAATTTTATTATGGACCACTATTGATGCGGTGACAGAGAAGTAAACTGGATCGGATGTAAATAAAAAATAATATTAAATATTGTATTATAGTTTTAAATAAATATATAAAAAAAAACATAAAAATATCACTCAAAATTAATAAAAGCCATGTCAATTTGGGTAAATATGCAAGTCCGTTTTTTGTAAAAAAAAAAAACGGTACGAAAAAGGATCGGATTTATGGACTTTTAACGGATTTATTTTCGATATTTCTTATCCGATACGGAGTCGGATTCCGTTTAAGCCGTTCAGTAAACGGCACGAAAACGGAACGTTTTGTACTCATATTTGACTACAAAGGAGAAGGAATTTTTGACAAAACAAATTTTGATTTCAAAAAAACAAATTCCATACATTTATGAGTCCGAAAAAGCGACACCAGAAGTCCATAATTCTTTACAGTCATTTAAGAATCATAATTTTGATGGCTCAAAAACTTGCTGGCTGGGAATGCTTTCAGTTTAAAAAATGTTTGTAGTAAAAAATTGTTTGTTGTAAAAATAATATACAGTGCACTCGCGATAATAGGAACTAATTAAAACCAAGCCAGCTCACTTTTGCAAGATTGCTCATATTTGCGAATTTCATCTAATTTACCTTTAAAAACGTTTTTCCAATAAAAATAAAAGTTTATTATGTTAAATTTTTGATTTATTGTTTACTGGATTAAAAAAAAAAACAATTAATTTTTGAAAAAGAAACAAAATTTAAAAGCTATTTTGCGAAAAATACGTTAAAAATACAAAAATAAGCTGTTCATATTTTAAAGCTCTAAGGCACTAAGTTGTTCATATTTTAGAGTAGTCAATGGAAGAAAAAAATGTTCATATTTTGGGGTGTTCATATTTTAGGGTGTTCATATTTTCGCGAGTGCACTGTAGTTAGTGATTTTACTGCATTTGTTAGTTGACAGTTAACTAAAATTTCAGTTATTTTGCAGGTTATTACCTTTGTCGCCTTTTTACGAAATTTAATGTTGTTTTAAAATTTGAGTAAATAAATCGTGTGAGTTATTAGTATGTATGGCTCGATGTTTTAAGGGATTTATTATAGATACTATTAAGAATTAGTATACTTACGGCTGAAAATAAATAAACTCAATACGTTCGATGGCAAGACGATATTCAGGCAAAATATTTGTAATATTCTCATGCCCGATAATAGCAACAATGTTTTCAACATTTCTACAAAGTAATAAAATGTTTAATTATTTTTAAACTTTACAAGCACATTTCATAACCAGTAAATACAGTAAAACAACTCAAAAGCTGGAATTCACAATTGTGGAGTACTCCACTCTGCAGAGAGGATTTCTTTTCCATTGTATCAGGTCATCTCTTTTTTTTTTTTTTTTTTATACACTCTGTAGAGTGAAGTACTCCACAATTGCACATTCTCAAATACATTTTGTAGCAGAAAATGTATTTTAAAGATTTTGTAAATCGATTTTAGCGTTTTTTTAAATTATTTAAACTGTAAATTGGTCAACATTTTTCCTGGCACAATCCAGATCGTTGAGGTTTATATTTGTTTGACTCACTTATGCCACAAACAATGGCCAGCCGATAATATCCATTTGGAATTCAACAAACTACCACCACAGAAGTGTTTATAATAATATTCATTATTATTTTCCGATTTATTAAATTTTTGTTGCAATGAAACCATATATGGATATTTGATCACGCCTTCTATTTGAGAAACAAAGAATTAAAATGTATTACATCTGCATTAGAGTTCGGCTGAAAAGTATAAAATGTCTCATTTTTATAGGATATCATCACTTTTTAAAATGTTTTTGCATCAATAAAAAAATTAAGTTTTTATTTTTTTTATATAATTTTAACTCTTTCCTATACGCTCGGCTGCCAAAAACGCTGATTTAGGGTCCATTTTCGCACAGAGCACAAAGAGCTGTATTATATGACATTTATATGAAATTTTAAGCCACCATTCGATTCTACACGAAAAGTTATATAAAACACTTTTTCCCCATTTAGGCAAAAGTGTTGTCGGAAAAACAAGTTTTTCCAAAAGTATTTTTTTTTTATAAAACACACTCAAAATAATTTTACAGTTACAACATGACAGTTGTTTGTGTCTTAATCAGTAGTAGTTGCTTTTAACTACAATTTCACACTCAGAATATTCTTACAGTAACTCTACACTCAGGAAATTAAGAAGGTAGAAATGACTAAAAATTTGAGTTGCCGTTTTAAACTGTAATACTTCAGTAACAGTTGTTTAGAGTAGTTATTTTTGTATATTAATAAACAACCACGAATACAGTATTTCTGCAGATAACAATTAATTTTTGTTACTCATTTAAAAATAGAAGATTATGTCGAGTTTTTAAACATTATCGTTTTGTTTATATTTGTTTTTATTAATATGTTCATATTTTGCAAATAATTATTAGAAAATTTCATTGTATCTCCAATACATAAAAACGTCATAACTGGAATACCGTTTGGAATTTTGACTTTGCATTTTAAATAGGATATAGGAAAATTTGTTTTGTAATTAAAAGAAAACAATTTTTTTTTTATTAAAACATATTTTTAAAATAACGAAAAAATAACTGTTAAAAACATTAGCTTTTACAACTTCCGTAGGTGTTTTATGTAATTTTTTTTTGTTTTGTTGCTTTTTTTATGGTTTATACATTCATTTAAGTTTAGTTGTTTTTGACCGCTTCGATGGTCGTTTTTACTACCATTGTAGTTGTTTAATAAATAGTTACAAATTACTACATGGTTAGTAGTTTTTATGGCAAATAGAGTCATTGCCTTTTTGACTACATTTGTAGTCATTTTAACTAAATTTTTAGTCATTTATACCTTCTGAATTTCCTGAGTGCAGTTGTTTTTCTAAGAAATAATACAAAACAACTACTGTCAGGCATGTGATGAATATCAAAAACGAAAGCGATCGGAATTTCAATGCTTAATATTTTACGATTTGTATTATGAATATTATTTTTATTGCATAAGTTTAAAGTATTGATTAAAAATCGATGATTATTTCGAGTTTGAAAAAATTCTCGTTTAGTTTATATTTATATTTATTACTACAGTACTTTTCTCTTATAGTCACATCTCTTAGTTGCACACTAACTGTGGACTATATCGCTAATGTTACTAATGTTACCTAATTTTTAAATATGCCATTGCATTGCATATAAACGACTCCGGATAAAGTCATCAATTAATGTGACTATATAAAAATTAGTTAGTAGTATAACGGGTAGAAAAGTTGTAAGCTTAAGCTTAGTCTTCAGATTCCGAATTGCTTTTAAGCTTCTAAAAATTTTAAATAATTTAAAACTTAAAAATTTATCGATTTCACAATTTTTTTGAAAAATGGTTGTATTGTGACCATAACTTGAATTATTTGCATATAATCTTACTTTTGCTAATCAAAGTTACGTGGCATTTATGTCAAATATCAAACAAAAAAAAAAAAAAGCCTGAACAACTCGTGTTTAGTTAAAAATAAAGATAATTTAAATTGTTTAGCTTTATCTGCTGTGGAAAGGAATAGAATTAATTATAATTGTTGTTAAATAGAAATTACAAAACCAATAAATTATTTTGTATTCACTAAAAAATTAAATTTTTAAACTTTAATAACTTTTGAACGGGTAACTACAAAATTAAAATTTTTAGACCATTTTTCTCAGATGTAAGTATTTTTTCATTGTATATTAACAAAAAAAAAATATTTTAATTTTTTTTTAAAAAAATTATTTTTTTGGACCACTCTAATTATGCATTCTGGTGCATTCCAAAAACTAAAAAAAAAGCTTATGGGCCTAAGTTTTCCCGTAGAATCGAATACTGAAGTCAGATTTGACATATATTTAGCCGTTTTTGTTGTATGGGAAAAGGGACCCCAAATCCGCGATTTGAGTCGCCTATAGGCACGGGAAGGAGTTGGAATTAAAAAAAAAACATACGCCATTATTTTTATTGATACAAAAACCTTCTAAAAAGTGATAATATCCAGAAATCAAAATCAAAAAAAAAATTGAAAACGAACTCTAATATATATATATTCGCCGGTAGTGGTTTTTCACTAATTCCAAAAATTTATATGCAAACATAATTATATTTACAAGCAAACATGTTATATTAGAAACATGGGAAAAGGAAATGTTTTCCAAACATAAGTATGTATATTACCAGCATTTATATTTCCAACAGGGTTTTTTTCCAGCGTGTTAATAACTTTATAGTGGGTCGCGAAATATCGAAAATAAATTTGTATTGTGTATGATTGCAGATATTATTTTTAAAAATTTTTGAAAAAATATACACAGAAATAAATTTCAAAAATCTGTTTGTAATATTAACCAAGTGTCATTGAGCATTTTTGTAAATACAAAAATGTTTTTTTTTTTAGTTTTCAGCACCAATGTTAATTTGTAAACACAATTTTGTTGATTTTTGTAATTTTGAATTTTGATTTTTAAAGAATTTCTATATGAGCAATTACAATTTACAAGAATTTCAAACAAAAAATTTGTTGGAAATAAATTTTAATTTAAAAATGTAATTTGTAAATTCAAACACAAATTACATTGTTGGTGCCCACTGTTTTTTCTGTTTAGTTTTCCGATCACCCTATTGCCTAAATGGTGCACTTTCAAAACTGAAAAAAAATGTTTTAAGAGTAGAATCGAATGCAGGGCACAAATTTCATAGAAATACCGCACTTTTTGCTCTGTATCAGCGTTTTTGCTAACCCAGCGCAGAAGAAAGGAGTTGAATAGTAAAAAAAAAAAATACACCATTTTCGCTTTATGCAAAATCCGTAAACAAGTGATGATATCCCAAAATGAAATTTTTGTGACGAACTCTAATCTTCAAATTTTAAACTTTAAATACAATTAATTTACCCGCGTGTCTTACAATTTCTCCACCTACAATGGGTGTGAGTTCCGATGGAATTATTAATAGACTAAAAACTATATAAATTAAATAGACTAACATTTCTCTTAACACTCTGCTGTAGGAGAATAATAAAAAGACTAAACTTATCAGAAAAACTACATTGACGACAGTTGAAAATAACATTTGGTTAAAACAAATTGAATCAATTAAACAGAAAATATATGCTATGCAGCTGTTTAAATACAAAATACAAAAGCAAAAATTTTAAAAAAATATTAGATTTTATTAACTTTATTGTTGGTTGGTACACTCAAAAAAAAATTTTGTATGTAGAATCAACTGTAAAAGACAGTTAAAACAACTGTAAATTCTGTGAAAAAAACGACAGAGACAATTACCGGTAAAATAACTAAAAATTTTGTTATTTTTAACTGTTGAAAATAACTGACGAATGCAGTAAAAATAATTAGCAATGTAGTAAAAATAACTAACAATTTTTTACTACACTCATTTTAAAACAACTGAAAATATTGGTAAAAACTAATGTTTCTTAACAGTTATTTTTTCAGTATTTTAAAAATATATTTTAGTAAAATAATTTAATAAATTACAACAAAAAATGTATTTCCTACCTACATCCTCCTTAAAATGTAAAGCCAAAATTCCAAACGGTACTAAAGTTATTAAGTTTTTATGCATTGGAAATACAATGAAATTTGTACAGTTACTTCATGACAATTGTTTGTGTACACTCATAAAAAAGTTAGTTCAATAGTCTGTTAAATAGGTTCTAATTCAGTTGAACTAAATTTTTCTACTGTTATCGTTCAAATAAGTTAATTGCCTACCCAGACAGAAAAAAAGGACCGGCACAGTGTTGGTCAAAGCGTCGCCGACGGTCACAGTACGGTTGGAAAGTACTGTCCTGTTACCCAATTGATAACAGTGGCCAACCGTTGGTAATTAAAAAATTTAGTCTTTCACATCATATTTAAATGTGTAAAATATATTAAAATGTAAAAATAGATAACGCTTCTAATTGGTTGTAATATTGGTAAAAAAAAACTATATTGGCAAAGAATATTGGGGGTGGTACTGACAAAACACATTCTTTGCAAAACAATATAGTGTTTTTCTAGTACAAAGTGTTTTTCTAGTACAACTAATAACTTTGGTAATTTTTAATGTTGTGGGTTTTACAAAAATTGAAGTGGTTTCCCAGTACTATATTTTGTGTACGGTTGGCAATATCTTTCTGGGCACAGTCATTAGTTATCTTATTTTAACTCAAGAATAAATTTCATCCGTATTTGAACTAATTTTATCAGTCTCACTTATAGATGCCGTTATTTTCTGAATTTTTTTTATTTCATAATCATAAAATTGGCTATATCTCGGAAACTAAGCGATATGGAGCATAATGTTAGCTTACTCCGTACCTATGAAGTAACTCTTACTACTACATATTTCCGGAAAGACCTTTTCTGCAGAAATTTTCCGTTGATTCAGCTAAAAAATTCTGTTGAATTTGCTAAGTTATAAGTAATTTAACTACAACTGTCAACCCAAATTTTGTTCTTATAAAATTTAGGTCCCCAAAATTTAGCAGACTGGTGGTGTAAAACATCTGTAATTTCAGTTTAAAACGGCGACACAGGTAATTACCGTTAAAATAATTAAAAATCTAGTTGATTTTAACTATTTAAAAACAACTAACAAATGTTTACTAACAATTTTTTACTACAAAAATTCTGAAACAACAGTTAACTAATATTTTTTAATAGTTATTTTTTTCAGTATTATAAAAACAATTTTTAATCAAAAAAATATTGGTTTCTTTCAATTAGAATAAAAATTTGCATTTGCTACATCCAACTTGAGCTGCAAATTTTTATGCATTGGATATACAATGAAATTTTCTAATTATTATTTGCAAACTGTGAGCATATCTACCAATAATAACAAATATAAACTTAACAAGAATTTTTAAAATATCGAAATAATCTTCGATTTTTAAATAACTCATAACTCTTTTAAATAACTGTTTACTGCATTTTTTGAAATAACTGTCAAAATAATTGTTTTGTATTATTTCATAGAAAAAACTGTAATTGCAGTTTAAAACAACATTACTGATTTCTACACAAACAACTGTCACCTATACTGGAAAATATTAGATATGGACAGAGATGGAAGCGTGTGAATTGCAACTAAATTTGGAAACTCGGAATATAAATAAACACATTCCAAAAAGTTTTATAGTCACTACATTCGTCGTATGAATATTGGTGAGACCTATAGACCATTTCTGGCAAAATTGAGTTAGGAATTGATTATATATGATTAATGTGTCCTCTTTCTAAATCTGTAATCCGTTTTTATATACCTCGTATCAATTAGGAGATATCCAGCTGTGTGCTGCGTATCCCTATTTTTACAAATTTCTTAACATTGGTATGGTGTATTGACCACTTTTTGGCCAATGAGTCAAATTTTCTATAGAAAAATAAAAACATTATTCGTCAATCTTGGTTTGACACATTTGAAATAAGCAACGCATATAAAACAAAAAACAATAAAAAAGTTTAAGCATTGGTTTGCACTATGACAACCTAGTTTTATAATAGTTAAAAGAAACAAAAACTTTTGACCTACTTGAAAGAAAAACAATAAAATTGTGATCCTGGATTAACGAAAAATTTGGTTTCTTTCATCAATTCTAGTTTAAAAAGTGTGATAAAGCAAAAAGGATACCCCACCAATTATTAATTCACCTTTTTTTAATTTTTAGGTAAGAATTGTTTTTAAGTTTAGTATATACACGAAATAAGCTGTGACTTTGACTTTGTTTTTGTTATATTTTTTATTTGTTTTTTAAACATTTTTCAAATATTGTTTTTTGTTACACGAAGAAGTGAACAAACCATTATATGCAAAAAAAAAGTGTTTGGTAAATTGCATTGTTGTTTTTTTTTTTCAATAAGAAGTAAAAATATTGACTCACACGAAATAAGCTGTGAGTCACTGTATATTCCGGTTGGCCCTCATAAAAAACTCAAAAAAAGGTTCTATGTATATATGAAATCCCATACTAAACATGTAGCGAAAAGCACCATATATATTACCAATATCACATAGCATAGAGGTTTTATATATATCGTCACATTATTGTTTCAAAAAAAATTACAGCATGTTGTCCAGTGCTGCCAAGCTAAGAATTAGATTTAGTGGGTTTTTAAGTTGGTTAGTGGAAATCTAATAGAGAATTTACCAAGATATATTTATAAGGTAGTTTTAGTAGCCCAGCTGTAAGGTAGTTTTAGTAGCCCAGCCTGGTTTTGACATTTCTGACACGGTTTTGACAGTACAAAGACTGTATCTTGAGTAATTTGAAATGTCAAAACCCTGTTGTTTTGTATTGTTTGTAGTTGTTTGTTGTAGTTGTTGTTCTAGTAAGACTACCTATATCAATATATCTTGGAATTTACATTATAATAATTTTCAGTAGATTTAAGTTTGAAATTCAATTCGAAATCAGAATCGTTTGTATTATAAAATTTCACAGCTGATTGGGTTTCGATTGTACAACAAAACAAACTAACCTTAAAAAGCAACCAGAAGTAAAACTTTTTGAAAAAGGCCTTTAAATTTGTTATTTTTTCTCATAAACAGCTGATTAATGTTTACACAATAATCTGCAAAAGAGGAGAAACACAATGCTGTATTTATGCACAAATAGTTAGATTTCGATTAGATTTCGCTGAAATCTCAACTAAAGTGGGATTTCATTTTGTATGGGAAATCTGTTTGAAATCACAAATTCTTATTAGATGTCGGTCGAAATCTATCGAAATCCCATTTTATGTGGATTTGGACCCTAATGTAAATTCGCTAAAGGGATTTTTGTATTTATGTACATTAGGCCGGGTCGAATTGTATGGAGGCAAAAAAATCACTCTACGTTCAAGGAAAATCGTATTCTAGGGATCAAAATAAAGAAACTTTGCCGAAGGAACCATACCTCTAAAACGAATTCTGAAGTCCCGACTTTTGACCCGTAGGGTCAAATTTTGAAAAATTCCAATTGCAATTTGCAACAATGTTGTTTCTAAAACTTTAAATAGTGATTCTATACTTCATTTATAACAATTTTAACATATCGTCGATTGATTATTGGAGAAAGTTACAACAAAATTATTAAATTTCTACAAGATAGGTTTTCTTTTTTGTTTGCTATATCTATAGCTGCATTTATTATAAACAATATTGTTAATTTTTACGCCTTTTTGCACTGAGTATACAGATTTTTTTTATTATTTGGCCTATAAGCCGTTTTTATCACAATTTTATTGTTTTTCTTTCAAGTAGGTCAAAAGTTTTTGTTTCTTTTAACAAAACAAAAACATTTTTGGGAGAAAAACGATAAAGAAAGTTTACAACAAAATTATTAAATTTCTACAAGATAGGTTTTCTTTTTTGTTTGCTATATCTATAGCTGCATTTATTATAAACAATATTGTTAATTTTTACGCCTTTTTGCACTGAGTATACAGATTTTTTTTATTATATGGCCTATAAGCCGTTTTTATCACAATTTTATTGTTTTCTTTCAAGTAGGTCAAAAGTTTTTGTTTCTTTTAACTATTATAAAACTAGGTTGTCATAGTGCAAACCAATGCTTAAACTTTTTTATTGTTTTTTGTTTTATATGCGTTGCTTATTTCAAATGTGTCAAACCAAGATTGGTGGTGGTCAATACACCATACCAATGTTAAGAAATTTGTAAAAATAGGGATACGCAGCACATATGGGGCTGGATATCTCCTAATTGATACGAGGTATATGTAAACGGATTAAAGATTTAGAAAGAGGACACATTAATCATATACATATAATCAATTCCTAACAACCAATATTCATACGACGATGAGGGGTTGTGACGAAGGGGTTAAAAAAATTATTCATCGCTTTGGATAACTTGGCAACTCTAAACATTGAGTCTGGAAATAAATTAGACTTGGGCATTCTAGTTCGTTTGTGTGAACGCTCTTTCTAGATAATTGAAAATCAATGAACTAGGTCACTCTTCTAGTTCAATCGATCTTTGGCAATTTCGTTCAATCTTCGTTAGATATTTTGTTTAATAATTTTTTAGCGAATTATTCATATCAGACACCTGTTTAGAAAAAAAAAACAAAATAAAACCCAAGAAAAGAAGTATTACTCAAATACCAAAAAAGAACGAAACGAGCGAAAGACCTAAAAGAGCAGAAGATTGCGAGCTAGCTCACTAGTTCAAAGTACAGACTAGTTTAATTGAACTAGGTTGTTCACGAACTGCATAACTTTTTAATTCCATCTTAATAAAAAAATATATTATTCAAAATAAGAAAATTTAAAAATTCTAGTTTGGTCAAAAAAATATATTTTTATGTACTTTGTTTAATTTGGATTTGAAATTTTTTTTTAAAAAATAAGGTACCAGTTGAAAAAACTGTTAAAAAGAAATTTAATTGTATCATGAGTAAAACGAACGAAATGAACGATTGAACTATAAGAGCGGTTATGGTGAATTAGGTCATATCGTTCAATTGGGCTAGCAGTTCAATTGAACTAGTTCGTTCGCGAACTACACCTGTCTAGTGCCTAGTAGAGTTGGGATTAATTGTTCATTTTGGTGACTCGTTCAGTATCGTTCAATTCGAGTCAGTGAACTAGTTGGTTCAAATCGTTCAAATCGTTCAATCGTTCAATTTTCCTTTGACTTGTGACTGATCTGCGTGTTGTGAACTGTGTCGTTCGTTTGACAATCATACTCACTATTCATGCTTTACGAGTTTTTTTTCAAAAATTTTTTTACACATACAAAAAGTGTTATAAAATTGCAACTTTTCTAACAAAAATTTATTTATTTTGTATAATTGCTTTTCCTAATTTGAAACAATATTACAGTTTTAATTGAATAGAGATGTAATTGCTGTGAATAAAAAGAACGAAATGAACGATTGAACGACAAGATCGAATATTGTTGAACGAGTCATATCGTTCAATTGAGTGAGTCGTTCAATTGAACTAGTTCGTTCGCGTACTACACATCTCTAGTGCATCGCCGCTTTGCAAGGTAAAAAGCTGAAATAAAATAGTATTAAATTTGTTAAATTTATCTAATAAATATTTTTTACTTTATAAGAAACTCAACAAAAAACGCTTTAATTGAAAAACATTGCAACAATGACGGACGAATCGGATTTAGAACAAATTAATGGTGACGAAAAAAATGGCGACACTTCAAGTATCAATAGTCTTACGGTACATGAAACCGGCTTTTGTACTAAGTGTGGAAAAAAATCTGTTTGTACATGTGATCGGTGTGGCGACTTTTATTGTTCGCCCTTGTGCCAACGAAAAGATTGGTCCAGCCATCGTTACATTTGTTTTCCATTACCGTAAGTATGCATATAGTTTTTGCAATAAAGTATAAAAATGTGATGATTATTTAAAATATTTTCAAGACGTTTGGTTAAAGTTGGCCAGCAGCAGTCAACAATAAACGATTTAAAAGATAGCAATCTGGTGCCACATTTAAAAGCAGATATTAAGCTAGAAAGTATTACTAAAAAAGGAAATCGACATGGATATAAAAATCGTCTATTGGAATTTGTTCCAAAATCCACACGAGTTCCTGAAAGTGGCAGCTGTGTTATTTTAACAGGGTTTAAATCTTCTGATTGCTGTTTTATTCGTTCTGCAAATCCTACAATTACTGAAGAGTATAACAAAGTTCTAACCAATATCGATATCTTTGGCCAAAATTCAAACTGTTTAGGTGGCCCAGCAAGATCAAATACCTTCGCCATTGCCCAGAGAAATAATAAATGGTGTCGGGTAAAAATAATTTCAGCAAAAACAAATGATCGTATACGTGTCCAGTTTATTGATTATGGCGTTATCTGTGAGCGCAATCTTAAAGATTTGCGTGGAATTTCAAATACAATTTCTTCTTTGCCATGTTATGTTAATAAGGTACTATTGCAAAGAATTAAAAATTTTTCAGACAATCCAAATTTACTACAAAAGTTGTCCCACTTTACTGATAAAGAATATAAAATTGAATTTGTAGAAGAAACGGGCAATATAAAAGTGAAACTCTATTACTGGGGCACTGAAAAGTTACTAAATTCAGAAATTATTAGTATATGCCTTAATTTTAATGGCAAAGAATCTGAAATTGTATCTAACTCGTCGCCATCTAACAACGACATTAATTTGCCAAAAAGTACTTCTACAGCATCTAAATTAAATGGCAGTACCGTTAAGTCGGAAATTGAGAAGGTATCCTCCACTAGTGTTAGTGCTAAGGAAGATATAAAATGTGAAAGCGGTGGAGTTTTCGAAAAAACTAATTCAGAAAGTTCTTCTGGTACAACTAGAAAAAAAAATCTGTCATCGGCACCACGACAAATACAGATACAAAAACCCTGTTTAGAACCGGTAAGTTAACAAAATTAATACATTATGCGATATCTGTAAACTAGAGATAAGTTAACAGGTTTAAGGGCAAGTAACTTTTCTAAAAACAACCAGAGTTCTCTAGAATAAATTCACATTCCAGCGAAGAATTCTGAGTGGATTAATGTTATATCTAAAAAGAAGGCAAAGCGTTTTAATTTTGGAGACAATATGAACAAAGACTTGGATGTTGTTTATATTGGCCAAGTGATTCTGTAATAGAAATTATGGATTATATTTCAAAATATGCCAAGATTGGGAAACATCATTTAAAAAAGTGCTTTAAATTGGTTAAAAATGATGGCGATTTAAATGAATTAAAACAAATATCGTTTATAATTGTCATTACTGCAGAGTTATATAATGAGCTTTTTAAATCATGATGGTTTCCAGCAAATGTTAAAATACGTCCTTTCCAGTTTTTAAAACATCTACAACCTTAATATTAAGATTTTAATAATTATTTTCCTTATACCAATACAATAGCGGTTTTCACTCTTGATGTTATAATTGCTTCGTGTTATATTAGGTCTATTCGTTTACACCAATATTTGCACAAATTTGTACTGGATTTTACTGAAATGCGTTCGCGTACACATAAATTTGCAAAAGAGAGCATCTACTAAGAGAGTAAAGTGACAGTTGTCAGCAAAAAACCTGCAAATTTTTACTGGACATATGTTTGCCCGTAAAATCCAGTAGAAAACAAAAACATATGATTAAATTAAGTAAACAAACAAAAATAAGCATACATTTAGTAATAAAAACATTTAAAAGAACAAAAGCTGAATTAAAAGTGCGGCAAAAGCTAAAAATAATTATTTTCAACCTAAAACAAATTAAAGTAGTCAGTTACAATTATTATTTTTTTTTGAGTTATTAAGAGCCAGTTTTTGGGAGGACGATCAAACTTAGTTTTACAGCTGTTTAGTTAAACTTAAATAAGATATAAACTGCTTTTAAACCTCCATGCTGTTTTTCAGTGATGGTTTAAAAAATCTCAAATTAAATAAGATTACCATATTTTACACCAAAAAGAGTAATGCCATTTTCAAAAGAAATATGGTAGCACTTGCGAATGTCAAAAATGAAAAACAAACAAAACAACGCGCATAGAAAAAAAATGTTTGTTTATTTTGTGCCCAACAATTAAATATTTCTTTTGTTAAAATTGGTTGTAATTAAATATAAAATGGACTCTAAAATAAATGTAAAAATATAAGCCGATGGTTTGGACGAGCGGAAGCGCTGATAAAACTCCAAATCATTATATAAATAAAAACACATTTTCAAAAATTTCGTAAATATTTTTTTTTTTTTGGACTTTTAGTTAACAGCTGCTTTATTTATGTATAATTTTCATTCACAGCTGTTATGATTTGACAACTCAAAACTTAGTTTAAACGGCCAACGCTGGCCGGTTAAACTACAATTAAAATATAATAAACTTGATCTCAAAAACAGCATTTTAAGTTTAAACTTCGTTAAAACTATAAACAAGGTTGAACTACATCCCAAAAACTAGCTCTAAATGTTAATGGCGGTAAAATCAATACACAAATTGCCAAGTTATAGTAAGCGTTTAACCCGAAACGCATGATATTTATAAGATGATCAAAATCAGACGAACAGGAACATCAGCAACACATACACAACCATTGCCCTCGCAATGGAGGCTCAGCGAGATGAGGCACCAATTCGCCATAAAAAGAACGAATTCCATCAGACCAACACGCGCACAAAACAACCATTGCCTTTACAATGGAGGAGTAAACGATGTCTCCAAAGGAATCCGAACGGTTTGCACATGGCTAGACTCAACAGTCCAGCAGCATGCCGAGACACGCCCGTCCAAAGCCGGAAAAGGAAGGTTACAATTATTATAGTAACAATTTATCAGTTTTCTAATATCTGTGTTAATTGTTTTTATTTACATTAATATATTAGAGATGTAAAGCTAATCGGCCTGATTACGGTTGTCGTAGTCGTAGCGAAAATTTGTCGTTTTTAAAAAACGGTATTACGTTTGTCGAAAACTACGAATGTTCAACACTGCTAGAAAATCTATTACAATTTCCGTATTACGGTTGTCGTTTTCGACTGTCAAAATGTATAAAAACAGTCGTCTATTTTATTTCTCACGACAGATTTAAAAAATTCTTAAAAAATGCAAATTTCAATGAAATTTTAATTAAATTTAAATACTTTTAGAATAGAAATTATAGCACCGAAGCTGTTTGCGAAATTGGAGGACGTTTTAGGGTAAAAAACATAATTGGCAAAATCTGGAATATGTGCAGTTTAGAAACATAACTAAGATTACTTCAAAACTTTTACCCCAAAAACTAATTTTTGAGCTGATTTCAAGAAACAAAATATTGGTAGTCGCCGGCGCCCCCTTGCGGCTGGGCTGGGCATTAAAGTTGAAAAAGTTTTTTAAGTATCTCAAAAAGTACAAGTCCGTTTATAACAATATGCATGTCGTATGAAAGCTCTTTTAAATGGCTTTTCAATGGTGTACAATATACCAATATAAATTAACCCATTAAAGGCCGGTTTAAAATTTTCTTATTTTTACTTTAGTTTTTTAGATAAAATGTGCTTTTTATTCAAAAATTGGCCTGTGTAAGAACTTAATAAGTTTATAGAAATGGATAGCCGGATTTATAAGCTTTCTTTTGAGGTACATTATGACCACATATCTCTTGAAACAAAAAAAAAAATATCAAAGGTTAAATTTAGACAATGTGGATTTTTTTGGATTTTTTTTAACCTTTAATCTCTTTTTTTATTTTAAAAGATATGGTAGTCCATTATACCTTTTATGAAAGCTTGTGAAATTTTCTTTAATTTTTTTGTACAGTTTTTATATGCTTATATAGGCGATTTTTTTAATAAGGTGATCTTTTTACAAAAAAAAACACAAATAAATATAAGGAAATTTTGAATTGGGCTGTAATGGGTTAAATTCTAGGGTAATATCGTACATCATTGAATAGATATTTTAAGCTTCGATATGACATGCATATTGTAATGATCGGACGTGTACTTTTTGAGATAATTGTAAAAAACTTTTCCGAATTTAATGCCTCGTCCAGCCGCAAGGGGGCTCTGACGACAACATTTTTTTTGCAGCTCAAAAATTACTATGCGAGGTAAAAGTTTGGACGTGATCGGAGTTATTTTGCTAAACAACACTTAGCCGTTTTCTTCGAATATCATTCGTCTCCGCGATAGGCACTCATATTTTTCATCTGAAGTTAAAAAAATAAGTCCAAACTTAGCATTTTGTTAAATTTGTCAACACTCTGTTGTTTTCAATCTATTACAAAAACCTTTTAGTCGAAAAATTTACGTAATACCGCAACAAATAAAAATCGACAACGACTTCGACTAGAGTCGAAATACGACTACGACAACCGTAATCAGGCCCAATGAATATATGAATACTTCTTACTGCATATTATTCAGGGTACCGAATATCAAAAATCAAGTATTCATGTCTTTTCGTATGTTATTTAACTAGAAACAAAATTAAAAGTCATGTACAAACTAAACAAGTCTAAAAGCTTCCACAAAAGTTTATTTAATAAATACAATTGCTACGAATTTATAATTATTAAAATGCAATGCATCAAGTACCAAAAACAATATATACTGGGTAGTCTAAATAACACATGTTTTACAACACTAAGCGTTTTAGCGCTCATATGTTTGAATTAACCTGCAAGTTTTTGCAATTTTTCCGTTCGTTTACTTTTTTGTGCAAGAGCCAGTTTTGAGAGTAAAATTTTCATTTTGCCCAAAATTTACTCATCTACTGGATTTTACTGGAAAAGTAAACGAATGGGCCTATTTACTACGACTAGTTCACAACAAAGCGTAAGTGTCTTTTTAAAGTATGGTAAATTTATAAATCAGCTGATTTTTGTTGTTCGCCACATATGTATGTATTAATAATTATTTTATTTTGAGAAAAATGCGAAAATTTACAGAAAAAGAAAAAATCATAAATTTATTACTTCAAAATGCAAAATGCTTTAGTTTTAATCTGGGGTTTTCGATTTTTTATTAATTTTTAAGTTTCTCCAATAGTTAACACAAAATACATTTTTTTGACGGCAGAACAGTCAGCTGTTTTTTGTTGATAAATTTACCACGCGTGTTTACCACAGGTTTTTGTGTGGTATTTCGCCACAGTGTGGTAAATTTTAGTGCAATACATTTTGTTGTTGGTTCTGGTAAATTCTGATAAATTTATCAAACGTACACCATTAACCAGATCTACAAGAGTTGTTTAATACCAAGAGTGAATACCGCTACTATTGTATTTTTTTTTTTCTTAGTATGCAAGGAAATTATGTTCCATTGACTGAATGGTAAATACATAAAACAGTTTGGTGGATTAGTATAATTATATGTAGTATTTAGGCTGTATGTCCGACTTGAATTGGACTATAATATAATATTTGACATCAAGTATTTTTTAAATATGTTTGAAGCTTGAGTTATACTTTAAATCAAGATGGAATATGATATTGAATAACAGTGTAAGCGAAGTATAATTCAAGGCTTGAAATTGAAATACGACTGGAATTAAACTTTAATTGCAGCAAACTTGTTTATTGGGATTTATCCATCAATTTGAATTGGCCTTGAATTTATTTAAAATCCCGTAGTTTCCTAAAATCAAACAAATTTGATTTTATTTGCAATAAATAATTCAATCAAGTATAAATTTATTATACCTTAATATTAGCAAAAGTTGTTTTTAATATATCGGTTTAGAAGTTTTTATTTTTTTTCCATCTTTGCCTCAGAGACAAAATTTTCAAATAAAACAAAAATATATTTTTTGACATTCTTTTTTTCAATATCGTCTAGTTAACTTCCAACTGATAAAAGAGTATGTGTTCAAAATTTTCTTCAAAATGATAAATAATTTATATTGCCACAATGAATTTTGGGATGTATTTGGAAACTAGATATGGCGCAAATAATCGGTTAATATTCAGTATTTGGAATTAAGTATTCTGCCGAATACAGAATAATACCACTATTCGGCTGTACTATACAGTTAAATTAAAAATAAAGATTTTTAGATAAATGGTTAATATTCAGTATATCAATACAGAATAATACTACTATTCGGATGTACTATTCGGTTATAATTAAAAATAAAGATTTTTTATATACAAGTTTAAAATAATTTTTATTAAAAATAAAAAGGCATAAATTCGGTTTACCGACACCTCACCAAAATAAATGAAATTTTGTCCTTTGATAGAAGAGACCACGCTGAGTCGAAATAAAAAAAAATTTTGCGTCGCTCACGCCCCCTTTTCAGTGGGCGGGGATCCAAAGTTTGAAATGAAATTGCAAATAACTTCAAAACTACTTGTCCGATCTTAACAAAATTGGCGTCGTTGGAAAGGTCTCGAAAATATCTTTCCAATGAGGTATATAATGTCTCAATATTAACCCCTTGCTGCCCAAATAAAGCATTTTTGTTTTTTTTATGATTTTTTTTTAACGCTCTTTTTGTTAAATAACGCCTATATAAGTACATTAAAAGTGTATAAAAAGGGAAAGTCTGTTTTATAAGCTTTCATAAAAGGTGCAACATGACCCCATAGGTCTTGAAATGAAGTAGTTATTAAGGGTTAAAGTTGACCATTAATAGGCAAAACTATGATTTTTGCAAGATTTTGAAAATTAGATTTTGTTGTATGGTATGGTTTAAGATTTTGTATGCAAAAGAAAACTTGTAAATATGCCAAAATTTCTGCGGCCCGGGGCGAAGCCTCAGCGAAGCCGGTGGGAGGACTGGTGGGAGGAGAAACCCCCTAAGCCCGGCCGAAGGCCGGTTACGCAGAAAAACTATTTTGCAAAGACCCATATATGGCCACGTCGATATATGGTTCAAAATTTGAAAAAGGGTGTGTAAAAAAAATCATTATGCTTTTTTTGGGCAGTAAAGGGTTAATATTTTAGGACATTATATACACCATTGGAAAGATATTTTTTAAATCTTTCCGCCTGAGAAATATGGTCACGTCGATATATGGCTCAAATTTTGAAAAAAGGACGTTTTAAAAAAAAAAAAATATAAAAAAAACAAAAATTGTTTTATTTGGGCAGCAAAGGGTTAATATTTTAGGACATTTTATACTCCATTGGAAAGATATTTTCAAGACCTCTCCAACGACGCCAGTTTTGTTAAGATCAGATAAGTAGTTTTGAAGTTATTTCGGATTTCATTTCAAACTTTGGAGCCCCGCCCACTGAAAAGGGGGCGTGAGCGACGCAAAAAAAATTTTTTTTTTTGGACTCTGTGGGGTCAAATGTTCAAGGTCAAAAAATTTCAAAAAATTCTGAGAGGTGTCGGTAAACTGAATTTGTTCCAATAAAAATTATGTTTTTTTCGACCTTGAATTGTGCAATGAAAATTTTTCAAGTTCGAGGCCATACTCCATATTTCTTTATCAGGATATTGTCCTAACAAATAATCTATAGAATTTTTGTTTTCAAATTTATTAATTTACCACTTTCAGGAATGTGTTGATAGATCTATTTCGGGAATTTTCTATTCTAGGTTCCCATCATCAGAACACGTTTTGAAAGAAGTGACAATCCCATGCAACACATCAAACATTCATATAAGCTAGTTATCCCATTAAATGAGAACTAATATATGAGCTCGAAGTTAACGATTATCACCATTGATCAAAAATAATTTGAAAACTTGTTGGTTATGTGTACGCTCTACCTTTGGTAGATATACAATACACGCTTTTTGTTTTTATTCTCCTCTTTATTTTTACTCTTATTTTTTTATTTAAAAACAAGATGTAAAGGGTGAGACCGTACTTTGTCTTTTTTTTACAAGTTTGATATAATTTTTATTAAAAATAAAAATTATGTTTTTTCGACCTTGAATTGGGCAATGTAAATGTTTAGAGATGTCTATTGATATTGTGTGTAGAGCGACTCATTTCCAGGCCATATAATGAAAATTGATCATTTTGTCAAAAGTCGATCAGAATGTTAACGTTTTCATTCGAATTTGCATAATTTTCGTAAAAAATATAACTTTGATAAGACTTTAAAAATATTTATTTTAAAGTGTTGTTTATTGTATGTTGTATTGTTTACAGATTAACCGGTTGTTAGGGTTGGTTATTGGCGATTAATCGATTAATCATTTAAAATGTATTTCTTTAGGTTTTTATCGATAAAAGCAAAAGGGTGTGTTTTTGTTTTTTTTTTTTTGTAAAATAAAGGGTCCGCCAAATAACTTTTTTTTTTTTGAAAATGCTATAAAAAAAACTACTGAATATTTTCTCAAATTTCTTTTTTTATTTGAAAGTACAATCCTTCCGGTTAGTAATGGAAAATAATAGCCTACACGATCGGTCCAATTTTTAAGCACATTATCGATTGTGTGCAGCTGTATTTCACCAATGGCTTCACGAATATTGTCCTTTTAAGCGTCAATTGTCTCTGGCTTGTTGGCGTAACACTTATCTTTGACGGCACCCCACAAATAATAGTCCAACGGTGTCAGCTCCGAGGTGGCCAAATGACATCCGCTCTGCGGCTGATAATGCGATCTTCAAAAACAGGGCAATTTTCGCACACATTCTGCAACATTACCATGACTTTCAAAGTAATGTCGCAATATTTCCCAGCGTTGTTCAAGCGTATACACAACCATATTCGTTCAGCGGAAGGATAAAACTAATTATCTGTCAAATCAGACATGAGCTAAGTGTTACCATTCACGAAATAAGCACTAATTGAAAAAAAAAACGTCAGATGGCGGACCCTTTATTAGCTAAAGTTGACTGCATTGGTTTATAAAGTGTTTGTTGAGGATGATTTAAAGCATCCTGTGATGCTTTAATAAAACATGTCTCAGAATCTTAGGTATTCCATTTTGGATGAATCTAAAAGCACTTGAAAAATAAAATGTTTTTCAGTAGGGCAAGTTTTTTTTTGCATTTGCTATTAAATGGCATGTTGCCACTTTTCCAATTATTTTGTAAAAATCAGATTTTTCTGAATCCTTACCATAGAAAGCCGCACAGGTAGAAAGATACAACAAATATTGTTCTAAGAAACACTATTTTGTGTGCAAAGAATGTGTTTTGCCAGTACCCCCCCGCAAAAATCGTTGCCAATATTGTTTGTTGCCAATATTACGATCAATTAGAAGCATTTTTTTAAACATTTTATTTTATTTCACACATTTAAATATGATGTACCTATAAGATTATGAACAAACTGTATTACTGATTTTTAAATGGGTTTTATTATACATATTTTTCAAAATAATTTAAGGTATTTTAAAAACACAACATTTTTTGAATTACCAACGTTATGCCAATGGTGCCAAGTTCGCTCAAACCAGCAGTTGGCCACTGTTATCAATCGGGTAAGAGAACACTACTGTCAATACTGATTAGTCTGCGGCACCACACTTGCCGATTGTTTTTTTCTGCCTGGGCATTTTTGCAGATTTTTTAGACGTTTCGTTACAAAATTCCATGACATAAAACCCCAGTACGTAACTTTTAGAACTTTACTGAATGTCCTGTTAAAATTTAACAAACAGTTAAATTAAAAATGTATACGGGAAACTTCAACAAATGTATCAAAGTCCCAGTTAGTAGCTAACGGAACATTGTGAACATGAGAATAAGTGTAAATTTCTTCATCATTGTATTTTATTAAAAATATTATACAATAACTTTAAATCAACTGATATTTTAAGCAGTTTTTGGACTTGACCATTGTACCATTTTGGTTTTTTTTTCGTGCCAATTTTGCTTTGTTTTGGGCCATTTTTGATTTTTTTTTTTGCCATTTTAAAGTTGAACTCGTTATCAGATTTATTCAGTGGAAATGAATTCTTAAGAGTTACACAGTTTTTTTTTTTTAAGGCCTAAGAATCTACCAATATAACCATTTTCCAAAAATACGAGTTTTAAAGAAGTGCTTATAAAATATATTATTTTTCCTTATAGCCCGTTCTAGTGTCGGTTTTTACACTGATGATTTTTGTTTAAAATTATTCCAAAATCAACCGGTTTAACTGCTACGAAGTAAAACAGGTACGTTTCTGAAACTGGATTAGTTTCACTAGAACATATTGGAACCGATTACAAAAAAATGTTCTTTAGAGTTGGAAGACGAAGTCGGATTCATACAGAATTCATTTGTAAATTGACAGTTTTGTGACATCTATTTAAAACTTATGCAACCTTGTCTTGAAATACATAGAAATATTGACTTACTTGATGGTTGGTTACACGATCAAGTTTTGCCTATCAAGTTTTAATACACTCACACTTTTTAAAATTGAAACGAACTTGATTCAGATTTCTCTTTCAAGTGGAGTGTATCAATTTACGTTCAAGAAAACAGCTGATTACAATTCTTTTGAAATTGTTTTTGTTTTTCCTTTCACAAATATTGAAATTGCTTTCAACCTGCGTGCAGCCTACGTCACAGCTATCAGTTTTTACATATTTTGACAAACAGTATATGTAAAAGACTATCAAGAAAATCTTGATCGTGTGCCTGCAGTGTTACCTTAATTTATTTTTATTTGAAGAATTTAAAACAACCTAAATAATTGCATATATAATTTCCTAAAGCCGATAAAAATATGTTATCTACAGGTTTAAGGATTGTATTCGCTCTATTTTTAAAGCTTTTGATGATATTTTATATAGATAGCGTTTCTAAGCATTTCTTGCTATTTTTCTTTTGGCCAAAGTTAAGAAAAATTTGCAATTTGTAAACAAATTCATAAAAAAAAAAAATTAACTGGTTAATCGACCTATTTTAGCCGATTATTCTTGTCGAATAATTATTTGAGTTTTAAATTTTTTGTTTCAACATTAACCGAAATAGAGGCGATTAATAGAGGAATCGATTAACCGAATTGGAAAGACTACGTTTTAGACACCAACCAGCCTGAATCTTTATTTTATTTAAAAAATCGTTTACCCTTAGTGACCTCGGGGCAAAAAAAAACCCATGAAACTCAATTTAAATTATGACTACAAGATTGCAAAGCTTTTAAATTGAACAAAAAAAAAAAAAATCCACTTGATAAAAATACTATAAATAAATTTGTAACCGATTATGGTCTTTGGGCTAGTTTATTGAAATAAATATTATTATTATTATATTTTATTTAATTAAAAAAAATTCCAAATGTTGGATACACTGATAGGGTAAGATTACAAGTTTGTAAATTGCAAGATAATAAAAATTAAATACAAAATGTAATATAAAAAAATTAGAAAATTAAATCCTTAACAAAACATACATTCATTTCTTGGAATATGAATACACTAAAATACTGGATTAAAAATTTCACGTCAACACCTGGTACTTTTAGGCACATGCTTTTAGCTTACTCCGAAGTAATTCATAGCTGTATCGTTGTGTTTGGCTCTTATTATTAAAAGTTGTGATCGATAGGGACTTAATGCATTATGACGTTGTTTGTGCCTTAGCCATATCCAAAAAAATGTAAAGCATACGATTTGAAAGATTAGATACTTTTTTTCTATAATCCTGTTTTAGGGATTTTTTTTATGTACGAGGGCGGATCAATAAGTCTGACTTTTTGAACGAAATACAGTTATTATTTTTCAATATAATCTCCTTTTAGCTCATTACACTTAGTCCAACGTTTCTCCAGTTTTCGTATCCCTTCCAAAAAATAGGATTTTTTGAAGCCCATAAAATAGGCATTTCTTGGGCATATGGGGTCGTTTTTTTTAAAGCCTCGTTAAATCGGTCCAATAAGTTGGCATAATATTCGCCGTTTATTGTTTTTTCCCTTTTGAAAGTAATCGATGCGTGCATCGCAATAATAAGAGCCATCACCTTATTGGCCACGATTACGTTTATGGTCAATTGAGAGCAAACGCGGCACCCATCTTGCAAACAGCTTTCTTAAATCCAACTGATCATTTAAAATCGAAACCACACTGCCATATGAAATGCCTATGGCATCAACAATCTCACGCACTTATTCCCTTCGATCGGCCAACACCATATAGTGGTTTTTTTTTTCGAAATTTTCGGGTGTATAGACCTCAATTGGCCGTTCAGCGTCATTTTTACTTGTGCGACCACAACGAAAATCAGTAAACCACTTTTTTTACCATTGAAATCGATTGCGCAGAGTCCACATAGTATTTAACAAGATTTTTCTTGGTTTGATTGAATGTTTTTTTTTGCAAAAAAATAATGTTTAATGAGCACTCGAAATTTACTTTTTCCATTTTTTAAAAAATCCACGAAGTTGTATGGTTTGAACAGCTGTTAAACGCAAAGTAAATGACAGAACTTGCTCAAAATTTGACAATAGTCTATTAATAGGTGGTACTGGATGGGAGCAGTTTTGCATTTCATATAACTACGAGGGAAGTTCGAAAAGTCACAGACTTATTGAGCCGCCCTCGTATAAACGGCTATTTACATATAACATAAGAGTTTTTGAAAATTTCTTCGATGTTTTGACAATGCACTTTGGCCTAAGTGGCTTATTGCGTTGCAAATAAATAAATAAAATTAATTAAAACATTAAGAAAACAAATATATATATATAAATATAAATATATATATATATATATAAATATATATATATATATATAAATATATACTTGATCGACGGTGTTGCAATACTCAGCTAGAGATTTCTTGAAGTTATGTACTGGAGAAGTAAATAACTAAGCTCATGGAATATTATTTTATGTAATTAGGGTTAATGTTTCCACTTTTGACCAATAAAGACCTATTAGGAAATTAACAGAATAATTTCTTGGAGATTTCAATTAAACTTAGCTAATTGTAAAAGGATAATAAGCTTAAGAATATCTGGACTTTTGATAAAAAAAAAAAACAACTAAAATTAAGTTGGTGTCGAAAACTAAATGTTCTATAAACTATAAACATATTAAACTAAATGTTCTATAAACTATAAACATATTAAACTAAATGTTCTATAAGTGTCACCTACCTGATTCAATTTTTTAAAAAACAAGACTTTGTTTGGGTGACAATTACCGAAATTTAATGCAGGTAACAGTTATAGATCTTTTAGTGTATTTTTTAAAATATTCTTGAAGTTTACCAGCTTCTAAAACTACATTTATATTGAACCTTAAAATACGTATTTTTGTTTTCTTTTTAGTTTTTGACTTTCAAATTCCATACAAATTTTTAATCGAAAACTTAAAAAACGAAAATACATATTTTGGGGTTCAGTATGAACGTAGTGGTATAAGATCTTTGAAAATTGGTACATTTTATTTTATGTTTTCAAAAGTTGTTTAATTTATGTTAAAATTTGATTTTAAGTGAGTTGTATGTAAGCTATATTTGGCCCCATGGGCTTGGTTTGAAATTGCGTAATAAACCAAATTAAATTAAAAGGTTTAAGTTCTACCATAAGTCTTTAAAAAAGCCTTAAACAAATTTTGTAAAGAATTTACAAATATATAAGTCAAAATTAATTTATATTGAAACATGATCCAAAAACACTATATTGATATCTGTATCGTATTTTAAAAATTTATTCATTTTAATTATTAATAAATAATCTTTTCCGTTATTATTCATTTAGCCATTTGAGACGATTCCATTAAATAAAAATGAACGCAATTTTAAGGTTTTCATAGTAGATTGTGCTTATATTGATCGTGGTTACATTGGATGTTTACTGGAAAAACACTGTGAAAACTTAAAATCTATTACAAAGTTCTTGAAAGAGTATACTGACAATGGCCAAGCCTATAAACCGCAGTAAGTTTTCATACATAAACCAATTCACATTTAAAATATCACAAACAGAATATTTTTTTGTTTTAATTTCTAGACTCAACGAATATTGTTTAGCTCAATTTGACAATGAATGGTATCGTGCTAAAGTTATTGAAGTACTTGGCGGGGATAAATATCAGATCGTCTATATTGATTTTAGCAATGAATTGCAATTGACCAGTGAAGATATTCGCCGTTATCCAATGTCACTAACACTACCATGTTACACAAGCCTGTGTGCTATTGAAGGTAAGAACGGGACGACATTGTTGATTTTTTAATTCTTTTAAATACAAACAATTTATATTGTAGGCTTTCCAGAGGAACTCAGTGAAGAAGCCATCGAGTTTTTGAGAAAGAAATATGATTACCAAAAATTGACCATTGATCGAGTTAAAATTGAAGATGGCATTACATTTGTGGAATCAAAAGAATTGTTAACAATTTTGCGTGAGGCAAAACTTATTTAAATGGTACATATATTAAAAAAAAAAAACCATACTATTTCTATATTTCAATGATGAATTTGTCTAGATTTTTTTTTTTTTTTTGTGAAGCATGCTTTTTATTAAATCAATAATTAAACATACATTTATTTACTTTCGCAATGTCTGACATACTATTAATTACTGAACTAAATCTATTTACGAAATATAAGATCAAATCTCTGCAAAAAATTGTTTGCACTGAAAAAATTAAAGATTAAACGAAATTATTGTTTTACTGGCATTTGATAAAATGAAAATAAATAAAAGAGGGTATTGAAATTATTTAAATTACCTCATTTGAATTTCAAAATATTTTGTGAATTCTTTGATGTTGGCAACACTTTTTTGTAGTTGGTGTGTTATGGGTGAATTATAGAAACCAATCTCTGTAAGGAAATAAGTTATCTTTAAAATTGAAAAACTGAAAAAAATGGTAAGAGTAGTTTGCTCAGGTGACGTTCCAAGTATTATGAAAAATGTATTTCCAGGAAGGTGAAAAATCGGAGCATTTTGATCAAAAAATACACTTTTCTCGTTAATATAGCTCGAATGCCTGATGTTGGAGAGTGAATCTAAGGCCAGATTTGGATTCAGCGTACCTTGTACCTTTAGAAAAGTATAATTTAGTTCTAGTGTCAAACATTTTTCGACCTGAATCTCTCACCTCCAACATCAGGCTCGAACGCCTGATGTTGGAGAGTGAATCTAAGGCCAGATTTGGATTCAGCGTACCTTGTACCTTTAGAAAAGTATAATTTAGTTCTAGTGTCAAACATTTTTCGACCTGAATCTTTAGGTGTAAAAACTACTTACAGTACTCCCCACTGTATGTATTTATAATTAACAAAATTTACCCTTATGAAATTTTTTTTATCATTTTAAAGTAACTGTTACGTTAGGATATTTTAGAATTATTTTATTAGGGTATTTTAAGGTTAACGGTATTTTAATTTATTTTCGTAAGGGTATTTTAGGGTTATCGGTATTTTAAGTTCTTTCATTAGTGTTATTTTAATGTTAAAAATAGTTCCTTGACACGGTATTAAATTGTTATCGGTATTTTAGGGTGTGTTTGCCGACCATGAAAAAACAAAATACATGTACAAGACGGAAGTTCTTCTTTGTGAATCAGGGGGTAATTTTGAACTTACAATCAGGTATTTGTTGAAATGTATGCGTAATGTGGTTTTATGTAGATAAATTAGTAAATTGCGAAAAATTTTATAAATTTTTATTAAAGTTTACTGTCAGAAATTTGAAATTTACTCTTACATGGTTACTCTTGTAGTTAGGAGTAATTTTTATAAAATAAGGATAAAACATACAAAACTTATTACTAATTTAGAAAAAAAAAAAATAATGAGAAATAAATGAGAATTCAGTCAGCATTAATAAAAAAATTAAAAATACAACCAAAATAATACCACCAGGGCTTGAAAAAAATCTATTAAAACAATATCGTCTAATTAAAATTGTGAATTTTGGCCATGTAAGAATCATCTTCTAATTTAACGACTTTAGCATGTATAATTGGATTAGCCTCCACCTGCTTTATAAGTTGAATGCCTTGTTCTTTGCTGGTTAAACCTTAAAAAAGTCGAAAATAATATTGAAACAATTAGGATACATTTGTATTGCATATCATCATCACATTGTATTTCATATAAAAACACACTTACCTTCCACATACACCATATTAGCATTGGATGGAAACATAAGTTCAGGTGTCATGGGCATAATATCCTTTTCGGTAACTTTTGATATATTACCATAATCCAAAAACATCACAACAAAGGTATCATTTGGTTTATGATCGATGCATAAAGCACGGTACCATTCATGATCTTCGGCAAAAACTGACAAACAAATTTCCATTTTCCTGTAATACACAAACACACGAATAATTCGAGTATATTTTTGATTTAAATACACTCATTCAAGTTTTCCAGTAGTATCTACTGAAAATGACAGTTAAAATTGTAATTTCAGTTAAAAAGCGCCAAAGGTAATTACTGTTAAAATAACTAAAAGAGTAGTTTTTTAACTGTTCACAAACAACTAACAAATGTAGTAAAAACTAACAATGCCGTAAAAACAACTGGCAAAATTTTACTACAAAAGTTTTGTTATTTTTCCGGTATATTAAAAGTATTTTTATACCCTCCACATACTGTGATGAGGGTATATATCAGTTTGTCGTTATGTTTTAACGCATCGAAATATAGGTCTAAGACCCCATAAAGTATAAATAATATTCTCGATCCTTATTAAATTTTAAGACGATTTAACGATGTACGTCTGTCTGTATGCCCGTCTGTCATTTGAAAAGTTTGGTATTGAAAATGAGCAAAATCGGTCCAGCGATTCAAAAGTTATGAGTGAAAATGTGAATGAAGGAACCTCCAAATTTTCCATACAAATTAGTGTATAATACACTGCACAAATTCATTGTAACGTCTGGTGTAAGACGCTAAGGTGAATAATATTTAAAATTCACCCCAAATTTTTATTTCACCTCAAATTTTTTTCACCACAATTTTTTTTTTCACCACAAAAATTGTTTTTCACCACACAATTCAGTTTACATCCAAAAAAGTGTTTTACCTCAAAATTTTGTGTTTACTTCTACATATTTTTTTTAAATTTTTTTTTTGTGTTTTATATGTGAAGGATCATTGTGGAGGATATAAAAAAAAAATTTGATAAAACCAAATTTAATGCATGTACTTTTTTAATAAAAAATCTCTTTTTCTTTCAATAACAAAAAAAATTTGTATTTCCTAATCCTACTTTTAAAATGAAAATTCAAAATTCCAAACCGTACTCCAGTTATGGCATTTTAATGCATTGGATATACAATGAAATTTTCTATGTATTACACTACACTATAAGTTCACCTGCTTTAAATGTCGGTATGCTTTAAAGGTCTGAAAATTGATTCATGTAGTACTTTAATTGTCCCTTTACCTTAACGTTTGAAAAAAATAAATCAAAAAGTTCTGTCTTTTAAAAAAAAATAAAACAAAATATATGAAAAAAAAAAAAAAATTGATTCCTAGTATGTTTTAATTGTCTGAAAATTATGTCTTGTTTTTTTTTTTTAAATTGAATCTTGTAGGCGACACTTAAAGAATGTTTAGTATATTTGCAAACTATAAACACATCAATAAAAACAAATATAAACTAAAGGAGAATTTTTAAAAACTCGATATGATCTTCTATTTTTAAATAACTAAAAAAACAAATGTTTACTTCAAAATTACTGTTTTGGTAGTTGTCTACTAAAATAACTGGTTCAAACAACTGTTAAAAATTACAGTAGATTTGTTCAGTTGTTTTTGAAAATAATTGTTTTGTAATTTTCCAAAGAAAAACAACTGCAATTTCAGTTAAAAACGACGACTACTGATTACTACACAAACAACTGTCATGTAGTAACTGCAAAACTTTTTTGAGTGCATTTAATCAAACTTACTTGGGAGCATAGCCATCTTTAGGAGCCTTAGTACTAGTACAATATTCTCCAACCATTTTCTGATAACTCTTCATTTTGGCTAAAAATTCTTTATTATTGTAATCGGCAGCCGTTATATAAGGTCCATCCAAGTTCATTACGGTGGTAGCATCTAAAACACACAATGGGACTTTGTCTCCACACACAATTGGTATAACTTCAAGATCAGCTAGAGTATAAGCTTTAGCGGGGACAACAGCCGCTGCTTCTAAATGTTCAGATATTTTAGTAACAACTGGTTGATTTACTGACACAGGTGGTTGGGCTGTTATTGGTGTATCAGGTGGGGATGAAATATTTTCAGGCACTTGTTGTCTACAGCTAGGTGGGGGTATTGGTTGAGCTGCTGTTACAGTAGATGATGATTGTCTTGGTTCGAACACCATTGGTAATAGTTTTTTACACAACGATTGTTTTTGTTCAGTACGGAAAAGCAAATCTATTGTATTATTGCTGGTGTCACTGTAAGTGACATCAAATTCTGTAACGTGTTCCATGCAAGTTTCTAAACCTTCCAACGCTTTGTTATTTGCCACAGGAGTGGGAATACATTCCAAAAACATGAGCTTGACAAGAGTACAACGTACTGGTAATGAACGTATTAGTTGAGTAGGTTTACGAAGATATTTGCGAGGAACAAAATGTTCTGAACCACTGTCAATGTTAAATATCTTGTAAACATCGTTTTCACAAGAAATAATCTATAAAAAAAAAGGAATTATAAATTTAAGTGCAAGGCTTTAAAACGTAACAAAATAAGACCTTCCCCTATAAAGGTACCCCACAAAGGGTGTTTTTACGAATTCGCTTAAGTAAAGCATTCATACGATGCGTATTTAATAGCTGAATACGGGTACGTATTAATAAAAATATTAAACAGCATTTCAAATACATTTTAGTTAAAACACAAATTTTAGACTTAAAACTGCATTCATAAACGAATATTAGTCTCCCCCTTGGCGGCCTGGCCAAACCGCTGAAGCTAGGAACTTGAAAGTTGGTATTTAGGTTTCTAATCACGAGTCTATATCTGAATTGACGCGATTTTTGGAAATTCCCATGGGGAGGTGCAAAAAGGGGAAAATCTATCCCTTGGCGGCCTGGCTGAAGCTATTAACTTTAACTTTGGTATGTGGGTTCCTAATAAGGAGTGGGTATCTGTATAGAGCGGATTTTTGGAAATTCCTACAGGGAGGGAAATTCCCACCCTGCCGGTCTGGCCAAACTACTAAAGCGAGAAACTAGAAATTTGGTATGTGGTTATCTTATAACGAGTAAATATCGGCTGGATTTTTGGAAATTTAAACGGTTTATTTGTAAAAAGGGGAAAATCTCCCCTTAGGCGGTCTGCCCAAACCGCCAAAGCTAGGAACTTGAAATTTGGTAAATGAGTTCCTAATTAGAAGTAGAAATCTGTATAGAACGTATTTTTGGAAATTTCTACAGGGAGGAGATAAAAGAGGAAAAGTTTTCCATTTGGCGGCCTGGCAAACCACTAAAGCAAGGAACTTGAAGTTTGTATCACGAGAATACATCTGTATTGACGGGATTTCTGGCCAAAATGTTGATGCTAGGAACTTGAAATTTTGTACGCGAGTTTCTAATCAGAAGTAGACATCTGTATATTGCGAATTTGGAAATTCCATTCGGGAGTAGCATAAAGGATAAGTCTCCCACTTGGCCCAAACTCTGGTCAGAAATTTAAAAATTAAAATATATGTACATATGTGTTTCTTCAAATATGAACTAGCTCACTTATATGATACTTTTTGGAATTTTGGTGAAGAACTTAGGGAAAACTATCCATTTGGCGGGCAGGACAAACCACTAAAGTGGGACTACATGGGCTTTAAAATTACAATAAATGAATTAAATAAAAAAATTAAAAATAAATAAAATAGGGTTGAAAAAGGCTCCACCTTGGCGGACTTGCAAAACCATCAAAGCTTTGGTATGAGGATTCCTTTTCAGGCATAGACCGGATTTACAAACAAAAAATTAAATTTTTATCGGGAAAAACAAGTATTCTGTTTAAAATAAAGTAATTTTCTAAATATATTTTTTTTATCGATAGTTTTTTAAAATATTTTTCTTTCTGAAAGAAAAAAAATAAAATTGCTATTATTTTTAAAGTTGAAAACCATTTTTATTTTCAAACAAAAAAGAAAAAAAGACATAAAATAAAAAGTATTTGTACAAAAAAAGAAAAGTTCTTTTTTAAGAAATAAAAAGTTTTTATAAATAGTGACAAACGTACAATAATTTTGTTCCACAGAAATAAACTAACCCAGATAATACAAATAGGTTAGGTCCGGGAAAGATCCCGAGGGATTATTTTTTTAAGAAACAACCACAGGGTATACTAATATGAAAATACAAATTTAAACACTCCGATAATAGAATGAAACATTGGTCCAAATGAAACGACATGGAATGGAACGGGGAACGAGTGGAATCGGAATCACTTTTGTATTATCGGTACGTGTTACGTACGGCAAGTTTTACAAAATATTTGTTCGGTTTGCGATATCTCGCTTAGTATTTGAAGTACTAGCCATTTTATGAAATGACGTTTTTCTAGTGTCCCGTATATCCGAAACTAAACGAGATAGGGAAAAAGGGACAAAATGCTTGTTCCGCAGGAGTATTACTACACCCTGATAATGCAAATAGGTCCGGAAAAGATCCCGAGGGATCCATTATTTATTTTTTTTTTTAATTATAATATCTCCGATAAAAACCGAGTTCGTTTTCAGTTCAATACAATTTCGTAACCTGTAATCAATGTTCCAATTTAACTTGTTCCCAGTTCCACTTAATATCTTCCAATTCCCAATATTAAGCACTACAATTCCACTCATTCCCAGTTTTATCCCATATCATTTTGATTTCAAAAATTTTACATTCTATCCATAAAATGAAGCTTGTGCATTTTAGTCTATTTCTTTCTTTAAACATGGGAAACCTATTATTACTAATCTTTAATTTTTTAAATTTTCTTTTTACGTTTTTAATTATATTTCAACTTAAATCTTATAAATAATTAAATTTTTTTTATTATACTTCTTATGTTTATTTTGTAAACTAGTAGTAGAAATTTTTAACCGATTGTGGCCATTAGGGTAGATTATTTTTATAAATAAAAAATTAAAGTAAATATGTATTTTTACTTCCCTGTCCAATCCTGTTGTTAGGTTTCATTTATCAGGTTGTGTTTTGTAAACAAATGCTGTTTTTTTATCAATTCTTATTTTTTTTTTATGCATTAATGTGATTTTATTATCATTAATAATGATTTTTCTAATGCAAAATATTTCATTGTCATTAAATGGTAATGAACTTTTTTTCATATGCATTGGTATCAAGTAATGGTAAATTCCCATGTATGACATTTTCATAATTTTGCAATACCATTATGGTCCACTCTCACGAATTCTTCTAGATAACGTTTGATACGTCCCATATTAAAGACATATTTGAATATAACGATGGTTTTTTTTGTTATTAAACAAAATTTATTGAAAAAGAATTTAGTATATTCGACTTTAGAGTACTTCTCACTCTATCATTGTGACTGGGCCTTTGAAATTATTTATCAAAAACACCAGCAAAATATGTAAAACCTTAAAATAAAAATAAATAACAATAGCCGGATTCATGTAATGCCGTATATAGTGTAAAAATCGTATTTTTACAACTTTAATGTCATAAAGGTTTTGCCAACCCTGAAAAGTTTTGTATTTTTATTTGAATGTCTCAAAAATTTGAACAAAATGAAAAAAATAAATTTGTTTTCACTGTTTATATAAAATATTAGATTTCAGAAATATAGGATTATTTTAAAAATTCAGTAAAAACAGACTGGCAAAGTACTACTTTGGGTAGTACTGGTAAAACACTGGTTTTACAAAATATCTGTAGTTTGTCAGTACTGGATTTTTTGAACCGTCGTCAGTTTCTGGCTCTGAAGTGGATCATGATTGTTTTTCACTCATATCCGATGTGAAGCATTTTCAAGTTTTTTTTTTAATTGTGGTCGAATATGTCAAATGGTCGATTTAAGCCAATAGTGTCTGCGGCTCAGTCTGTTTGAAAAAAAAAAAACCTGTCGGCGGTGTGGGCTAACCGGCTAACGACCGCCGGATTGTATCACTGGTACCTACTCCAAGCGTTTAAAAGTTTACTCAGAAGATGTCGAAAGATTAATCGAGTGTAGCTTCGGCTGTGTGGCACTTAGCGCCGTCCTGTTGAAACCAAATATTGCCAATATCCTCCTCTTCAATTTTTGTGAACAAAAATTCGTTCAACATGGCCCGATAACGATCGCCATTGACTGTAACGGCCACTTCTTCGAAGAAAAATGGCCCAATTATGCCTCTGGACCAAAATCCGCACCAAACAGTGACTCGTTTTGGGTGTATCGGCTTTTCAATGTATGCGTCCGGGTTTTCTGTGCCCCAAATGCGACAATTTTGCTTGTTTAAATACCCGCAAGATAACGAACATACGGAGCTGACGGTGCCGCTCTTCTTCCAAAAACATAGGGATTTGGTAACGGTATAGAAGAATAATTTATAATTAACATATATATTTTTTTTTTAATTTAGAAAGATAGTTTTTTAAAATACAGTGGTTCGAAAAAGAAAAAAATGCATATTAACGTCAAGTGAATTTTGTTGTTAACCAGTAAAACAACAATTTAAGTACCTTTAAAGTCTTGTAGCTTAAGCCGTTAAAAAGATATGGCCAATTATGTGCTACCATTTTTACAAAATTTTTAATTTGTTCAATTATTTTTTTATTTGAATCTTGTTTTTTATTATATTTAGTATCTTTTTAAAGATTTTTTATCTTTGAATACCGTAAAAGCTTCTCGTATTAATTTAGCAACGGCATAGTTGAATAAATTATAATTGACATAAATGTTTTTTTTGAAATACAGCGGTTTAAACCGCGGATTTTGGCAAAAAAAATGCATTTTACCTTAAAAAATTTTTTTGTGCTTATATTATTTAAAGCATTAGGTATTAATGTATCAAGTAGATTTCATCGTTAAAAAGATATGGATGATTAAGTACGACTAGTTTTGTTAAATTTTTGCTTTCTTCATATTTTGAAATGTGATATTTCCACAGCCATTAGAGCTACCAACCCAAAACTGGTGCGATGACATATTTACATGATACTTACCTTAAATACCAAGTTTGATTAAACTTTAAGTGGGTAGAGGTTGCAATTCTGATAGTTTTTGATGGTTTTATATGGAATAGACGATCCACTTTTATAGAAAAAAATATAAACATTTTTAAAACACGTCTTGAATGAACATCTTTCAAAGGAATGGATATTTAGGAATAAAATTGATATAAGAAAAATGCAAATTTCAAAAGTGACTGAAAACTAACATTTTTCTGGGTGGTTGGTTTTTATTTCCGGGTTGGTTGCTAATCACCAACACCCCCACCCTTAGACCCGCCGATGTCATATACGTATATTTTAGACACTAAACTTACCTCTCCACGATAATATTGCTTTCGTCCTTCTGCATCACAAAACAATACAACATTTTCCTTTTCAATATTATCAACGGCTGCAAATGGTATACATTTTTGATATTCCGACATAAATATTTCAGGATATTCTTTAGTTTGATGTGAGGCAATATAAATTTCCTTATAGGTTAAAACATGCGATACGAAAACATTACAACCTTCAGGTATGCGTTCTTGCCACAATTTAAGTCCCAACTCGGATAGGGAACCCGTGAATACAGAAGCAATTACACCATCTAAAATTGTACGTGTATTATCTAACAAAGTACAGGGCAAGTGAGTCTTAGTGTCATTGTTTGTGATCGAATTTTTTGCTGGCAAAAATTGCAGCGACAACCTTTTAGCTGTAGTTAACATAGCATCGGAAAGCATATAATCGGTTGAATTAGTGGATATGGCAAATACTTTCATAGGCTGTGTAATAAAAGGGTCTGGTATACGTTTAATTTGTGGCGAAAGACCAATATTACCCTCATCAATTGTATAGACCAAGAATTTATGTTGCTTTTCATAGAAACCTAAGAGACGTGCACGTCTCCAACCATGAACTGTTTGTGCTGCCACAAAAGTACCTTCACAAGGTATAGATTCAAAATCAAAACTTATGGCTTTTGCCGAATTGAGAAAAGCATCTAAATCTTGATCTTCTATGCCACTAGACATGCGCAGTAGAGCATTACGGCCATCGGAAAAACATTTAGCCACGGTTAATGCTGGTCCCTTTTCCAATAAGTCAACGGGTAAATTTAGGGGAATCGATTTAGTTTTGCACTCGACATTATAAAAACCTTGTGGATCTTTTTCGCCCACAACTCGCAAAGTCAACATACTTTCAATTTCAAGTGGTCCACATGCATTTGGTACACAAACACGAAAAGCACATGCATTCAAATTAGCCATAATTGGTATTGATGGGTAAATCTGTGTATAAGGTATTTTCAATTCATTGCCATAATCAATTAAACGTATTGTTGCTCTCTGTGTTTCGAGGCTTGCATCCAAAACTTCAGCTCTATATAGAATTTTGTTTAATGGAGCTGCCACTAATGCACCAGCATATATTTCATCTGGACTACAGGGAATGGATTGATTTATATCCTTATTCATTTCATTCAATAGTTCACGTAAATGACCATCATATTTAAGCTGAGTTACCCATATAATACGTTTGGCATTTTGTATCTCCTCTATAAATTGTACCACGACATCAAAAAAATCCTTTGGTGGAGGAAAAGCTACACGCCAATTAAAATGTTTTTCTGCATTTCGAATTGAGCCACCACGAGATGTTTTATTTTCTGGTGTCGCGACTGTCGTTTTAGGCGCCAATGAAAAATGATCATCATTTAATAATTTCTTAGGTTTAGCTCCATTACAAGTAACATTTTCGATGGGATTACGGCATCTAGGCGCTGACGAATTAACACTTAATGTCGAACCATGTGAACGACGCAGATTTCCACCACCATCATGTCTATTTAAGCTTAGATTACTGGTAGCAGAGTTTAACATATTCATGGGTATTAAATTACTACAAGAAAATAACATGTTTAATTTTTAATTAACTTTTTAAAAGCTCTTTTCACTTACGGGAACTTGTAACATTTGGCTTTATGGTCCTGCCAATCGGTTACCTGGCACTCGGAGCTACAGTAGGGTTCCAAGCAGCGTTCACATTTAAATTGTGCTGGTTGCTCACACTTTGAACAAATTAATTCATTCATCTTTATTGAAATTTCAGTTTTAATTATTAATTTTTCAATGCGAAACAACAAAACTATATACAACGTGCACTATGAATTGAAAGCGTCTGGGTGTAATCAATGCTTGATTTATAACGGCACTTTGAATACAATAAAATCCGCTATTCAATGTTGTCAATGATATAAAAAATAAACGCTGAAAGTAGTGTTTAACCTACAGTCTAGAACTCAGACATATGTCTTAACAACAAGTGAAATACGTCGGCAAAATAACGATATAACATTGCTTATTGCCGAACTTATATTGTAATGTTAACTCATATTTACATAGTGTCCACATTAGATATTAACCTTAATATAATATGTGCGAGAACGCCACCAGAAGAACGAATTAAATTATCTATGTTCATATTAATGTTTAGGGTGGAGAACACGCATTCATATTTATATCATGTCTTCTCATAATTTTCTGTCTGCCGTTGAGTAAAGACGTCCGTTTATTCATTAAATTTTCAACTATGCGATTAAAAAATAACTTTAAATTGATTTATAACAGTTAAACAATTTTTAATACACTTTTTCTTCTTGTATTTTTTTAGTTTTATATATATTTTTTTTACAATCTTTTATGTATGTGTGTGTGTATTTTGACAGCTCATATCATAATATTGTTGTGTAGAGATTTATGATAACAACTCTATTTAGATATCAGATATAATACTAACATTAACAGTAATGTGTGGTCCACACGTAATATAACTGTCTCTGCGATTGAATTTGAAGTTTGCTGACAGAAAAATATTAAAGTTAATATCTAGTGTGGACACTATGTTATGTTAACTTATATTTAAAAAAAGCAGGGACGAATGTTGTTTTACGATTACTTTAAAATACCCGTTTACGGATTCAAAATAGTTATATACTATATATATATATATATATATATATTTTTTTTCATATTCAATAAATTGTATAAAATTCTTTTAAATTTAATAATTTCTTTTTGTGTTTTTGCCTTATTTTTAATTTTTTTTTTTTGTGGCGTCCTTTTTTCTAAACGTCAAACGAAAATGACAACTGAATTTGACGTAATATCTTAGTACGTCAAAATACTTAATGCAACATATAAATACTTATTGTAACATATATTGCCGGCAATAAATATATAAGCAATTGAGAATTGAGTGGTCCACACTAGAGATAACATAATTTTGACATTTGCTGAAATTTATTTCTACACATTTATCTCTAGTATAGACTGTTGGAGAGGTAACACATTTTTGATATTTGCTGCAATTTATTTCTAAATATTTATCACTAGTATAGACTGTGGGTAAAGATCACTTTATGGTTCCAACTAGAGAAATTTTGAGTGATTCACGCGTGAGTGAAACCTTAATTTACGCACGTGATTGTAAGTCAAATTTTTGCGTGAGTGTGATTGAGTCGAATTTTACCAAAAAAAAAAATCCTTTTGCTTTAAATTTTAATAATTTAATTTTTTCGCCGATTTAATATTTTTGGATTTTTAAAAATAAATATATGTCAAAATTACATATCCGTAGCAGCTTTTAGTTTAAAATTCACAATTAACCTCAATTTTTACATTTTATTTTCTTCCGATAAGATTTTCTGCTTGAATTTGTGCGATTCACGTAAATCACGCGTGAGTGGTCTGAATTTACTTACGTGAGAGTGAGTAGGTGAGTAGAAAAAAATTGTTCGTGAGTGATTATGAGTGAGTGGAATTTTTCTCTCGTGAGTGTGAGTCAAAATTCCCTCTAGTTTCAACTAACGAAAGCTGAATAATATGGAGTTCGGTTACTGACATATTTTTTTTTTTATAATTTAACCAATACTCAGGGTTTGCCCCCTACTCATGCAGTGCATTGTATTGATCAGGAAAATATGGGAAGGAGGAAAGAGGGAGTAGTGTTTGTGGATATTTGATTTAAATTTTTCTAAATTGTAAGTAACAGGGAAGACTTCTGCGGGAAGTTTGTTCCACATACGAATCGTTCGACTAAAAAACGAATTTTCTCTGTAATGCGTTGTGCGAAACACAGGACAATCAACTACAAACGAATGTGCTCTACTAGATAAGCGAGTATTACGAATAAAAACTCGGGCTCGTGGAATAAGTTCACTTATCTCAGATGAGCATCTCCCATGGTAATATCGATAGAAAAGTGTCACACAACCCACATTCCGACGATGCTCCAATGAATCAATAGAGTTGGATACACTACTGTCATTGATAAGCTTCACCGCCCTCCCCTGAACACGGTCCAGAAGCTTCAGAATAGACAATGGAGCCCCTGCCCATATATGAGAGTTGTATTTTGGACCCTTTTACGAGTTTTCATACAAATTTTTAAGTTTATAACGCCTACAACAAACACATAAAAAATCAAGATTCTAAAATTTAAATTCTGCTGCAAATCTTAAAAATTTTAAATTACAAATTAACTAAATAGAAAGTAAAACTGCATGAAACGTAATTTAATGGAAGAATTGTTTCAGAACTACAAGAGAATTAAAAAAAAAAAAAATATCGAAATTTTAATAATTGCTTATAGCAAACTTCGCTTATAACGAACTAAACCGTCCGGTCCCCTCGAGTTCGTTATAACCGTACTCTGTATATTCCAAAAAAATACATGCTGTAAATCATTATGAAAACCGCATATAAATTTAAAAATTGTCGTGCTTGTGAGCATTTTGACGTCCATAAGTGTTCACACCGTACATGCTTGCGAACGCGACGATTTTTAGGGTTAGGAAATAAACGCTTATTTTAAAGTTGTTTCTTAAACTGTGCAGCACTTACAAGGAGAGTCTGTTCATGGGTTCCCTCCGATTGCAATGCAATTTCAATATGTCATAAAAATAATCTTGATTACAATTAGCTTTCAATTCACACTCGAATAAGAGATTTTATATAATTTTTTTTAAGTTGTTTTTCTAAATTACAACAACTAAGTTTAAACTATAACGTAAAATGAAAAGTTGTTGTTGTACAATAATATAAAAATATTACCGATAACTTTTCCCTAAGATTTATGAGTTAATTTTAACTTTAAATTTGTTACATGCTAGTGTCCCTATTTTAATTCACACCACTGTATATGTATTTTTTGTATATGTTAATAAAAATTAGTACAAAAATAGTAAAGAGCAATTGAAAATTTTTTCTACAAACTTTTTTTTCTGAGTCAGTGCTAAACACGAATATGTAAACATTTTTAAAATAGTTTCAGATGTAAATTGAGTTTTGACTGTAATACTAAAATATCATTCTTATACGATATTTGAAAATTGTAAAGCGATAGACCAATTTCGGAATCAGGAGATACAAATCTATATCACATATATACAGTGGTGTTCAAAACATTTGCTACTCAAATCATTGTTTATTTAGGTAATTATAATTTTTTTGATCGAAAATATTTGTGGTATAAGTTTTTGTGTTTTTTTTTATTAAATTCAGTTATAGGATATTATTTTACAAATACAAAAAACCCTGCAGGAAGCTTGGGGTCAAGTGTCTCCAAGTCTCCACTTCTGTCTACTATTTTGTTGACATTGTCAACTAAGCGTCTACACTTTTTACTTTATTAACTCACTAGTAAATTTTTGGTTCCAATGTCTACATATGGTCCCATTAGAACTAATTAGTCACTAGTGAATCTATGGTTCTTATGTCTACATGTGGTCCCATAAGTACTAACGAGTCACTAGTGAATCTTTGGTCCAATGTCTGCATATGGTCCCATAAGAACTACCTAGTCACTAGTGAATCTATGTTTCTAATGTCTACATATGGTGCCATAAGAACTACCTAGTCACTAGTGAATCTTTGGTTCCAATGTCTACACATGGTCCCATAAGAACTACCTATTCACTACCTAGTCAATAGTTCTAATGTCACTAGTGATTTTCAATGACACGTACATGTTAAATGTCTATAGCAAATTACATTGCCTGGGGAATATTTGGTTAGTAGTACTGGTGACACAGTCAATAGTGAATCAATACTTTTTCACTATTGACATTTCCTGCAGGGAAATTACTAATAAATTCTCAAAAATAAAAAAAGTAATTTTAACAAAATAAGTCGATAGTGCAGTGTTCAAAACATTTGCAACTCTTAAAGTAATTAATTTAATTTAATTTATTTCAAAAAAACCAACCGAGCCCTTCGGGCCATATATAGTTGGTAGACCAACATTAACAATCAACTTCATTATTTCACTTAAAACTATAACCTTAAATATCCTGTTTTCTAACAATATAAAACAGTTTGTATATAGCAAGTTTAACTTACAAAAATTTAAGAAAAAAGTTTAAAAGAATTATTAAAGAATAAAGAATATGGCATAAACTCACATGACAAAAAGTATTGCAGTTTAGAGAATTTTGAAAATTTTTGGGAATTTTTGAAAATTTTTGCACATCAAATATCATTTACAGAAGCATATTCTACTAGTTTACACTTGAATGTTTTTAAAGATAGATCAAAAGATCTAAGTGGTAAGGGTAAATGGTTCCAGCACTTAGCTACACGAACATGAAATGATCGTTCATGAATAATATAATTTCTAATGGGATATAAAAGTTGAGGGTTTCTTTCAGTGTTCAAGAGTATAAAATGTCTATGTACATATTCAGGGCAATTAGAGAGCATGACTTTATGATAGAATAATAGCAATCGAATTCGAACAAAATTTTTTAAAACTGCATCCCAAAAAATCAGAAATATGCCTCGAAACATGATCATATGGCTTCAATTTGTAAACAAAACGTATTATTTTATTAAACAGTAAATTACATTTATTGAAGTCATCGACACTACACCCAGAAAAAACTTCAATACAATATAATAAGTTGGACATTAATAATGAATGTGCTATGCGTTTTCTAATAGAAAGTGGCAAATAAAGATTTAGAGCATATAATCTCCGCAGGGTAAAATTTATTTTGGAACTTAACCAGGTTATATGTCGACCGAACTCTAGATTGTTATCTATTAAAACACCTAGACATCTCATAACTTCAACGAATTCAATAAGCTCACCATTAATCGTAATAGATACATCCACTTCAGAGTTATGTGGTTTGAAAAGCATAGCTTTTGTCTTGGTAGAGTTTATATTCAAATTACAATTTAACATCCAGGCAGAAATATTAGATAAAAGCAAATTTATGTCATATTCGAAAACATCAATGAGCTGAAGATGGCCCGAAAAAAGAAGTTGTATATCATCCGCAAAGACAAAAGCATCACACTGAAAACCACGAAGTACGTTAAAAAAGTCGTTCATATATAACATAAATAGTAAAGGCCCTATAACTGAGCCCTGTGGTACTCCACTGGTTACATCTAAACACTCCAAATTCGAGTCATTACAATGAACAAACTGACGTCGTCCAGACAAATAAGAAAAAATTAATTTGCAAGAAGAATAAGAGAAACCGAAATAATTGCATAGCTTATTTATTAAGATCACATGACTAATACTATCAAAGGCTTTAGACAAATCTAGAGATAACAACACTACCACATTATCCTTATCCACAATACGTCTAATAGAGTCCGTGAGTCCAATTAAAAGCGAAGTCGTGCTATATCCTGTACGAAAACCTGATTGTAAAGAATTAAGCAAGTTATTTTCGTTCAAAAACATCATAACCTGATCCTTAATAACGTGCTCAACAATTTTAGACAAGACAGGAACCAACGAAATTGGTCTAAACTCGTGACGAGAATCCTTCTTCTTAATAGGGATTACCTTAGCAATTTTCCAATCAGAAGGAAATTTGGAATTAGTGAAAATATTATTTATTAAATACAAAAGTTGCCTATGAATAAAAGGAAAAATTATTTTGATAAATTTTAGAGGTAAATCATCAGAACCGGAAGCATTAGACTTGATTTTGGAAAGAGCAATACGCATATCTTCAAAATCAATGTTACGAAATGAGAAACCGTCAACACAAAAATTTAAATTTGAATCAAATGGGTCGAATGAATCAACTGATCTGTTATGCGAAAACTCCATGTTTAACTCATCCGGATTCAAATCATCTACAGAGTCAACTGTATTTAAACACCCATTGGATCTTAACAGGAAATACAAACAATGGTTTTAACGCTCAGTATTTTGTAGCGTAGCCATTATTTTTTATAACTTCTGAACACCTCTTAGGCATTGAGGCATTGAGTTTTTTAATATAATCGTCAGAAATTTCCATCCACTTCTTCTCCAACTCTACGTAGAGTTCATCACCATTTCGGAATACTTTATTGCCGATATTCCGTTTTACAATCATCCACATGTTCTCAATCGGGTTGAGATCGGGAGATATTAATTTCATTTTCCTGCAGCCAAACTTTTACAACCCCCGCCGTGTGTTTTGGGTCGTTGTCGTGCTGGAAGGTTCATGAGAGTGGTATTTCCCATTCAGCATACGGAAGCATAACTGAACTCAACAGATCTCTATAGATTGTGGCCGTTATTGTGTTAGTAATGCGGTGAATAGGACCAATCCCATTTCCTGAAAAACACCCCCACATCATAATGTTTCCACCTCCGTGCTTCACTGTGGCGGTTGTGTATCTGGGATTAAACTTTTCTCCTCGTGGTCTTCGAACATTGGCTCTTCCATCTTATCCCCGGAGGTTGAATTTAGACTCATCTGACCACAATACATTTTTCCATTGCTGTTGAGTTCAGTTAAAATGGGTGCGTGCAAAGTCAAGCCGAGCTTTTCGGTTTTTTTTCCGACACAAACGGTTTTTTTGTACATCTATAAATTCTAAGACCATATTCTCGGGCTCTTCTTTTAATGGTGGGAAGACTGGCATCTATTAAAAGCTCAGTTTTAGCTTCTCTGTGAACTGCTTTGGGATATTTCGTAAAAAAATTCTTGATTTTCCCATCTTCTCTTACAGTTGTAATACGGGGTCTTCCACCTTTATGAGTTGTGTGGATGTTACCACTATTAACAATGCGGCAAATCGTTAATTTTGGAACGGAGTACATTATAGAAATTTCTTTTTGGGAAAGTCCATTTTGAAAATCATTTAAAACTTTTGATTTAAAATCAGAATTGTATTTATTTCCTGCCATTTTTTACAAAAATTATTCTTACGATGTTTATGCTTCCAACATCTTATTACAACTATTAAAGAACAATAATTATAATAAATTTGTTCAAAAAATGTAACGGCCTGAATCTCATATTCAAAAGGAATGCGATTACCGTTATATCCTAGCATTTGTTAGTATAAATTTTTTCGTTAAGAGTTAGAATAATGAGAGTTGCAAATGTTTTGAACACCTGCATTTTGAATACATTTATTATTATTAATTTTGTTGTTGTTTTAATTTAACGGAATTAACTTTTTTTTATTTGTTTAACATAAAACAATGTATGAAGAATATGTAAAAAAATAAATTTTAGTAACTGAGTGTGATTTGAAGAAAATAAATCAATGAAAACAACAAATGCGATCTCAGTTCCAAATGTTTTGACCACTACTGTATATATATTAGAGTTAATTTTGAAAAATAGATTTTTGGATATTATCACTTTTTAGAAGGTTTTTGTATCAATAAAAATAATGGCGTATTTTTTTTTTTTTTTAATTCCAACTCTTTCCCGTGCCTATAGGCGACTCAAATCCAATAAATCTATACTAATAATATTATAAAGAGGTAATGTTTGTATGTTTGTTTGTTTGTAGAAAGTAATCTCCGTAACTAATCATACGATTTCTAATTTTTTTTTACCAATATTTAATTTGGTCCTCCAGGATGGACATAGGCTATATATCGTACAGAATTTTTTTTTTTAAAGTTATGAGCGTAAACATAAAAATAGTCTATATATAAAATACAATGTTTGTATGTTTGTACTCTATAGACTCTAAAACTATCCAACCGATTTGGCCCAAACCGGTTTCATTTGAAAGGTTATAGGTTTTCGGCTATATATATTTCAAGTGGGCGTGGCACCTCCCACATAAATTGAATAACTTCATATATCTTGACTATTGTGATAGCAAGAGTTTTGATACATTGCAGTATCCCATATGTTACTGATTTGAATAATCAGGAAAAAAATGGGCGGGATCGGCCCAGTGGGAGTGGCAGCTCCCATACAAAGTAAATATTTAATATCATATATCTACAGTACTATAATAGCCATAGTCTTAGAAATTTGTGCACGTTGATTATTTGTTAATGTGAATAGTCATGGGAAAAATGGGCGTGATCGGACCAGTGGGCGTGTCATCTCCCATACAAAGTAAATATTTAATACCATATATCTACAGTTCTATAATAGCCAGAGTCTTAGAAATTTGTGCACATTGATTATTTGTTAATGTGAATAGTCATGGGAAAAATGGGCGTGATCGGACCAGTAGGCGTGTCAGCTCCCATACAAAGTAAATATTTAATATCATGTATCTACAGTTCTATAATAGCCAGAGTCTTAGACATTTGTGCACGTTGATTATATTATGAATAGTCATGGGAAAATTGGGCGGGATCATAACAGTGGGCGTGGCAGCTCCCATACAAAGTGATTATTTAGCTCATATACAAAATTAATATTAAATATCTAGGGTTCTATATTAGCTATATAGCCTTCAAATTTTGTACGAGTCCATCAATTACAAATATTAGTAGTCGAACTGAAAATGGGCGGAATGGGATAAATGGGCGTGGTACCTCTATATATATATAAAACAGGATGTGTGTATGTATGTAACGTATGGACTCCAAAACGGCTGGGCCGATTTTGATGAAATTTTTAAGGAATCTTCAGAATATTCAGGCGGGTGACGCTGTGAAGTCTGATTTTTGATTTTCTGTCTGTGGGTGGAGGGGCGTGGCAAAATCCAATTTTCATATTGTACCACCAATGACATATACATATACATATATTTATTTTTTTGCTTTTTTTTATTTTATTTTTTTTTTTCTGAAAGCCGTTGTCATGTTTTTCAAAACGAGATATCAAACTCTTAAATCGGTTATGTAGTTTCGAAGATATTTACAAAAAACCTATGTTAATCTTCAAGCTATGTTACACGAACACAACACAACTATTCAAAACATCTCTAGACCAGATGCCGACAGATGAATTTACGGTTGGGATAAGAGCTGACCAGACAGCGGCTGGTGAGCATGAGCGGCGCTTTAATGCACCGGTAATAGGTGACGTCGCAGTTGTTATGGCAGTTGTTTTCAGCTATTCATTTTATATACTTCAGCAAATAAAGGCGATAGAAGGACAAAGAGGCGTTGGGCTTCCCATGAAATTACAAATTTTAAAATGATTTACTAATGTGAATTTATTTTTTTAATTATTTATTTGCGTAAAAAAAATTCTTGATTTAAAGAATTAATTACAATTAAAATTTGAAGGCAAAACAACGTTTGCCTGGTCAGCTAGTTATTATATAAACCAATAAATTATTTTGTATTCACTAATAAATTAAATCTTTAAACTTTTGAACGGGTAACTACAAAATTAAAATTTGTGGACCATTTTTCTCAGATGTAATTATTTTTTCATTGTAAAAAAAAAAATTTAACAAAAAAAAAATATTTTAATTTTTGTCCTACCAAAATTTCGATTCCCTATGTCCAACAGCGTCCGAGAACATATTGCTCATTTACTTCAATAACGTCACAACTCAAAAAACATGATTTTTGATTTAATGACGCAGAATTATTCGTTATATCACGTATCATATTGTGTAAAAAAGTAGTATTGATATCTTGTATTAGAGAAATTATGTAGTTCATTTTTTCTTCAAGGTGGGAGTAAATTGAAAACTTTTAACTCGTTTTCTACAATATCAAAATTTTTGAGTTATGACGTTATTGATGTAAATGAGCGATATGTAGTGAAAATGATGAAACAAAAATATATTTTTTTTTTACTTTCGAATCATATTCACATCATACTGTTCCAAGTGCTTGGTATGATCTGAAGGCTACATCTATCCTTCGTCGATGCACATCACAATCGGAAAAATCGGTTAAAAATTGTAGCTAATACAACAAAAAATAAAATTGGGGCATATATAAAACATTCGTCATCAAAGGTTTAAACAACTAACAACATTTAACTCTTTACTACCAAATTACTGTTTTGGCAGTTGTTAATAAAAAATACTACAAAAAAAAAAAACAACAAATCACACAACAACTGTTAGTGAAGTACACCAATAGTTAGTTTATTTTTTGAAATGATTGTAGCCTTTTTAACGGCATTTACCGTTACCGACACACTTTTTTGAGTGTACTTACCCTGCAGGAAGCTTGGGGTCAAGTGTCTCCAAGTCTCCACTTTTGTATACTATTTTGTTGACATTGTCAACTAAGCGTCTACACTTTTTACTTTATTAACTCATTAGTAAATTTTTGGTTCCAATGTCTACATATGGTCCCATTAGAACTAATTAGTCACTAGTGAATCTATGGTTCTTATGTCTACATGTGGTCCCATAAGAACTAACGAGTCACTAGTGAATCTTTGGTCCAATGTCTGCATATGGTCCCACAAGAGCTATCTTGTCACTAGTGAATCTATGTTTCTAATGTATACATATGGTGCCATAAGAACTACCTAGTCACTAGTGAATCTTTGGTTCCAATGTCTACATATGGTCCCATAAGAACTACCTATTCACTACCTAGTCAATAGTTCTAATGTCACTAGTGATTTTCAATGACACGTACATGTTAAATGTCTATAGCAAATTACATTGCCTGGGGAATATTTGGTTAGTAGTACTGGTGACACAGTCAATAGTGAATCAATACTTTTTCACTATTGACATTTCCTGCAGGGTAGTTCTGAGAGAATTTGTACAAAAATAATAAAACACTTCACCTAAAATAATTTACGAAATAAAGCTTTAACATTTATTCAAACTAGAAAAAAGTTATATAATGTTTTATAATTTTTTTATTTTTTTTTTCTTTATCACACAATTACGCTTATTAGGCGTTCTTGTTCTAAGGCTGAAACTTGAGAAAAATATTTGTATAAAAAAAAAAAGAAAAAGGCATTTGTTTAAATTTCATAACATTTTTTTTTTTATTTTTAAAATTTTTTTAAATTGGTTTTTGTATTTCTTTAGACTTTTTTTTAGTTTCTTATATTGCATTTTTTGATACAAAAAAGCTTTGCTTTAAAAAAAAAAAAGTTAAAATTAAATAAAAAATAAAATTAACATAAAAATAAGCGTAATTGTGCGTAAAAAGTTTTCAACTTTACGAAAATTTTTTTAAAATTATAAAAGTTAATGATTTGGTATTGTGTGTCTGTCCATAAGTTTTTAGAAAAGTTGTGTAAAAAATATGTTAAATTATGAAAAAAAACTGTTTACAATTTTTTTTTTGTTACAATTACATGCAGACACAAATTACAATGGCAGACGGACAGACAGTTATTATAGTATAATGCACACAATTTAAAAAATTAAGAAATTTTTTTTTTTTTTTGAAATTACAATTTTAAAATTTTGAACTATCCACAAATTCAACTAAAAATGGGGGAGGGGAAGAATTACTAAAAAATATAAATGAAAGTTCTACAAATGTATAAATTAACTAAATTATAAAAAAATAAATAATAGTTCTTAAAAAATAAAATTGGGGTGACCATTTGTTAAAGGTATAATTTTTATATAAGCTTCCTTCGTTAAATGATTTAGTTTTTTTTTTTTTTTTTTGGGGGGGGGGGGGGGAGATTTTTTTTTTACAAATGTCGAATAAGATGTTTTGGTGGGGTGAGGGTGGGTTTAGGGAGGGAGGGGTAAAGCATGGATTAGAGAATTGATAACATTAACATTCAATAAATTATACAAAAAAAAAAAAAAAAAATAATTGTTAAAAAATATATAAGTCTGAGGAAGGGAGATGTGGGGTCAAAACATAAAAAATCAACAAAAAGAACTAATAATTAAATAATAACTAAAAATGACAATAACAAGGACAATATTTTTTTTTGTTTTTACATAAAACGTGTTTGTTTTTGTTTGAAGGGCAGGCAGTAATTTGTTCACAAGATTGTTATGAATTTACAGCATAAGTCTTGAACGAGATTTTTTTAGACGCTGAGTAGCACCACCCAAACCATCACCATTCCATGACTTTGACTTGGCACGAAAATGACGATATTCCTCATTGTAGGAGGGCTCCAACATGGGTCGATACGCATGAGGGGTACAGTGTTCAAGATGAGTTTCAAAGAATTCTTTGTAGCCATTGTGCAACAAATAGATTTCAGGATAATCCAAGGCCGGATAGGCATTGGTATTACGTTCACGATCAAAATTGCGCAAAAAGCGGCATAATTTTGGACCACGTTCTGACGAAAATTCGCAATGGAATATAATGATGTTGCGTTTGCCAGACGATGTTTGATTGCATTTTTGCTGCTGTTCAGTCTTTTGTTGGGTTAAGAATTCTTCAATAATATGCTCTTGTGTATACAAATTCTGAGCGCTTTCAATATGGCCACCTTCGTATTCGTAGGGATAACGGCAATCAATGATTTTATAGCTATTAACTTTATCATTGAATTCGCCATTTAATAAACGAGCTATAGTATGACTGGTTACGGATTTGAGATCACGATGACGCCCTTCAATGAGGGGTAAGACATAAGGTTTACTAAAATCACCGATTAAATCGGGTTCGTCTTTACTTTCAGAACGATTTAAAGCACTCATAATTTCAGCATCGTTCATTGACATGGATTTACGCAAAGGGGGGCGAGATGAGCAGGAAGCGGCAGGGGAAGTAGAGGCGGTTTTACAAATGGCATGATATGAGCCATCGATATTCTCCTTTTCAGCACCGCGGTAGCGTTTCGGTTGTATGGGCGAGCAGGTGGTGGAAGGTGGCTCGGGGCGTTTAAAGCAGCAATTGCCATTTACTCGGTTATTAAAGGGTGTATTGGTGGTATTGGCATTTGAGGAGTTTACAGTCTCAGGTGTCTTTGGCTGGAATTGAGTATTTTCAGTCATACTTAAACAACGTCTCACTGAAGGCCGACGCGTTTCTGGTGTTTTAATGGGTGAATTTTTTATAATTGGACCCGAAATCAAAGATTTCAAATCGCTGGGAAAATTTAAACCCGAAGATTGTTGAGGTTGTTCCAAATTTTCCATATCAAAGAACTCCATATACTCATCATCCATAGAGGATTCCATGGAGCCAGAGGAGGAGAGACTTTGTAAAATGCGGAAACCTTTGGAGGATGTGTTTGAACTATTTAAGGTGCTGCGGTTAACATTTTGTGATAACAAATTCTTATTAGCCAAAGGGAAATTTTTGCGGGATTGCAAGAATTTTGATTTTTCCACAACTTGAAAGCGCTGTGGCGAACCTTCGGGAGATAGCAAACCCATAAACACCGGACTGTTGTTAAAGTGACGTTGTTGCTGTTGATGATCCTCATCGTAAAAGGTTAATTCTTCCATGGCCATTTCGGGCATGGACGAATCCAAATTTAAACGACGTGACAAAGGATTACGACCAGAACGTTGTATTTGAAAGCTAAAATTAAAAGAAAATAAACAAATTATTAATAAAAACATTTAAAAATATTTACAAAACAAAAAACAAATTTCAATTACATTAAAAATGTCAAAGGATTCTCATTGATAATACAAAACAAAAACTGTACGAACATGATGAGGGTAGAAATACAACTAAAATTGTAAAATACAATGCGCAGGAGGGGAGAGCTCTGTTTATATATGTTGGGTAGAGAACAAGGAAGGTTCATTAAACTCATACTAGAGAAATTATTATTACAGTAAAACTCGTTTAAGACGAACTCGGTTAATACAAACCCTCTAATATAACGAACTAATTTAAATGTCCCGACATTATGAAAGTTAATTCAATAAAGAAAACATCTGTAAAGAGATCTGTAGGATAATTCACACATTATCCACCCCTGTCCATCAATATCTACTATTCCCCCGTATTGGCGATTTGTCAAATTATTTAAATTTTTTTTTTTTAAAGTTACATTTTGTATCAGTAATACTGGAAAATAATGTGGACAGCGGTGGATTGCCTGTAAATCAAGCTTAATAAGAACTCGCTTAAGACGAACCCTCGGCTAAGACAAACTGTTTCGGACAGTCAAAAAAAAAAAAAACTCGTTATAAATTAATAAAATTAACAAAAAAATAATCTCGATGTGTATAAAAGAAAAAACTAATAAAACTGTAAAAAATTTCATATAATTTTCCATTTTACCTTCCATATAGAACCATCCAAAAATACCCAATATTCGAACTCAACCAACTTCAATTTTAACCAAACTTGGTATGGAAGGAAACTATCATATGTATTCGTACAAGTTTTGGGTTGGTAGCTCTAACGGTTGTGCAAATAACGCATTTTAAATTATGAAAAAAATTTAAAATTTAACAAACGTAGTCGTACTTAATCGTCCATATCGTTGTAACCAAGATATATTTATAAAGGTAGTCTCAGTAGCTTAGTAGTTTATCTTCCTCTTAGCTGATTTTGACATTTCTTACATGGTTTTGACATCTTACTGTACTGTACCCAACAACAAAATGCCTGTTGTTTTTGTATTGTTTGTAGTTGTTTGTTGTAGTTGTTGTTCTAGTGAGATTACCTATATAAATATATCTTGGTTGTAACAATTAAAGCTTCGTGATCCATTGATACCTAAAGCCACTGTTGGCTGTCATTCTTCAAATAAAATAAGCACAAAAATAATATTTTGAAGGTAAAACGCATGTTTTCAAAATCCGCGATTTAATCACATGTATTTAAAAATAAAAACGGTTTTTCTGAAATTTTCATTTAAAAATATATTTTAATTAGAATTTATTCTACTATGCCGTTGTCAAATTAATATGTGGAGCTACAAGCTCCAAAGTTATGGATAAAAATATAAAAAAAAAAATATTGAAAAAATAAAAGTTTTACAAAAGTTTTTAACGGGTTAAGCTACAAAAGTAAAAAAAAAATCTTCTAATTTAACAGTTTTTTCTGCAACGTTATTTTTAACTAATTTCTGGTAGTTTTTTTTTGTTGCTAAGGGTTATTTCTAGGAGTGTACGAATCTCATTTATAACTTATAACTTCCACAGACGTCGTCTTAACAGAGTTTCACTGTATTATGTAGAGGGTTGTTGTTGGCTGGTGTTTGTTAGTTGGCGTTCTACAATAAACGAAAAATACAGCACATGGTGTTTTGAAGTGTAGTTGGAATTGGAATTTTTGTTTTTTGTAAATTAGAAAAATAAGAAAACTAGGGGTTTTCAGTTCCATACACTCGTGTTATGGGAACTAAACAATATACTGCAGATGTTTAACAGAACTCTTATAAAAGAAAAACAAAAACAAAACAAAACTTTTTTCATTGTAGGTTAGTTCGTCAAATTTGTATATAAAGAACAAATAAGGAAGTATTTTTTTGGGAAGGAAAAAAAAAAAAGAAGAAAAAAATAAGTTGCTGAAGCAAGAAGTTTAAAAAAGACATACTACACATACTTTATAGCCATCCAGCCAGCTGCATAAATGCTACGCTTAGCTGCTTTATGGCCAAAACATAACAAGAAACTACCAAGATTATTGGGCCAGGTCGAGAGTGACAGAAAGAATAACATATAAAACAACGGTGTTAAAATATTACACCGGTTCTTTTTGCAATATTTATGAATGAATAATATTCCCCACTTTAATATGAGTAAAGCTCCCCATTTAGTTTTTATTTTAAAGAGCGCATGTGCAAAAGCTTTTTTTTAACTTTTGCTTTCATTTGAAGGTTGCTGTAAGAGAAAACAAAATCACAGTTCAAGTTCACTTTTGTTAACAAAAGCCCAATACACGTAACAAAATTGCAAGTTATTGTATATTAAAAAAGATTTTTTTTTTATATGCTACAATCAATTAAGTTTTTTTTTGAATTTTGACAAACTTTTAAGAAATTAACTCATTTTTTACCGAGCATAGATTCCGTTCGAAGTTTTAGACAAAGATAGGTCGGTATGCCAGTAAGCACATTTTGTAGTGTTATAATCAATTAAAATTCAAATTTTGCCGCTTTGTATGCACTTAGAGGGTTAATATATATTTTCAAAATTTCAATTTTTATAATTATATAAGCCATATATCTATGACAAATTGCAAACGACCTATTTTTAAGAATTATTATAAAATTTTATTATTTGGCAACTCTTATTGCTCAAATTTTGTATGTTTCTTTACCAGTTCATATAAAATATCTCATTTTTGATATTAAAAAACAAAAACGGATTAATTTTCCTCATAATTGTATTTTTAGAATTGCAGGAAAGAAATGTAACTTAAAAAAAGTAAAAATGGTTTTTTTCAAAGCACTATATGGCAACCCTAAATTTTAAGTTTAACAATTTTCAAAGTTGTAAGGTAAACAAAACATTAAATAACTACGAGAATCATATCTTTTTTAACCTTAGACAGTTAATCTTAGTTTTGGAACTTTTTTGAGCTTAAAATATGACACAAAAGCTCGACAGAAAACAAAAAACACCAACGCCATTTTTATAGCGCATAATTGTCTTAGCAAAACAACTTTAAGTTAGCAGCAAGAGATTGTAGAACCGAATTTAAAAAATCGTATATAGCCGATTGAAACAATTTCTAAAAGCCAATCCGAAATTATTTATATTTATATAAAATCTGATATAATCAGATATAATTATATCCGAAAAATGGGTATATATAATTTTATATACGATAATTATATAAAATTAGGGAGATTTATATATCGGACCATATATAATTATACATCATTTTATATATACCACAAAAACAAATTTGTTAATAATCAACAGCAGATTTCTTACATCCACTTATATATGTTGCCATACATGACTATATATAATTATATATAAATTGTTTTACTCTGGTAGGTCTAAAAGACTTAGATTTACTTTCTAGGGTTAGATTAGACTAGAGTGGCACTATGCACCGCGACCAGAAGTTGGTTAACTAAAAAGTTTAAAATGAACCAAGTTTTAATTTTTATATGCAACAATAGCGAACGCTTTTCTACTTGAGGCAGAACAATATTCCAACTAGATTTTACAAAGTTTTAGGAAAATAAATATTTTTTTTTTTTAATTTTTTGGTAATTAAAAAATTAAATCACTTCGTAAAGTTAATGTTTTTCAATCAATAAGTTAGGGCGAAAGTTTTTTTATATAGATTTTACAAAGTTTTAGGAAAACAAGAATATTTACACTATTATTTTCATATAACTTTGTAAAATCGAAAACATTCGCGATTGTTGCATATAAAAAAAAAACAAAATTGGTGAAACAAAAAATACTTCACGAAGTAATTTAAATTTAAAAATCTTGAAAAATTTTGATTGATTTTGACCACGAAATTTGATTAAAGTATAAAACTGGAAAAAGCTGATTTATAATTTTTTTTTTCAAAAACATGAAGTTATGAGTTTAGTTATTTTAAAGTCGATTTCTGAAAATATGGAAATGCTTATATTTGTAATAGAAAATATAACACATTTTATATAAATTCTTGTGTTTGTAAACGTAATTAAAGAATTTAATCTAAAAAATATACTAATTTTCTTTAAATTCGGCAAAAATTTGCCATAACGCCGAACTGGGCCGTATCCGAATGCTCGGTCAGATAATGAAAATTTATAAAAGTTTTGTCACAGTTTTTTTTAATTTTTAAAATTTTTTAGTTAATTATAAAATAAAATTACTTCTCACAGAGAGAATTTTTATTTTAATTTTTCACTAAACTAATGAAGTTTTTTCACAAAGTGAATGAACCATTTCTTAAACTTTATGAAAAACCTTCATCATTTTTATGAAACTTTTCATTAGGCGAATGAAATTTTTAATAAATAAAATAAAATTTTTAATAAAATTTTATGAAAAACTGCATTAATTTAATGAAAAGTTTCAATTTACGAATTCCAGTGACATTTCGTAGACCTTATGCAAAAATTCATTGATATCTTGCAGATAATTCGCTCAGTGTTGGTAAAGTAAAAAATAAATACCAATGTCGCAAAAATAAACGAAAACATTTTTACTACAAAAACTTTGAATAACTAAAAAAAATGGTGAAAAACATTTATATTTTCGGTATTTTAAAATATATATTTTAATAAAAAAAATATTTTTTCTTTAAATTGTAACAAAAAAAATTTCTAAGTAACTAAAAAAAATGAACTGTTTACTGCAAAATTACTGTTTTAGTAGTTGTTTATTAAAATAACTGCTTCAAACAACTGTTGAAAAAGAACAGTTTTTTTTCTTTAGTTGCTTTTTTTTTTTTAAATAACTGTCATAATAGTTGGTTTGTATTATTTCAAAGAAAAACAACTGTAATTGCTGTGAAAAACTACTGCTACTGATTTTTACACAAATAACTATCATGTAGTAACTGTAAAACTTTTTTCAGTGTACATTTTTTTTCATGGGGTTTTATAAAAAAAGCACTAGTTTTTTGAAGTTGTAGTTTGGACACAAAAAAAAAAAAATAAGTGTTAACCAGGCAACCAAAAATATGCTATAAAAAATCCATTTTATGCCTGTAAAAATGGAAAATAATCAAAAATATGTTCTTAAAAGCAATAGTTTTCCTTAAAATCTGAATTTTTAATTAAAATTTATTTTAATTGCTAACAAAAAAGGAGATATAAAAATAATTATACCGAAATCGGTATAGTCTTAAAACAGGAGATTTATATTTTCAAAAATGGCTTGAATTTCCCAAATCGTTATTCAAAACTCCAGAAAATATTATTTATCATTTTCTTTTTAATTTTTGGAAATTTTTTTATTAAAAATAAAATTGCTCGGTAATCAAAAACTAAAAGAAAAAAAAATTCATTCGATTTTTTTTATAAAAAATATGCTATTAAAAGCAAAATCCGATCTAACAAATCAATGCCAGAATTTGTCAATTGTTCTGAAACGAATAAATATCTTATCCGCAGGAAAAAAAACTGATACAAAATATTTCTGGTTGCTCCGGTTATAACTTTTTTATTTAAAAATTTTTAATTTTGCAGGTAATCCACAGTTTTGCAAAAATTAAATATTTTTTTTTTTTTTTTTTTGTTTTATAGCCAAAAGTATTTTGAGATATTTACCTTTGGCAATCCATGGCAATATCTCCAGATTCTTCAATAATTGATTCCCACATCATTTTGAAAGAATTTTGTGTGTGTTTAAGTGTAAGGTAAAAATTTTAATTTCGTTAAAAAAAAATTGCTAAAACACAATTTTTTTTTGTCACTTGGTAATAATGCACAATTTTTTTTTTGTAATTATGAGTTTAAGTGAATATAAAATGTTATTTTTTTGGTAAAGTGTTTTTTTTTAAGTTATAAGTCATATTGCAAATTGTTCATATTTGTTGTTGTTGATTTTTTTTTTTTTTTTTGTAATTAAGTACAAATTAATTATTTTTTTAAAGTAAATCCAAATTTTTGTTTAATTTTTTTTTTGGAAGCAGTAGTAATTGAAAGCAATTGCTGCCTTACTTCTGCTGCTACTACACGATGACAAAGAGAAGAGTAGAACTCGAATGACTGACTTTCTTGAGGAACACCAAGTTTATATACGCGACGTCAACGTCAGGCAATTGCAACAAAAACGTTATGTTCCTGCTCATAACAGAATACAAATACACCACTAAAAAAAACTCTCCTCTGTTAACGCTAGCAGAGCTTGTATGAAAATTTATGAAATCAGCTGTGTAGCACAGCAAGTAAGAAGAGTTCCATAAAAAAAAAATATTAAAAAGAGAGAGAGAGAAACTTTTAACAAAAGGATCTTTTGAAATACTATCTTATAATTTAACTATATAAAAAAAACAAAAACATCAATTTTAAGACATACACATATATATATAGAATCTTAAAAATATTGCTTCTCATCTTTAGCCATAAAGAAGAGAATTTTAAAACAGAATTCCCAAAAAATATATAATAACAATAAAAACATATGCTTTTTGTTATTGTACTTAAATGAGATTTGAGAACTCAGAATTGTGGATACTTTTATACTAAAAAATAATTATTTGAAAGAATCCTTTTAGTTGTACATTCCTTATTAAGGAGAACAGAACAAGTGTATGGGCGACGAGGCTTAAAAAAATAGGAGAAGAAATATAAATCTCATCGTAACACCACATAAATTGTTGTTGTTTTTTTTTCTAAGCTACACCGGGGGTCTTGTTAAATTCTTTTCGTGTTTATTTTAAAATGTTCATGTTCTAAGCCAAGAAATCTAAAATAACCAAAAAAAAAAAAATCATGACAAGTCATCAGCTGAGCAAAGGCAAAGAAGTAGAAAGACCATAAAAAAACGAGAAAAAAAAATAAATCTCGGGGTTTTTTTTTGTGGAATTTTTTATTAGTTATGTTAAAAATAACCCATCTACAGACTTTATATACAAGTCTTTTTCACTTTGAAGTATATACAACTCTGTAGGGGAACCCTTTTTATGTATATACAAAAACCTCATTTTTTTTAAATATTCCTTGCTAGAATTTCCAACCATTAGGTGGGGTATGCCATTGAATACCCAATAATAAATAAGAACAATTTCAATCAAAACAGGTTTAAAGCAGATTTTAATTTTTTAAATATTTCATATTTTACGTCTTAATCCACAAAAATGTTTTTATTTTTAATATTTAATAAAACTTTTCCGTTACTAGTCTTCTCTTTGCACTTTGGAGGCTGTGTATTAAATGCCAAACTTAATTTTGGCGCGCAAGCTTTTATACCCACAAGCTCCCTTCTAAAAAAAAAAACACAAAAAAACTAAAAAATTAATTTCAGAAAATTACTCTCTCAAGAGCGCAAAGCAAATGGGGAGCATAGCATAGCATACAAACAAACAAACGAAAACTATATGATGGAGCTCAGGTAACCGGCAAAAGGAATTGTCCTCATACTTCAACATTTTTTTTTTATATAAACACAAAGAAATTCTTCTGGTGCTTATTTTTTTTTAACACACAATGGCAGGCTTGCCAGTTTTGTCCCCGAATTTGGGTGCTTTTTCTTGGTCTTGGGGACAGTAATTTTTTAATTGGTGACAGGGGATTTTATTGTGAATTTAAAAATATTTTGGGATACTTCAAATTTTTGATTAATGCTTTAATTAAATATGGATTTAGAATTAAATCAAGTTTAAGCAGGAGTGGATCCAGGGTTTGGTATGGAGAGGGGGTTGGGGGGTGGGGGATTGATTAACGATCGCTATTAAAATATGTACTGTAATCCATAAATGGTAAAATTTTACATAAATGTTATAAATCTTCTTTCGAAATATTTTTTTAAAATAATTTTGGTAGAAAAATTTGAAAATTCGGTTTACTAAAATCACAAGATTTTCGGAACATAAAAAATATCGTTTTTTTTTTAAATTTGTACCATCAAAAGTGTCGAAATTCCCTCTCAAAATGTATAATAACCAAAGCAACCGGCAATATGCTCTAAAAAATCAATTTTTAGCTCATAAAAAATTCAATAAAAACGGAAAATATGCTCTTATAATAAATATTTTCTTTAAGAATCCGTATTTTAAAACTTATTTTTCAGTATAGTTGGAGTAACTTTGGGAATTTTATTTCCATTGAAAACAAAAAAGGGAATAAAAGGTTTAATATAGGTAAATCACTACAGTCTTAAAACAAATAATTTAAATTTCCAAAAATGGTTTAAACTTCACAAAAAAATATTTTTTATTGAAACGTAAAATTGTTCGATAACTTAAACCTAAATAATAAAAAAAAAAATCGCTAAAAATATGCTTTTGTTCTAAAAAGTACAAAAAATGCTCAAAAATAAGATTTTTTTTGTAGCAAAAATATGATTTATTTTTTTTCGGAAATGAAATTTTTTTTCTATCGAAATATGCAAAAACAAGAGCAAACTATGCAAAAATATGCTATAACAAACAGAGACCGAAAACTATAACTCAAAAACTCTCTATGTTAGAGTCAAAGGAGAGGTATACTATTATATACCAAACGATTCGTATTGAAGTGCTCTTTCAGAATCTATTGTGATCTTAAGGAAACGATCTCAACTCCACAGTTAAGACTTATTTTTCAACGAAAAAATAAAAAGTCGGATGAAACTCTTAAGAAGACAGTTTTATTTCGCCTTCATTAAATAAAACTGTTTTGAGGAGTTTTATTTTTTCCGTCTAAAATAAAACTCTTTTGTGGAGTTTTATTTTTCCCGTCAGAAAATAAAGCTCATTTGAGGAGTTTTATTTTGAGACTCATTTAAGGAGTTTTATTTTTCCGTCTAAAATAAAACTCATGTTGTTTTTTTCTTCTTTTTTGATTGACTTTATTTGCTATAATGTGTGTAGTAATTTATTTATTTAATTTAACGAACACAACTTTTTCCAAATTTTCCGCGGAAAGATTTGAACGCAGGTCGCTCAATACCAATTTAAGAGCAGAGAATGCTCTTTCCACGCTTACCTGGGTTGCAGGTACACACTGTATAGTTTTTTTCCAAAGTATACAAGTACTGATAGTGTATTCTTTTAGCCTCCTAGAACTCAAAAAGAGGTTTATCAATCGATAAGGCCCTTGGAGAAAAATTGTCGATTTCATAGAAAGCTTTTTTCATCCTTTACTTTCTTCGCTTTCTTGTTCCATATGTACATATATAAGAAATAAAACCACAACCATTTAATAATAGGAATCAAACAATAACAAATTAAAAACCCACATGTTTTCATTTTAATGCCGAGTTTTTCAATTGCAATACATGTGATTAGATTGTACTGCCTTACAAATTGTAATGATCTGGCAAACGGAAAGCTTTGAGTGTCAGTTTACATAAAATAAGTTTTATTCTCTGACGGAAAAAATAAAACTCCTCAAATGAGTTTTAAAATAAAACTCCTCAAATGAGTTTTAAAATAAAACTCATTTGAGGAGTTTTATTTTAGAGGGAAAAAATAAAATTCCTCAAAAGAGTTTAATTTAATGAAGGCGTATAAAACTCTCTTCTTAAGAGTTTCATCCGATCTTTTATTTTTACGTTGAAAAATAACTGTTTTGGATGTTTTTTTTTATTTTTAAGCCACAAAATAACTGTTATAAAGGAACTTTTTTGATATCACTTATAACCGTTACGGTCCCTGATAACAAATCAATGCCAGAATTCGTCAATTGTTGTAAAAAAGATAAATATCTCATTCATTTTTTAATACGACGCACAGGAAAAAACACGAAACACTATATTTTGGTTACGCTGAAACAGAGGATATTTTGAGTAACAAAAATCCGTAAAAACTTCTAGGAATCTTAGATTTATAGAAGTTTAAATGTTTCGGTGGGAAAAAGCAATAAACGCCAGAAAATTTAACAAAAAAAAATGTTTAATTCTGCAATAAAATTGTAATTAAAAGATAGGAGGAAACCAAAAGTGTAAAAAGTTGGAAAAACACTTAAAAAACAAAAAAGTCAATATTTTTTAAAGTCAGAAAATCTTAACAAAAATTTACACGAGCGCTCGAAAATTAAAAATCCAAAAAATTGTAAAATAGCCAAACACGAAAAATTAATTTTCTCTGGTTTTAAAAGAACGAATTTTCCGAAACTTTTTTTTTTTAATTTTTTCAGATTTTACGAGTATTCGATATAACAATTTTTTGTTTAACGGTCACTTTGATGAAAATTAAAAATTCCGAATTTCACACCCATACTAAAAGTTAAAGAAGTTTTACTAGAAAATTCTGCATTTTTACATTTAAGATCATCAAAAGTAAATAATTTGATCCACGAGTAGATTTGTTTAGTAGCCTGGAACTCTTGAGTATTGAATTATACGGTTTTGAGAAAATATGACACAATAAAAAATAAAAATATTTATGTTTCATATCCGAATTTTTCGGATAAAAATCCATCTCAGAGTTCCCCCCATCAAAAAAATTTATAAAAAATTTCACAAATGTCTGCAATAAAATTGCACTAAAACAATTAAAAAATTTTGAATTTCATAACCAATAAAGATATATTAATTCTGTTATTTCTTCCTAAAATAGGGCTTTTGAGCTGTTTTACCGAATAAATTAGTAGAAAAAGTAGACATTTCTATCAAATTTATCATCTAGCGCTTTTTTAAGCGTTTTGCTTCATGAAAGTTAGCATCACTGTCGATATAAGGTGTCTGTCAAATCTGGCTAGGCATTCAGTAGGATGATCGACGATTATCGTCCACTTTTTTAAGTTAAATTACAACTATATTACATACAAATTTTAAAAAATGTTAACAATTTTGTTTGTTTTTGTTTGTGTTTTTGAGTAACATCGTCAAAACGATACCTAAATTGCTATCGTTTTGACGATGTTACAAAAGGGTATCGTTTTTCTTAGAGAATCTGCCCCTGGCAGACATTAAAGAATTTTAACTTCTTTGTTCAAAATGTTTTCTAATTGCGGTTTTTTTGGGTATAATTTTTGTATTGTTTGGGGATAACGAAAAAGAGTATCTGGCAAGCTTGTACAATGGAGCTTACAATTGCAATTGTGTTAGTGTTGTGTCAGTGTGTATGCGAATAATCTGAATCTCTGCTAAAATATTATAAAGAAAAAGGCGGCAAACTTTGTAGAATAACAAAGGATTTTTTTTTTGCATTTCGTTAAACGACAATGGGAGGTTGGTTGGTTGGGTTCGTTTGTTCGTTAGCGAACATAATAAGATACTTGAAATAAAACAAGTTATGTGCTAGTGGAGCACTTTATTATTGTTGTAGTATATTTTATTCGTGAACATGTCAGTGTTGCCACAAGAGAAATTCAAAATTACACATGATTACTGCCAAATCACACAAAAATGTTTAAATTGTGGGCGTTGTGGTCCCGGGTTCGATTCCCGGTGACGACAACATCAATTCAGAAAAATAATATGTATGAGTTTGCGGTGTTCCCATAGCACTTAACCCCACCGAAGTAAAATAATGAATCAGGGCTATGAAACAAAAAGCTTCAATAAATTCGCCAACTCTACAACAGGTGGCGAGCAACAACTGTTCTAAGACTTATCATCTCGCGCAATTACAGTGTTGCCATGTTTGAAGCCCTTCATCTTTCACCACCTTTCATCCCTCCAATATCCCCTTTCCAAAGAAAGCAACACATTAATTAATAGGAAGAATTTCCTAAGTGTTGCTTCTCTTAAAAAAAAAAAAAAAATTACACATGTATAATATTTTGAATTCCTAAAAAATTTTAATATTTTTAAGTCCTTAGAATCTGGAGTGTACTTTCGAAAAAAATTTAGAAATCTGGGTCTTTTTTTTAAAAAAATTTAAGAATATTAAAATCTGATGTTTTTAAAAGAGAAAGTCGCAAAGATTTGAAGTTTATTCTTTACAATTCAGCGTGTTTTTGTAAACCCCACATACTTTGTCATTCCGTTTGTAACTTATATAAATATAGGTCTTAGATCCCAAAAAGTATAGTATATTGTATATTCTTGATCCTTATTCGATTTTAAGACGATTTAGCCATGTCCGTCTGTCTGTTGAAATAACGATCGCGGAGTGAAAACGAAATACGGACTGCTCATTTTTATACAGATTAATGTAAATTTTCCCTAAAACTTTGGCATTGAAAATGAACAAACCCGGTTCACCGGTTCAAAAGTTATGAGTGAAAATGTGAAGGTGCCTCTAAATTGTCCATACAAATTGGTGTATAATACGCTGTATATTAGTACAAATTCATAGAAGCGTCTGGTGTATAAAATATAACGTCATATACATATGTCCAGCAGACGCTAAGAGGGGAATAATATTTAAAATTCACCTAAATTTTTTTTTACCAAAAAAGTTTTTCACATCAAAATTGTGTTCACCTCTACCATATTTTTTTCAAATATTTTTTTTGTAATTTCATTTGTAAGGGCTTGTTGTAAAGAAAAAAAATGTGGTAAAACCAAATTTAATGCATGTACTTGTTTGTTAATAAAAAATGTGAAAGGATTCCTACAGAAAAATTTTCTCACATCTGGAATGATAATTCTAAAGAAAACAGACCCTTGAATATACGATTTTTTAGGAACACGTTTGGACTAGTCTAGAAATCTAAAAAAAGTTTTTCTTTTCAGAATAAAAAGTTAATCTCGAAATATATTGGTCTTCCGCGAAACAAAATTAATCTCAATTTTAGACATTTGGTCTTTCAGCTTTTAAAAATTATTGTTTTTTTTTCTATAAACCTAAAACTAAGCAAAAAGTCAGCATAAGTTGCTGTAGACTCCTAAAAAGTTAATGAAAGTTGTTGCAGACTTTCAAAAAGTTCCAGTATAACCGTTTTTTTTTTTTTCAATTTTCAATCAAAAATCGAAACTGGTGGAAACATTTTGAAAACTAATTTTTAAAAAAAATCTTTTGAGTTCAACTATTTTGATTATGAAAAGTATTTTGTAAGATCCAGTGTAATTCTTTAATGTTACAAATTCGTAAAAATTTAATATTGTGCAGCGAGAAGTTCTTAAAATCTATAAGATTTTTTTTAGATTTTTATATAAATGAGTTCCCGAGTAAAAACGATCATATAGAATCATATCTTGCTTAATATAATATTATAAAAAAACATATAGATTTATATAGCTTAATATGAATCAGAAATTTGTTATATCTGTATATACATTTAAAATTACACATGGGAGCACCAACGAGTTAATATCACACGCAAATTGTGTAATTACACAAGAAGTGGCAACACTGGAACCATCCATAAAGAACCATATTATTTTTTAGTAAATATATTTGTCTACATGTGTATGTGTGTGTGTTTAAAGCGATTAAAGAAATCATGAATTAACTAAAACGATAAATATAAATTTTAAATATACATATTTGTTTTAAGGCTTAAGTCGATGTTTAGGAATTTTACTACACAAAATATAACAAAATATTTAAACAACAAATACTACAAACTTAACAATAATTATTGCACTTTTACTGATTTAGGATTTCTACCCTTCAATACATTTTATTAAAAACTGGAATTTAGTTTAAATTTATTGACATTTTGTAAAATTTACAAAATGTTATTAAAATTTTATAAAAATGTTTGCAAAAACCAACATTTTCAGATCGAAACTGATTTTAGACAATGAAAGTTAAACCCGAAAATTCTATAGAAAAGAAGCAATATGTAAACGAAACTCAAACACGTTAATTAGTTTTAAAAAATTAATAATAAATACACTCAGGGAACTTCTGCTTAAAATATGTAGTTGTTTGAGCTGTAATACAGTTTAAATGTCAGTCATTTGTAGAACAAATTAAATTTTTATACTCATCTTTACTATTTAAAAAAAAATGACTTTTATGATTTTACATTAAATTTTTACAGTCGTTTTTGTTATTTTAAAAATAAAAAAAAATAAATGTTTGTTTATTTTGGTTTATTTTTACTACAATTGTTAGTAATTTTTTGAACAGTAAAAACAAACGACAAATGTTAGTTGAGTTAAATGAAAGTGAAATTTCATTTGTTTTTGACTACATTTTCTGTCGTCTTTACCTACATAATATCCTTAATGTAGTTAAATACAACTAACTATTATATAATTAAGTTGCGTATGATTTAATTTATATAATAGTTATTTATTACTCATACACTCAGAGAAAAAGCTTCATTATATTTATGAAAAATATCATTGATGTTCGTCTCATATAACACATCATAAATATGATGGAGCTGTTTGATAAAAGGACAATTGATGACAAGGTTCTTCATATTTATGAAATGTTTAAAAAATATGATGAAAAAATTTCATAACTTTTTATGAAATGCTTCAGAAGTATGAAACAGTTTCATTAATTTTCATAAAATGCTTCATAAATATTATGAAACGTTTCATATTACAGTCAAAAAAATTGTATTTAAAATTGACTAATTTTTTACCGACACGTCAATTTTTAAACGCCTTCAACTGCTGATAGGAATGCGATATAACTCCGCAACAAAAAGTATGTGAAAGTTTAAAGACTTCGATACAAAGTAGTTAAAAAATGTTATAATTTTTAATTCCAGGGTTGCCATATCATGACTTAAAGAAACCTATTTTTTACATTTTTTAAAACAACTTTTTCAAAGTTTTTTTTTTTTTAAATATATGCAAGAGCGGCGTAGTAAAAGTTATTTTCTGGTTTTGATAAAGATATTTATAAATGGAAAAATTGTTCGTTTAGCACAAACTTTTTGAAAAATAATTAATGGAACGAATCAAGATTTTTCCGCTAGTTTTTAATATCAAAAATTAGCTTTTTTCTCTAAACCAGCAAAGGAGCATATGAATTTGAGCAATTAGTAATTGTAAAAACGTCTAGCAATTTGTAAATAACGTCTAAAATTACAAAAAAATTTAAAAAATTCTTAGAAATAGTCCGAAAACATTAATCAAATTTTTTTTAATGGAAATTTGAAGATATAGATATTTTTAGAAAAATAAGCTACAAAATTGACTGAAAATGCTTACTGGGAAAACCACATATCTCCTTACCAAGTTTTGTCAAAAAATTATCTATGCACGGTAAAAAATGGTCGGTAAAAAATGGATTAAGAACACATCAATTAGTATTTAATTGATGTTTACGAATTTTAAATAATTTCTGGTAGTTTTTGAGCTTTAAAAAGTATAAATTGCAAATACTATTTGCAATTTGTAAAGGTTAATGGCATACCCAGTTTTTCACTTATGGGCCAGATTTTTCGCAAAATTTGCGTTAAAGTTTAGCATGTTTAAACGCACATTTTTAAATATTTTATCTTAGTTCATTAACATTCATTAACAATTGCGTATCAATTTTGGTTACTAAATGTGCAGCATTATCAAGTAAATCCGCGTTTTTTCTCTCAGTTTTTGCTATATTTTACTATTTTCGCACAATTTATCATTCCATTTCGCAATCGATCAAAGCATTTTTGTGCATAAGCAAAAACACAAATCTGAACAATTATTATATGAAAAAAAAGAACGGGGAAAACGCGAAATGTGCCTAAAATTTATATGCTAGCATAGCGAAAAAGAACGACCTATGAGTTCATCTTTTAGCTTAAAAAATGATATGCACCAAAATTCTGTCAAAAAACGTTTTTATTTGCGAAACACTTTCATTACAATGAATGTCTACAAAATATTTTCAAATTTTATATTAAAATCAGCGAGGTAGAAATATTTAGGATCATTGGTCGGTAGTCTTGTTTTCGATTTTAGGTGTAAAATTTGTAGCGCTGTGTAATATTTTCTCTGGTAGCTACAATATCAAAATTTTAACTTTAAAATGTGCTCACAATATTTTTACACTAACTGATAGTGTCCGACCGAAGACACTTTGGATGGTATTCGTTTTTTTTTTTAAAGCATTATGGCCAAATTTGTCAAATGCGAACTTGAGTGTCAAATTTAAAGAAAAGTTCGTAGTTAAGCAATGAATTCAATAATCGGCCGTCAAACAATCGGACAAATCGGAAAAACTTTGGCGGCCAATTTTACAGATAAACTTCAGCTTTTTCCTTAAATTTTTTACTCAAAATCTAATTAAAATGGCTGAACAAATACAGTGGGGACCACTCGTGAGTACATGAAAGTACTTTTTACACCGTTTTTACTGTGTGATGAAAACAAATTAATGTTTTTAAAATTGCAAGTATGTGAACTATGTGAATTATGTAACGAATGTAATGTAAATAATGTAAAATAAGTAATGTAAACAATGTAAAGTACGTAAGGCAAATAATGTAAACAATGTAAAATATGTAATGTAATAAAATAATGTAAATTATGTATGAAACAAAAATTTTATTTCGCTTTGAGTTTTTTTCGTTCGACTGTTTTTACCGAGGAACGATATCCTTTCTGAGAGAATGTTTGGTTTGATGTCCTGTATAATGTCTTGCTTGATGAATTCCGTGACTCCTTATATTTAAACTCCTTGGTTATAGCACAAAAACATTCAAACATGTAAATTTGGCTAATGGCCGTAATTTCAAGCAATATATACCTACTGGTGCTTAGATACCTACCGTGTACACGAACAAAATCGGGTAGGTATCTAAGCACCGGTAGGTATCTATTGCATGAAATTACGGGCATAAGTACTACAAAGGTAAGGAGTTTAACGTATTTCCAGGTAACATTTTCCGTAATTCCAACCTATTGCCGAGGTTTTGCTGGGCAATATTTTGATTGTATTGAATTCGACAAAAATTTATAAAAAATAAAAATTTGACAAACAAAAATTATTTCCTCTACTTTCAAAAACTATATACAAATTAGGTATCAAATGAAAGGCTTTTTGGACAAACTTTTAAATTGTCTACTATTTCAGTCTTTTAGTTTCAATCAGTCGTTTAATATTAATGTAATTCAGAATTTTTTTTTTGTTTAAACCGAAATTGCATAAATGATATATTAAACAAAAGAAGAATAAATGTGAACTAACTCAAAATGGTTAATAAAGGATTTTTTTTTTTTTTTCAAATAAAAGAACAACAAATTATGCAAATTCTACTACATATGAATAACAAGAAATATATGTGTGACCGACAAAACCATTAAAAGAAATCAACGATAATTCTAAAATAATAAAAAACTAAATTAAAACAAAACAGAGAAATAAAATCTAAACGATTTCCGCGAAGTATAATATAATACTAAACGCAAGAGTGAAATGCGTTTTTTTATTCTTATTTCAATACAAAACTTTTTAACCTGGCAGAATCGACTAAAACTCTGCCTGTCAGACTGTTGAGTAAAAAAAAATAAAAACGCAACACATACCAAATCAATTATACACACAGAGAAAAATTTAGCTATTTGCCAACTGAAATTCGGTTACTACTACTCCAATTCGGTTATTACGAATTTCAGTCGGTTGGTACAACTCAACATTAGTTTTCACAACAAAGTTGGGCTAATTCAACTGAATTTTAGTTGCCAAACCCAAAATATTCAGAAATCTAATGTATATTTACGTTGTACTAACTGAATTTATAAGTTGTTACCATTAAAATACATTTTTCAATTCTGTTGGCACTTTATTTCTCTGTGTGTAGGCTCCCTTTGACTTGGTTTTTATATTTTAAAAGTGGCGGGAAATGCGGTAGGGAAGGGGGTGCGGTGGTTGGGGGATGGCATTATTATAGTATATTGTGACTTTGAATATGTATGAGTTATTATTATTAAAGATTGGTTTACAAAAAAAAAAAACATTGAAAAGAAACATTTTGTTGTTATATCAGACTTGGACGGGTTAAATATAAATTAATGCGTGTATTGAAGAAAATAATTAAACTTTGTGTTTAAAATATATGTATATGGCTTCCTTCTTTGGGGGGATTAGTTTTCTGTTTTCCAAGCTGGCACCATACAATAAATGTCCCAAATATGTAAAACACTTAATCAGACACAGAGCGAGCGAGCTCTACAACTTATATTTCATTTTGAGAAACACCACAACTGTTAACACCACAACACAAGACATGCCACACATTTATTTTAATTGCAAATTTATTGAGTTCGAAGCTCAAGTTAAAAGCAAAAAAAAAACAAACAAAAAGAAAGAAACTACAAAAATTGTATAATATTGTGGAAATAAATACATTTTATATGTGAGATTAGAAATGGGTTATTGAACTTATTTTCTTTCATTAAAACAGAAATAGAAGAAGAAAGTACTAAAAATTTGTTAAAATGATGTTGAAGAAAAACCTTCTACAATTAGCAGATTTTTGATGGTAATTTTTATTAAGTTAAAATGTTTTTTTAAACTGTTTTTCAAAATTTTAGTTATATTTGAGTTATATTCGCATAAAAAAAAACTTTGCAATTTTAAATTTTTTTTTGAGATTTTTATTGTCTATTAATAGCACTGTGCTACACTAGGGCGGTCCTTCGTTGTATAGGCGAAAAATAAAAATGATATTTTACCGTACCCCCCTTAAAATATTTGTTAGGGTGTCAAAATACGCCACGCAAAAGAATTACAGCTTTAGCATAACGGGAAGATGTCCCGCATCGAATTTGAAATGGGCATAATTTAAAAAAAAAATTACAAATTTTTTTTCTTCAAAATTAAAAAAATATAAAATAATTTTTGTGTTGGGTTTAATCATAACTACTCAGATAAAAAATATTACTTTCCCAGAAAATCGCTAATTTACCCTAACTTTGTGTCAAAAAAATTAATAAATATTTTGGGGGTACCTTAAAGTGACTTTTTTGCATTTTTGAAAATTTTATTCAACAAAAATCAGAAACCTGGTGTTTGCTGTCAAGTATTTTATTAAACACATCTCAAGTATTAAATAAGCCAAGTACTGTGGATATCCGTTGGCAAATTTTTTTTTGAGCATTTTGATTCTCGGGGATTTCAAGGTTTTTTTTTTTATTTTTATACATTTTTACTTTAAAACAAGGTTTTAATAATATTTCATCAATATTATTGTATATGCTCTTTTATATGATTGTAATAACTTTATTATAAAATACTATTTTTTCTGTTAACCCATGTTAACCTGGGGTCAAATATGACCCACGTAAGAAAAATGCAGCTTTGCGGCAAAATATATAAATAAAATAAAAAAAGGAATAATTCAATTTATATTTATTCTAAACAAATTTCGTTAACCGTTTCTAGTCGTCGAGTAGGTCAATTTAGTAAAAATTAGAACTTAAAACTTTTCCATAATAATAATTTTGAGGGGAAAAAAATTTTCACTATTAAATTAAAAATACGTTTTTCAAAAATACTCCTGAATATGTACAAAAAAATCAATTTTAATATGAATACAAATATCTAAATTTATACTAAATAATTAATTTTAAAATGTAAATAAATTACAATTAGAAACATAAACAAAAATTTATTTTGTCATCTTTGTGATTTTTGACTCTTTAAAATACGAGGGTCAATTGTGACCCCATGAAAACACAGGTTAACTATGAACACTAAAAATTATACTTTATAATAAAGTTATTACAATTATATAAAATAGCATACACAATAACATTGATGAAATATTACAAAAATCTTTTTAAAAAAAAAGTCTATACAAATTAAAAAAAAAAGTTGAAATCCGCTAGAATCAAAATGCTCTAACAAAAATTTTTGCCAACGGATATCCGTAATACTTATGTTATTTAATATTTGGGATGTGTTTAATAAAACATTTGACAGCAAGAACTAGTTTTTTGGTTTTTGTTGAATAAAATTTTCAAAAATGTAAAAAAGTAACTTTTAGGTACACCCCAAATATATGTGCATTTTTTTTGACTCCAAGTTAGAATACGTTAGCGATTTTCTGGGAAAGTAATATTTTTTTTCTGAGTAGTTGTTATTGAACCCAACACAAAAATTATATTACATTTTTAAATTTAGACAAAACATTTTTTGTTTATATTTGGTAAATTTTTCCAAGGAGGCCTGATATTTAAGAGCGATGCGATACACATTCCCGTTATACTAGCACTCTAATTTTGTGCATGGTGAATTTTTGTATCCAAACAAATATTTTAAGAGGGGGGGCAGCTCAAAAAATCGCAAGTTGAAAAATAAGGACGACCCTAGTGCTACACAAATTTTAATAGACAAATGACCTACTGCATGTTGTAAGTCTAGCTAAGTGCATTACAAAACCTGTTTGAAAAATTGCAATATACCCACAAATTTTCGAGTTAACGGTAAAAGAGTATTTTTTGCGACTGACGCATTTGAATGCGACTGACGCATTTAAATGTTTAAACATTTTTTATCCGATTTTAATTTTTTTAACCTATATTTAAAGATTTATCTAATCTTACCCAGCCTTTATAAACATATACACTCGAATTGTTTTCCCTTTTCACTCAATTCCAATCGTGAATAAAAGTTCCCTCGAAATTTGTTCCCTTTATCTAATCATTTACTAGTGAATAGCATACTACAATTTCAGGGAATATTCACGATACCAATTTTCACTTGAGGGGGAATGAAAACTACATGGGAACAAACATTTCCCTTTATATTTACGATAGGGGTGATATACTTTCTATATATTATTAATATAAATAGGTAGAGACTTTTTTAATAACAATTAAAATTAAACATTTTTTTTTACTTTTTTCTTTTAAAACAACAATATTCATAAAGTTGGTTTCCTTAGTAAATTGAGCATTTATTTGTCAAAATCGGTTGAAAATTGATAAAGTTATGGTAAAAAAAACCACTGTATAAAATGAATGTAAAATCATAATACAGTAATTTCATGTGGTTTGTTTTTTAAATGAACTACATATGTGGTTAAAAACTAAATTTCTTCTAAAAATTACTGTTTTTTCATTTTAAAATAAAGATACTTTACTACAACTCAAACAACTACAACTATTAGCAGCAGAAGTTCGTTGAGTGTAGGGCTGTTTAAACATAAATTTCTTTAAAAGTGATCCTAGCAATAACAAAATAAAATATAAACAAATTTTAAGATGTATTACAACTTTTAAAATCTAGTGTGAATTTGAGTCATTTATGCCAAACAAAAAGTTCTTATTCTGTTTTGTATTTTCTTAAATATTAATGTACTAAAAGTTGTAAAAAAAAGTTGTTATGGCGACCAAACACCCTGCAATCGGCTAACCTTTGTAATTAAAAAATGCATAGAAAATCCTAAAAACGAATTTTAAATAAAAAATTTGTTGATTCCATTAAAAGTTTAATTGAATTCGGTCCTTGTAAGGAAATAGTAGTATCAATTAAAATAATTTGTAACTAGACTTTAAGTAGATTCTATTAAAAATTTAATTAAAACGTGCAAAAAACAAATATTAAAAAAAAAAAAAAAATTGAAAAAATCGCTAAAAATGGGAAAACATTTTTTCAAATTATTATGGGAGCAAGATTATTCAAGTTAAAGTTAAACAAAAAACCGTGCAATGTTTATTTATTAATCGCTAGGGAAAAGGTCTCCCCCTCGGCGACCTGGCCAAATCACTGAAGCGAGGAACATGAAATTTTGTATGTGGGATCCCAGTCAAGCGCAGACATCCGCTAAAACGATCAAATTGAAAATTGGTTGGGTTCTAATCGTACTGTTATAATCATACTGACCTCCTAATGTTTTTTTTTTAAATTACAATGGGGAGGGGGGAAAAGTAGGCCCATTGCAGCCTGAACAACACCCTATAGTGAGGAACTTGAAATTTAATATGTTGGATCCTAATCCAGCGTATAAATTCGCTTAGACGGTATTTTTGGAAATTCCTACGGGACTGGTCATAAAGTTCATAGGTCTGTTCTTCACTGGCTGCCAAAATCATTTTAGCTAGAAGTTTTAAGTAAAAACTAATAACATTCAAAAAAATGTTTTGGCACAGAAACGGATCTAAAAGTGTAAGTTTGGAGTCACGACTCAATTCACTCTTAAAACAAATATAGCAGAACCAACTTAAGTAAAAAAGTTTTTATATATTCAGATATAATTTTATACAATTAAATTTTTTAATGAATAAATTTATATAGTCACATAAAACCATAAATATTTGTATTGTATATAGATTTGCGTTGTTTCAATAATATTTATATGGGGGTATATATAGCAATATATTATTTTATATTGTCTTATATAGAATAACACTTAATATTCATAATTATATATTACTATGTATACAATATAGAGTTACATATGCGTACGTATATAATTCAACAAAAATGTACATGTAATTATATAAAACTACATGTTAACTAGCATAAAAAATATTTTTTTATAATTTTCTATAAATACATGTAATGTTTCATACAAAATTGTATAGAAATATATAAGGTACAATAATTTGAATATTTTTTAATTGAATTCAGATATGACTATATATGATCAATTACAAAGACCCATTTAAATATGATATAATTATAAAATTCCGGATTTGAGATTTCTGAGTTAATTTACAAAATTTTTATTTTTGTTCCTGCGGGCGCTTTGAATTTATGAATTAATTTTAATAGCGAAAAAATATGAGAAAAGTTAATTTTTCTACAAAACAACCCTGCTCGGAGTTAAATTGTTGAAATAGAGCCATTAATTTTTGACTCAACAGTTTCACATTCGTAAAAATACTGTAAAAATAATATTAGTCATATATATTAGTTTATGAAATTAGATACAATTTGTTGTGATAAACTAGGAACTGTTTATATCAACTTTTATCTAATTATATCTATATAATACACAAAAATTATTATACAAAAATTATATATATCTAATATACATCAAATTGTACAAAATTGTGTTTAATTGCATCGAATTATATCTATTTCGATACAATTGTATCGATTTCAATATATATATATATATTGATGTATTTTAGATACAATTACATATTCTCATTTTTCGGATCAAATTTGATCTGATCGTATATCTACTTTTACATAATTAAATATAATTTGATGATGTCCCATATACATTTTTTTTACTTGGGAATTTAAGATTAATACTTAAAATATTTTAATAATATTAACAATTTACTAAAACCAATAAGAAAACAAATTAGAATTATAAATAGTGAAGGATAAAGTAAAAAAAAAAAAAATCAACAAATTAAAAAACCAAGAAAACAAATTATTAATATGTATCGAAAAGGAATAAAGAAAATCCACAAAAACTACATCCCAAAATAAAAAAAAACAACAAAAAGGATAACCTTGAATCAGCTGATTGGGAAAAGAATTCCTAAAGGAACTTTGCACACACAAACAAAAACAACAACACCAAACAAAAAAAAAAAAATCTCGTGTCATGATTTGTTCTAACTGTTCAAGAAGGACGAAAAAAAAAAAAAATCACCACAATACAATCGAAAAGAAGACCAGACAAAATACAAAGTGTGCCTGTGTAGATGACACGAGGATATAAGAAATACACGAAGAAAGAAAAACGAAGAAAAAAAGGACTAAAAGAATAGCGCGCGCAAAACATTCGAAATCGAGTTTTGAGCAATATGGTTAAAGGACATACAAACTCAAGAAGATTTAACGGCAGGAGGGGTGTTAAGGCTCTATAGGTTTCTCATATACCTAAACAAAGTGCAACAACACGAGGCAAGATATTAGTTGTACATATTAGTTGTAGTTGTTTGAGACACATAACTATAAGAATGTCGTGGCAGTATGGGTACACAGAAAGAATTCCTTGGACGAGATTTAATGAAATATTTTCACTAAACTAATGTAGTTTTCTTAAAATTCATGAAAAATATTCATACTTTTTATGAAACAAATTTTAATGAAACTTAGTCGTATGCAATTTTTAAAAAAATATGATGAACTTTTTATTAAATTTTATGAAAAACTGCATTAATTTAATGAAAAGTATCAATGGACGAGTTTCAGTGCCAATTCATAGATATAATGCAAAAATTCATGGATAGCATGCAAATAATTCTCTCAGTGTAGTGTGGAGATACCAAGTGCAAGAAGATGTACAAAGAACAAAATTGCGCCAAAAAAATCTGTGCAGTGGAAAAAGGATAGGAAGAAAAAATAAATAACATGCTCTCGTACTTTAATTTGAACAAAAATTTTGGCTATTGGGAAAATATCTGAGAGTCTTAAAGATTAGAAAAACTACAAATTTCTAATTTCTATTTTTTCTTTTTCTTATCTATTTTTCATTCTTTAAATAACAGTTGAACTAAGAACACATCTAAATAAATTCTTTCTCTACTTTCTTAGACATTTGGTTCGTTCTTTAATTTATTTTCATATAAAATTCATTGAAATAGCACATAAATGTCAAAATAAACGATTCATTTTAATAGTTAATAACTACAATCATTGAAAGAATAAACTACAAGCGTTCAAAAAAACCCATGAATGATTTGAATCTGATAGAGGGACGAGATATTCAAATAACAAATAAAGACATATGGAATATTTAAACGACAGACATAAACATTATCAATGAAATTTAGCTCTGAATTTAAGTCAAGATAGCGTATAGAGAAAACTCAACTCAAGCACATAAAAAAAAAAAAACAAAAGACCCCCAAACAAACTAAACGACAACCAAAATCAATTGTCTAAAGTCATAGGTCAGTCCGGCAGTCCCAGTGCAACAAAATGATTGCCCCACTTCTTCTACACATTGAATAAAATCTACTTTAATTGATAAATAAAAGAAGTAAAACATACAATAGAAGCTTTTAAATTTTGTATAAAGAAAAAGATTCTTTATTACAATTGAATTGTTATACAAAAATTAAATTTATAAAGAATTAAATAATGAATGAACTTAAACCACTGAACAGAAACAATATACCCGCTTTATTTCTAATAGTTTTTTTTTTTTTTTTGTACTCCCTCACCAACTTCCGGAAAGTAATCATTATTACAATTATGAATTTGTTGTAAATTTTACATAATTAAGTTCTAATTCAGGGTTTTTTTTTTGTGTAAACTTTATTCCTTTATATAAGAGTGACTCATTTTGAGGCTTTTTAAAAAAATGGAAAATGAACCCATCTCCACTACTCAACGGGAAATAAAGATTAACATCCTGACAAAAATTAATATGCAGCAACAAAGAAATGTATCGAATTTGATATAGCCTTATATCTAATTGACCGTTGAATTAAAAATGAAAAAGGGATAAAAATGGGAGAGTTGTTTAAATTTTTACAAAAATCTCATAACAACTGACATACAAATCGTATTATCCCCCAGCCAAGAGCTGGTTTTTAAAATGTCTTAATGGAAAACGATAGTTTTTTTTTTATATTTTTGATATTTTTGATATTTGATAAAATTTTTGCAGTAACAAATTTGGAATAAATAAAAAATTGTGTTTTTGGTGGTTTTTCAAAAACGGTTCAGCTCGTTTATCTAGGTTTATCTTTAATGCACTTCTTTTGTTGAGGCACTTTAATGAAGGTATATAAAAAATATTCTAAAATTTAAAATTTTTTAATTTTTTTGTGTATTTTTTTAGAATATATTTGATTACAATAGATTTTTTATGTCTTATTTAAATTGCAAACATCAACAATATTATTTTATTTTTAATACCCACGTCACGTATATCATTTCCTCTTAAAGTACAAAAAATTCTTAGTTTTGTTTGCATTTGTTTTTAAAGATTTATATTTCTCTTGGCGCGCAATCGCAGTTTTGTAGACATTTTTTGATATTTTGGAATGTTATCAGTTAAAATACAAGTGAATGTATGACCGTGTATTTCATTTGTTTATTTGAGTGACCATTTTTACTACTCGTGAAAAAATAATTAGATTCAAACAAATGCAATTTGATTAAATTATATCTGTTGAAATTTGGTTGCGAATAACATAATTAATCGTTCATTTTGACTCGTTTATTATCGTTCAATTCGAGTCAGTGAACTAGTTCGTTCAAATCGTTCTTTTTTTATTTTGAGCTGTGACTGAACTGTTTGTAGTTCACAAACAGCGAATAGTGCGTAAAAAATTGTCGTTCGTTTAACAATTTATTCATGTTTTACAGTTTTTTCACAAATTTTACTGTAAATTTTACATAGACAAAAAGTGTTATAAAACAAAAATTAATTTATTTTGTGTAAAAACATTTTCTTTTTATGACTTTAATTGGTTTTCCTAATTTAGAATAATATTACACTTAATAAAATAATACACGGCGGGCAGGAAGCAACTTATTATTCCATAAAAATGGCGACAAAAACCAAAAGCGGGGATTTGTTTGTGATGAAAAATGTATTCAAAAGCCGTTTGAATTGAAATCCTAGCTGCTCCTTTTCTTGAGATATTCACTTTTTTCGATTTTTGCGCAGGAAGAATTTTTTAAATATTCAAAAGGTCAAAACCACAATTTCTGTGTCAATCGGTTAATTATACTATGCATAGTACCACAAATTAAAAAGACTTATGACAATCTTAAAACTTTAGTTCATTTAACAAAATTAAATGAAATATCACTACATTGCTAGGTCTGTCAAAAAAACAGAGTAGTATTTGGAAGATGACAAAGCCAATTGTGACAATTTTTTGTTGTTGTTTTTGTTTTTTTTTTTTTTTTGATATTTTAAGTTTTGAATCTCGCTCCTAGACGAGGACAAGAAATTCTCATTGAGTTTGTGATTTAACATAACAAATATCTCTAGAAATTATAATAACAAAGTCCCCTGAAGATTTCCTTAGGCAGGAATGAAATCCGGATAGGGACACGCCTACATCAGATTGCTTTTCACAATTTGTTAAATAAGTTTTGGGACTTTAGCACATTTAATTACTATAAATGCAATTAATGTTTATCCCGATGAAAATAAATTTAAATAACAAATATGCAGGTGCTTGTGCAAATTTAAATGTAACTGACACTAATAGAAAACATATGATTTTCTATTGTTGATTTACTTGAATAAACGTCACTACATTGCTAGGTCTGTCAAAAAAACAGAGTAGTATTTGGAAGATGACAAAGCCAATTGTGACAATTTTTTGTTGTTGTTTTTGTTTTTTTTTTTTTTTTGATATTTTAAGTTTTGAATCTCGCTCCTAGACGAGGACAAGAAATTCTCATTGAGTTTGTGATTTAACATAACAAATATCTCTAGAAATTATAATAACAAAGTCCCCTGAAGATTTCCTTAGGCAGGAATGAAATCCGGATAGGGACACGCCTACATCAGATTGCTTTTCACAATTTGTTAAATAAGTTTTGGGACTTTAGCACATTTAATTACTATAAATGCAATTAATGTTTATCCCGATGAAAATAAATTTAAATAACAAATATGCAGGTGCTTGTGCAAATTTAAATGTAACTGACACTAATAGAAAACATATGATTTTCTATTGTTGATTTACTTGAATAAACGTCACTACATTGCTAGGTCTGTCAAAAAAACAGAGTAGTATTTGGAAGATGACAAAGCCAATTGTGACAATTTTTTGTTGTTGTTTTTGTTTTTTTTTTTTTTTTTGATATTTTAAGTTTTGAATCTCGCTCCTAGACGAGGACAAGAAATTCTCATTGAGTTTGTGATTTAACATAACAAATATCTCTAGAAATTATAATAACAAAGTCCCCTGAAGATTTCCTTAGGCAGGAATGAAATCCGGATAGGGACACGCCTACATCAGATTGCTTTTCACAATTTGTTAAATAAGTTTTGGGACTTTAGCACATTTAATTACTATAAATGCAATTAATGTTTATCCCGATGAAAATAAATTTAAATAACAAATATGCAGGTGCTTGTGCAAATTTAAATGTAACTGACACTAATAGAAAACATATGATTTTCTATTGTTGATTTACTTGAATAAAGCGTCACTACATTGCTAGGTCTGTCAAAAAAACAGAGTAGTATTTGGAAGATGACAAAGCCAATTGTGACAATTTTTTTGTTGTTGTTTTTGTTTTTTTTTTTTTTTTTGATATTTTAAGTTTTGAATCTCGCTCCTAGACGAGGACAAGAAATTCTCATTGAGTTTGTGATTTAACATAACAAATATCTCTAGAAATTATAATAACAAAGTCCCCTGAAGATTTCCTTAGGCAGGAATGAAATCCGGATAGGGACACGCCTACATCAGATTGCTTTTCACAATTTGTTAAATAAGTTTTGGGACTTTAGCACATTTAATTACTATAAATGCAATTAATGTTTATCCCGATGAAAATAAATTTAAATAACAAATATGCAGGTGCTTGTGCAAATTTAAATGTAACTGACACTAATAGAAAACATATGATTTTCTATTGTTGATTTACTTGAATAAACGTCACTACATTGCTAGGTCTGTCAAAAAAACAGAGTAGTATTTGGAAGATGACAAAGCCAATTGTGACAATTTTTTGTTGTTGTTTTTGTTTTTTTTTTTTTTTTGATATTTTAAGTTTTGAATCTCGCTCCTAGACGAGGACAAGAAATTCTCATTGAGTTTGTGATTTAACATAACAAATATCTCTAGAAATTATAATAACAAAGTCCCCTGAAGATTTCCTTAGGCAGGAATGAAATCCGGATAGGGACACGCCTACATCAGATTGCTTTTCACAATTTGTTAAATAAGTTTTGGGACTTTAGCACATTTAATTACTATAAATGCAATTAATGTTTATCCCGATGAAAATGAATTTAAATAACAAATATGCAGGTGCTTGTGCAAATTTAAATGTAACTGACACTAATAGAAAACATATGATTTTCTATTGTTGATTTACTTGAATAAACGTCACTACATTGCTAGGTCTGTCAAAAAAACAGAGTAGTATTTGGAAGATGACAAAGCCAATTGTGACAATTTTTTGTTGTTGTTTTTGTTTTTTTTTTTTTTTTGATATTTTAAGTTTTGAATCTCGCTCCTAGACGAGGACAAGAAATTCTCATTGAGTTTGTGATTTAACATAACAAATATCTCTAGAAATTATAATAACAAAGTCCCCTGAAGATTTCCTTAGGCAGGAATGAAATCCGGATAGGGACACGCCTACATCAGATTGCTTTTCACAATTTGTTAAATAAGTTTTGGGACTTTAGCACATTTAATTACTATAAATGCAATTAATGTTTATCCCGATGAAAATAAATTTAAATAACAAATATGCAGGTGCTTGTGCAAATTTAAATGTAACTGACACTAATAGAAAACATATGATTTTCTATTGTTGATTTACTTGAATAAACGTCACTACATTGCTAGGTCTGTCAAAAAAACAGAGTAGTATTTGGAAGATGACAAAGCCAATTGTGACAATTTTTTGTTGTTGTTTTTGTTTTTTTTTTTTTTTTGATATTTTAAGTTTTGAATCTCGCTCCTAGACGAGGACAAGAAATTCTCATTGAGTTTGTGATTTAACATAACAAATATCTCTAGAAATTATAATAACAAAGTCCCCTGAAGATTTCCTTAGGCAGGAATGAAATCCGGATAGGGACACGCCTACATCAGATTGCTTTTCACAATTTGTTAAATAAGTTTTGGGACTTTAGCACATTTAATTACTATAAATGCAATTAATGTTTATCCCGATGAAAATAAATTTAAAATACCTTTTAAGTTTGCGTCTGATTTCAAACTTATTTTAATGTTTAATGGACAGCAGACAGCGGGTGCCACATACCCAATATTTTAATTTAAAAACGTACACAAATTTGAAAGAAGATTATTTGCACTTTCAACGTTTAGGTTGTGATAAAAAAAGAAGCAAAGAAAGTCACAGTACAGTTAATTTTCCATTATTCGCGGAAGAGAATAATGATGATTTCGACAATACATATGTAATAGAGAAAAGTGTTCCTCCAGAGCTCCATCTTCTTCTAGGATTTGTGAACCATCTTTTTTGGAACGGGATTGTTACAGTAGTAGGTCGTGATAAAGCTTTATTGTGGCCCAAAAAGCTAAGTATAATTCATAAGAATTACCAAGGCGATGCCTTTGAAGGAAATCAATGTCGTAAACTTTTAAAAGAGCGGATGCCCTACAAGATCCTATTATTTATGAGAATGTTGGACCATATCGATTGCTGCCTTATATCGCTTCATTAAAAGCAATGAATAAAATTGTAGAATCTTGCTTCTCTACAAAAAAAGTAGATTTAAGTGATTTTGATAATAATATCAGCGAGCTCCGTAATGCTTTAAAGAGTACAGATGTCACTCAAACCATTAAAATCCATGTGATTTTAGATCATTTAAAACAAGCTATAATGCTCATAAATAACGATGGCTTAGGAGTCTGGTCTGAGCAAGCTGGGGAATCGATTCATAGAGAATTTGTTAAGTTTTGGGATAAATTCAAAATAAATAGTATAGAAGATCCATCTTACCAGAACCGATTAAAAAAAGTAGTAGTTTCTTTTTCATCCCCTCATATATAAAAGTTAAATTAACAAAAAAATATAAATAAAATTAAAAAAAACAGAAAAAAGTTAAAAAAAAAATTAAAAAATAAAAAAAAAATAAAAAAAAAAATAAAAACTTTAAAAAAGAGGTGCAATGTAAGAAACCTCCACGCGGTGCACCTTGGAAACGTGTAAAATCGGCTAAAATCTTACTTTATGTTCTTTTAGAAAATTCTTCCTGCGCAAAAATCGAAAAAAGTGAATATCTCAAGAAAAGGAGCAGCTAGGATTTCAATTCAAACGGCTTTTGAATACATTTTTCATCACAAACAAATCCCCGCTTTTGGTTTTTGTCGCCATTTTTATGGAATAATAAGTTGCTTCCTGCCCTCCGTGAATACGAAATGAAATGAAAATAATTTAGTAGAAAAGTTAGTAAAACGTCTTGTAAATCAAGTCTACTATTTTTCAGCAAATTATTTGCTAAAATTATGTTATCAACTAAAATTTTAGTTATACTTATTCAGCACTTACTGAACTAACGTTTTACTATTTATTTATTTCGCTAAAAAAAAATGTGCCGACAAGCACATTAATAGTGTGGACGACAACCAGATTGTAAGATATACGCAGAATGAAGTAGAATTCGCGGCATGTCAAGATGCCGTAGAGACGAGGAAAATGATACTAAAAAGTACTACTCCTGTAAGACATATAAAAAATCAAACATGGAAGATTTTTGCATATGTTTTTCATACATAAAACAAAATTGTGGATTTAAACTACTTCAATTTTGTGTTGTCACCGGCTTGTGAAAGTTATTGTCAATTAATTAAATTGAAGACAAAATAAAGTATTTAAGCTAAATGTTCATAATAGTTAATAATGTAGTGTGATCAAATTGGCAATTTGAAATTGCAAACAAATAAACGTTCAGGTAGACAGACTAAAGCGACACACATCTTAGGTAATTTTTTTGTTTCCTTTTTCTTATTACAAAAAAAAGGGTTGTATTTTGTTATTTTTTCGTTTCGTTTCAACGTGGGAATATGAACAATTTTATGTTTTGTAACTTATTGTTAATTATTTTTAAAAGAATCACAAACGTTTTTTTTTTTTTATCATTTTCAGCAAATAAATTAACTAAAGGATAATTTTTCTACAAATTTAATGAGTTTTTCAGTCTACTTATATTCAGCAAACATTTTGTTAACTTTTAGCAAGGATTTTTAATTTTTAATCAACCAAACTCTTAGAAAAAAGTTAGTAGAAAAATTAGTAAAGCCGTTAGTAATCCAACTTTTCAATTTTTTAAACTAATTTTTAATTCAAATTAAGATTTTAAAGGGTAATTTTTTAGCAACTTTCTTTATGGCAACACTGATTTTGGCAGCTCAGCTGTTTTCGTGTAATATGCTACTGTTAAACATGTTCAGTTTGGTCTATAATTTAACCATGAATCGCCTTACAAACGAACAACTTTTGCAGATTATTGAATTTTGTTATCAAAATTTACCAAATTTACATTATTGGACATTAAACCACCAGCACGCATACGTTGAGTGCGGACAGAGAAAAATATCTCAGCTGTATCCGCCAGTGCTGTTGATGACCATGTATTATCTATTCGGCGCAGTTCGCAGCAATTGTGCCAATGTTACTCCACTACGTGGAAAATTTTGCAGAAGGATATGGGTGTAAAACCTTTTAAAATACAGCTGGTGCAAGAATTGAAGCCACACGACCTACAACAACGGCTAACTTTTGATGAATGGGTGGCAAAGTTGGATGAAGATCCACTTTTTTTATCGGAAAATTGTGTTAAGCGACGAAGCTCATTTCTGGCAAAATTGCCGTATTTGTTGTGAAGATCAGTCATCCCGAAAAATGCACTGTTTGGTGTAGATTATGGGCCGGTGGCATCATTTGACCGTACTTTTTCAAAGACGATGAAGTCAGGAACGTTACTGTGAATGGACAGAGCTACTGTGCGATGATTACAAATGGACTTGGGTGACATGTGGTTTCAACGAGACGGTGCCACACAGCACGCGAAACTATTTATTTCACGTTTGGGGCAGGTCAATTGGCCGCCTAGATCGTGCGATTTAACGCCATTGGACTATTTTTTGTGGGGCTATGTTAAGGCTCATGTCTATAGGAACAAGCCCGCAACGGTTGACGCACTGAAAGCCAATATTGAAAAATTTATTCGTGAGATACCGGCCGATATGTTGGAGAGAGTATGCCAAAACTGGAACCAGCATATGAACCATTTGAGGTCAACATTTACATGCAATCATCTTTAAACATTGAATTATATAGATCGTTCTATAGACTCAAATAAAGATTTCATATATTTCTTTAAATTTTATGTGTTTTTTGTTTAAATCGAATCCGAAAGCTCTTAAAACATCACCTTTTAGTTAAAAATTTTGCTATTTTGACTTGATGAAATACTAAATTTTTAACTTAAAATTTGCTGAACTTACTACAGTCGAAAAATATTATTTAAATAATAGATACGGAGTATCGTCTTTTGTTTCATTTTGCTTTATATCGCTTAGTTTCCAAGATATAGCCTATTTTTTGATTAAAATATAAAAAATATGAGAAAATAACGCCATCTACAAGTGAGACTAATAGCGGAGACACAAAAAATTACTTTGAAAACAATTGTAGTTTGAATTAACTGGCAAAATTTGTAAATTTGAGTAACGAATTAAAAATTTTTTGGTCGAAAAATTAGTTCAAATGTGGATGAAATTTGTTCTTGTGGTAAAATAAGGTAACTAATATCTATAGTTAAATTACTGATTTAAAAGACAATAACAGACAAAATTAGCTCAACTGAATAAGAACCCGTTTACCAGACTTTTAAACTAACTTTTTTTAATGATTGTACAAAAGGAACTAATGAAATAATACAGACAAATAAAAGACAGATACAAATCAGCGTTTCATTTATCTTATAAATACAGATCTTTATTTTAGTTGTCTTATTAATTACAATAAAAATTTGCAAGAATAAATAAAAATTTAACTAAAATTTAGTAGATTTTACAATTTTTTTTTTGCAGTTTTTTTTTTGCTAATATATAGCAAAAAGATTCTGTTAAATTTACAGCTTTTTCCTGCAACGTAATTTTTAACAATTTTTTAGTAACTTTTTCTGCTATTGTTACAGACTTATTTGCATGAGTGTACTTATGGGTAACGCATTATTTTTTGTGTTGAAATAATGGGAATATTAACTAGATAGTAGTAAGTCATTATTATATGTTTAAAGTAATGCAGAGAGTAAGCTGGTGTCGTTACTGGGAATGATATGTCATTTTACCGGTTCTACACTGGGTACACAGAAAAAAACAAAACACGGGTTCCAATTAAAAAATTTATTGAATCAATTAATATTTTAATTGATTTTGCACCTATCACGGCAATGGTAGTATCAATTAAAACTTTTATTGAAAATTAAAAAGGAAAAAAAGTTATAAATAACTTCTACAAAAAAAAATTATAGACACAAAAAAAGTGTGTGAACGATACGTTAGTATGCGTTTGTTTTTATGTTTTTGTGTGTCCCTGTTTTGTTTGTAAACTTCAAATGGATTTACTATTCAAGTGTATGAAAAAATAATTTGAGAATTACGTCTAGAATAAAATATGTATTTATATATTTAAATTCAACTAAAATATTAATTGATTCAATTAAATATTTGTTTAGAAACAAATTTAATTAAAAACAAATCTTTAATTAGATATTTTAGGTTGATGATTTGTTCTGTGTACCGAAGTGGCTTAATTTCTTATTAAAAAACTCTCATATAAAGCACTTTTGCTCAATTTCATACACCCCGTCTGGAGGCGGGCTTAACGGTCTGAGTTTTAATAATACACATTTCAATGAAAGTCTACTTTTCTTAGAAGTGTTATTTAAATATAAAATCGAACTATTAAATCTTGCACAAATTGTAAAAAAGAATTTTTAATAAAAGTTTCACCACACAAAAAAATAAAAATTTAAAAAAAGAAAGATTTTTTTTTACGAAAGTACAATATTTCGGAATTCGAAATAAAAGATCATATTTAACCAGAGGTTTAAGGTTAAAAAGAGAAAAAAGTCACTGTCTAAACAAAAAATTAACATTGAAAACGGGTTTATTATTAAAATTTTTTGAGAACCAGTTACATTTTGAATTTAAATCATCAAATTCTTCCCACAAATACCATCAACTGACAACTCAAGGTCAGAGCTGCCTCTGACCCGTATAGAAAATTATTTCCAGCCAACAGGTGTCTGGTTTCAATTAATCCATTAATTTTAAATAAAATTTATTTTCTAAATTTATTTTCATCGGGATAAACATTAATTGCATTTATAGTAATTAAATGTGCTAACGTCCCAAAACTTATTTAACAAATTGTGAAAAACAATCTGATGTAGGCGTGTCCCTATCCGGATTTCATTCCTGCCCAAAGAAATCTTCAGGGGACTTGTCATTAGAATTTCTAGAGATATTTGTTATGTTAAATCACAAACTCAATGAGAATTTCTTGTCCTCGTCTAGGAGCGAGATTCAAAATTTAAAATATCAAAGAAAAAACAACAACAAAATATTGTCACAATTGGCTTTGTCATCTTCCAAATACTACTCTGTTTTTTTGACAGACCTAGCAATGTAGTGACGTTTATTCAAGTAAATCAACAATAGAAAATCATATGTTTTCTATTAGTGTCAGTTACATTTAAATTTGCACAAGCACCTGCATATTTGTTATTTAAATTTATTTTCATCGGGATAAACATTAATTGCATTTATAGTAATTAAATGTGCTAACGTCCCAAAACTTATTTAACAAATTGTGAAAAACAATCAATTTATTTTCTTTATTTTATTTTTTTTATTTTATTAATTAATAACACTATGCAACAAAAAAAGACTTTTTGAAAAACACAAGATCTTGGCTATATAGGTTCGATTCTACTACCAAAAGGTAGTAAAACCCTATACTCGGTTTGTCCAGATTGGTGACCAATTCCTTTTTATGGGCCTCTAAAGTTTCTGAAAAGCAGTGGGACCCTCAAAATATGGTATCATTAGTTTTTGCCCTAAATCTTAATAAGACTTGGTGCTACGGCTTACCTATATTTGGCAATAATGTGGCTAACAGTCCACTGAACAAATTCTTTCAACATTTTATGTCAAAAAAATATTTTTTTCCTGGAGTTTTTTTGAGAAAACATAGGAAAAAAATATGTTTTTTTCACTTTTTCCAGTATTACTTACAGGGACTGTTAAATTTGTCCTAACAATATTTGGCAAAAGTGTAGCCAAGGTAACGCCGAACAACTCTTCTGAACATACCAATACAATCTGAACGTGTTTAGGCACTCTAAACAGCTCATAAAGACCACTCTGCACCTTAAAAATTGTCGTTTTTAACTAAAAAAATCCACAAAAAGCCCCCGCAGTTGCCTCTAGATGGATAAAATGTAAGATCGACTACCATTAAACTTTTATTTGGATTTCTGTTTTTTACAAGAAAAATATTTTTTTTGTACGAACTTATGGTTTTTGTTTTTGTTTTTTAATTTATATTTTATTATTTAAAATTTTTTTTGTACATGTATATTAGGGCTATACGTTTTTAAATTTTTTGCAAATATCAAACTTGGCATAGCACAGTCGCATAGGCCATGAAAAACTATGAAGACAAATGTTTTTACTTTTTCGCGAATGTCAAAAAAGTACACGCACCAATCGCGATAAAATTTGGAATTATTATTTTTGAAAACTGCAATCAAAAAATTACAAAATATTGCTGTTTAATGTATGCTTTCACTAAAGACGAACCCCAAACTAAAATTTAGGGGGCGGTAAGGTATCCACTACCTCAATACAAATATTTTTGCAAAATTTCAGTATAAATATATTTATTTATTTGTTTTTCTTTAACTTTTTGCACGTGTTATTCCGATTACTGAAGTTTTTGAATGAATTTTCGAAATAAAACTGTAATTTAAGAAATTATCTAGGTAAAAAATATCGCCCCCTCTAAAAAAATTATACCTGATCCAAAACTTTAATTGATACATGTTGCATAGTTAAGGAAAACGCAAATTGTAATGCTATTGTTCGCGATCGCAGGAACGATAAAACTTAAAAATATTGAAATCAGCAGCACAAGAAATGTAACAATAACAATTAAAGTAAAAAACAACTTTAACTCGGCTGTGTCGAATCCTTATACCCCAAATATGTAAAAAAATTAAAAAAAAATTGCAGGAGTTTTCGGAGGTGTGGGGGGTTGTAGGTAGTCGGTGAGTTATGTTGGGGGCACCTTCCCCACGCGATAAATGTTTACAAAATCATTTATTATGCTTTTTGCACTTAAGTAATACAATTTAATTATTATTTGAATTCATTCTTATATCCACGCCCATAAAAAAGGGGCGGGCCAAATAGCATTTTAAAATCCTCTGGGCCTACATGCAGGACTTTGAACTAACTCTGACATAAAAAATGTTTCATTTGTTAAACAAAAATACAAAAAAAAACGTGTAAAAAAAATTGCAATAAAAGTATAGTCTAGCCAAAAACACACATTTTATTGTAAATGTTGGTCTTTATAAGCTATTTAGAGTGCCTAAACATGTTCAGATTGTGTTGGTATGTTCAGAAGAGTTGTTCGGCTACACTTTTGCCAAATATTGTTAGGAAAAATTTAACAGTCCCTGTAAGTAATACTGGAAAAAGTGAAAAAAAACATATTTTTTTCCTATGTTTTTTCAAAAAAACTCTAGGAAAAAAATATTTTTTTGGCATAAAATGTTGAAAGAATTTGTTCAGTGGACTGTTAGCCACATTATTGCCAAATATAGTTAAGCCGTAGCACCAAGTCTTATTAAGATTTAGGGCAAAAACTAATGATACCATATTTTGAGGGTCCCACTGCTTTTCAGAAACTTTAGAGGCCCATAAAAAGGAATTGGTCACCAATCTGGACAAACCGAGTATAGGGTTTTACTATCTTTTAGTAGTACAATCGAACCTATATAGTCAAGTTCTTGTGTTTTTTTCACTGGTGCACAGTGTAATCATATAATTAGAAATTATATACTATTACCCTAACCGAGCACTAGCTAATATGGCTTTCGGCGCGTTATAGCGAAAACAGACCAGTGCCTCTGGTGGGAGTCGAACCCACGACCCCCGCACTGACTAGCCTTCCGGGGCTAACAATTTTTATTTTCTTACAGTTAACATTTGTATGTATTTTTTCAATTTGTAAAATCTAAAAATGTCGTTTTTCTTTTTACCATAATCGTGAATTATCCTACAAATTGTGTAATTATCTTAATCCTGACAGATAGACAGTAAAATCGACCAAGTGCACAAATATCTTCATTATTTCGTCATTAAAAAATCTTAATTTTCTGCCAAATCATATATTCATAAAAACATCATAATCCTGTTCATTATTACAATCATTTAAAAGTAGGAGCGATGAATACATTTCAAACTTCTTATATTTTTGATCGATTGCCAAAGATAATAAGATTTGAAAATCATGTATTGTCTGCGAACAACATTTATTATTTCTTGGCAATTATGATAACCTATAATTAAATATTCTATCTAACAATATGGACTGAGGATATTGAAAGAAAAATCACGTTCTGCTTTTGTAATACCAGTCGACTAACAAAGGCAGACACTAAAATAGAGGATATTTTCTAATATTTTTTAATCCTTGGCTTCCACGTATTGTTATTATTATTGACTTTTCACCAATGTTTTGGTGAAAAATACAAAACATAAACAATAGACTAGAAAGGACCTGTATAAAATGGACAAATAAATGTACGCAAAAACAAAGATATTACAAGAGGTGGTTTATGTGCCAGAATCGTTATCAAACCTAAAAACGCCCTCAACTACACCATTTCAAGATTAATTTCGGCAGAATAAATAGAGTTTCATCATTTGTAAAATGTATTTCAGCAAAATATAAAAAGTCTTCCGAAATTGTCATCGGCATTTTTTTTAATGTAATTTGCAAATTGAGCATTCATTTGTAATTCAACTTATATTTTTGTGAATCCCCGACTAAATCAAATTATATAGTCTTATGTTTTTTCATCTTGAACTATATTATAAAATATTGTCATATATGGTATCATGCATATTCATTAGGGCTGGTCGATTTAAAAATCGCTCAACGTTCAAGGAAAATCGTATTCTAGGGATAAAAATAAGAAACTTTGCCGAAGGAACCATACCTCTAAAACGAATTCTGATGTCCCGAATTTTGACCCGTAGGGTAAAATTTTGAAAAGCCCACTTCAATGAAACAATTGTATTGTCTATCATGAAAATGATTAAACTTTTTTAAAAGCCCCAAATAAAATCTAATATGACAATATCATAATAGATTTTTGGACTTGAGGTAAAACAATATTCTAACCAAATATATGAAAATATATAAAGTCCGAAAAAACAATTTTTGTATTTTTAATACAAAAATTAAAAAATTTTTGAATAAAAAATAATAAAATTCAAAATTATAACGTAGTACGTTCCCAAACCCCAATTTTTTAAAAAACACATTAACTTATGTAATATTTTAATTAATAAATTTTTCATTTACATTGTGAAGAAAACTTGATCAGTTCAGTGAAATAATTTCTTAAAACTAGTCCAAGAAATCCTCTCAGTGTACAGCTATAAAACTTCATTAAATTGGCGTATTTTGATCACATCACTTTAACTGCCTTTCTGGCGTTAACAACAAATAGAATTTTGTTATTAAAATAACAAAAATTTGCGATGTAATTTGTTGGTTTTACAAAAATTCACATTAATTTCAATAAAATAATTGTTGTTTTAATAATAAATTTTGTCAAAAGTTAACAAATATGTTATGTTGATTTCATTTACGACTTTCGGTTCAGTGTATATATATATTGAAATGTTATTACGACTATTGTGGGGCTTATTAATGCATTTTACATTTTACTATAGAGCAATTCCATATGAAAACGATCAAAATTGGCAAATTTTTGGACGACCCCTCTCCGATTTTAAAATAAATAGTCTCAATCGATTGCCCAGCAAAAAATAATGTACCTACATATTTTTTTTTTTTTTTTTAGTGACTGGTTTAGTGGTGGTGTGCACCACTGTCATGTGACAAAATTGAAGAATTCTTCATAAGGGACCTCATTGAAAGTTGTTTTAAAAAAAAACTACTAAAGCGATCGCAACGAGTGATAGCTCGTTGGAAAGGTATTGAATCAGGCTTTAATTGAAAAATAAAATTTTTCTAATTTTTCTTGTTAAATAATTAAAAATAATTCAATTATAAAAAATATAAAAACAATGAGAACAAGGTGGTCTCTTAAATGCTCTTCTCCTGTCCAAACAAGGAGTCGGGGCCCATTTTTTTATTGCTGATTCTTAAAGCAAAAATTATGAGGAATCCAAAAAAAATAAAATTAGCCGGAAAATTTAGGAGCTTCTGTGGAAAATCGGAAAATTTAATTTTCATGGGAAAATTTAATTTTCATGGGAAAAAGGTAAATTTCTGAGAAAAATTAGGAAAATTTTATTTTTCAATTAAAGCCTGATTCAATACCTTTCCAACGAGCTATCACTCGTTGCGATCGCTTTAGTAGTTTTTTTTAAAACAACTTTCAATGAGGTCCCTTATGAAGAATTCTTCAATTTTGTCACATGACAGTGGTGCACACCACCACTAAACCAGTCACTATAAAAAAAAAAAAAATATGTAGGTACATTATTTTTTGCTGGGCAATCGATTGAGACTATTTATTTTAAAATCGGAGAGGGGTCGTCCAAAAGGTGATCGCTTTCATATGGAATTGCTCTATAGCAAATTACAATTGGCGTTTTCGTAATGTCGGTGAGAACTTCTGATTTATCAAAATGTTTTTCCATTTACTATAAAAATATAACTTTGATATTAACTAAACAACAGTTTTTCAGTCTGATATGAATGTGATATTTGCCGAAATTAATCTTGAAATGGTGTAGAGTTGAAGAGACACTAGAATTAAAGATTTTACATGAAATATTGCAAAAAACAAAAAAAAAAAAAACACTCAACAAGAAAAGATCTGAACACTTGTTGGGATTGTGGGTTTGACAAGTGATAAATCTCTATACTTCTTAGGGATCATATAAAAAAGATATATGCCTGATGTTCCTACTGACAGGTTTAGTTCAAAGATGTTAGTTCTTCACTTACAGTGAAATTTTTAGGAAAATGAGTTTGAAATTTATTTAAATAAAAACATTATCATTTTGAAAATTTATATCCTGGGAAAATTCAACTTTTATTTCGCTGCTCTAATATTTACAAAATGTTTACAAATGTTTATCCTTAAATACTTTAAAATGTCTTGATTATAATCCGCTTTATTAGTTATTAAAACAAAAAACTTTAGCAGCATCCCATGATCATTTTATATTCTTCTATACACAAGATGTTCAATTTCATCATACCTGGGATATTTTCTTCGTCCCAATAGCAGCATCATATTAAAAACAAAAAAGGAAGAAATTCAGGTTCTTTGACAAAATGCAAAACCCTTGTCACATAAATTTGTAATTGAATCACCTACGGTTTTATAATAAAAAAAAAAAATAATAATCTAACAACAATATATGATTTTCCTCTTTGGCTGGCTCCCTCCCCTAATGTGAATGTGGCATAAATGAACAAGCGAGTACATTTGAGCCTTCTTCCTTTTATAGACAAAGTCATGTCATAACTTTGATTTGATTTAAGAAAACTGTCAGCTTTCTTAGAACAAAAAAAAAAAAAAAAAGAAGCAAAACAAAAAAACTAAATGTCAAAGGTAGTCTAGATACTGTCCCCTGGCTATGTTATTTTATATTTTCTCATCACTTCTTTTCTGTGATTTTTTTTAAGGCTGGGAATCTATGATGCATAAGATACGATTGACGACACCTTTAATTTTTCCATGTCCTATAAAATTCATTCATTCTTATGCATTAGTAAATATTTTAGGGTTTAATTTCATACAAGGACATTTCAACAGATTTTAGACGGTTTTAATTAATTTACATAATTTTCATTAAAATTAGTTTTCTGCTTGTTCGCTACACGAATTTTTACTTTTTTTTATTGGATTTTTCTGAAATTTGGTACACTTGATTATTACTCCAAGGAAGCTCGCCATGTACTTTTTTTACCGACAACGCGCTCTTTTTATATAAAAATATGAATTAGTTATTAAAATATTTAATTTTTGAATGCATTATTTTATTTAAAAAAAAAAAAATTGTCTCTCACTGGAACTTTAATCCAGGCAAGTTTGCCACATTATTTTTATCGACCCACTGTTACGCGCACGTTGTTAAATTTTCCAATGCATTTTGCACGATAGATAAAACATTTGTATCTCACTGGAACTTGCTTAAAACTGGCACAAGTAATCCTCATAACCCAGGCAAGATCGCCACACAATTTACATTGACCTCGCCTACTTGTACACCCACACATTGGATTGTCTTTTTTTTATTTCTAACGGATTTTGCTCGAATTTACTTCACATGATTCTTATATTCCAGACAAGGTCGCCATATATTTTTATCGACCACGCCCACTTTTTTAAAATATGTATATGTCTTTGTGTTTGTTATCCAAATTTTAATTTTTCAACGAATTTCGCTAAAACATTATATACAAGATCGCTTTACCGCGAGCAAGGTTGCCATACCATTTTTTCTTGATCAGGCTCATTTTTCCTAAAACATGTGAAATTTGCATAGCTCACATTCATTGTTTGCTACACAAATTTAGATTTTTTCTTGCGGTAAGAAAGAAAAACAGCCCAAAAGACGTTTTAAATAAAATTTTTTTTTTTTTTTTTTAGAATTAGTTTTTTTAAAAACTTAACAATCAATATTTCTATATAATATTGAATTCTATATAGATTAAATTCCTTAAAAATCAATTCCGATTTTTTTAAATCGAATGAATTTTTTCTTAATCAATCGCAGAGAAATTAATTTTTTGGAATTTAGTGAATTCAATTAATTTATCTCATTCGATTTTATCAAACACTGAATTCAATCCTTGGGAATTCAATCGATGGAAATTTAATAAATGGGAATTTAATCATCGGGAATTCAATAAATTTTTTAATCAATCGATTTAGAATTTGGGTATTGCCGAAATAGCCGAAGCTGAAAAAATTCGCTTAAAGTGAAAAAAATCGCCAAAATGAAACAATTTCCAAAATTGAAAAAAAATCTTCAAAATTAAAAAAAATCGCCAAAAAGAAAAAAGTCGATGAAATTAAAAAAAAAAACTAAAATTGAAAAAAATCGCAAAATTAAAAAAAAAAATTACAAAATTTAAAAAAAAAATCGCCAAAAATTAGAATAATTGCTAAGAGTGAAGAAATCCCCAAAACTTTAAAAAACCTGTAGATTAAAAAAATTGCCAAAATGAAAAAATCGCTAATATTGAAAAAATCACCATAATTGAATAAGAAATCCCAAAAATTAAAAAAAATCGCCAAAGGTAAAAAAATTGCCAAAACACGCGATTTTTAAACAAAAATTTTCAGATATTGACAAAAACTTGTCAGTGTACATTTACCCCTGTTACAAGCAGAAAAAAAAATATCATTCAACATGATTGCCGCAAAAAAATTATCATATTATGATCACAACCATCATAAACTTGATTCTGGCTGATCATAATATGATCACTTGGAATGATTTTATCATCATATAGAATCATGATATGTTTATGCTTATCATATTACGATTGTTAAGTGTTTCAATCATAACATGATGCTCTTAAACTATCATAACATGATGCTCTTTTTTCTGCGTGTAGTTTTCAAAATACAGGCGATGTTCCAAATAAATGCTCTTTTCGCTCTGCGATGGTTAGTTTTCCAACCAACTCGAAATTAGAGACTGTTGTAGAGGTAATAGTTTGAGTTTTGAACAATGGTGTAAACATTTTCTCTCTAGCTGCATTAGTTTTCGAAATATGAACCTTTTAAAAATCGCCTAAATAAAAACCGTCCATAACTCGAAAAGTAAAAGAACTAGAGGAATGTTTACACCGGTGTTTAAAACACAACCCCAGTACACCTATACCGGGTTCCTAAATTTCGACTTGATTGGTTAGATTCTCAGATCGCGTTTTTCTCGAAAACTAAGCAGAGCAAAAAGAGCATCCCCTGTGTTTCAAAAAACTAACAGGGATAAATGTACACGGGGAATTTTTTTTCAATTTGTAAAATTTCTAAATAAAATTTTAGAAACTAAAAGAACTAGACTTCGACTTGATTGGCTAGACTTCGACTTGATTGTCTAGATTTTTAGATCCTAACAACAAATTTATTTGCAAAAAATATTTTTTTCCACATTTGTTTTTTAATGTCGTCGATTTGTCTTCCAGCTGATAAAAAGAAGATATCGCACACCTAGTTCCAAAGTGACTTAACTCAAAATTTTAGTTTTTCGGTTTTATATGTTTAAACTATGCACAATACACTTGTTTATCTATAAAAAAAATGTCAGTGTATTTTGTTGTTGTTAACTGTTGCTAAAAAACAGTTATGTCTTTCTTTATGTTTGAATTGGTTGCAAATATTTTTTTTCGATTTCTAAAAAATTAAAAATTTTGAGTTTAGTCACTTTTGAACTGGGTGTGCGATATGTTACTTTAATTTTCCCCAGAATGAAAAATTAATGATATTGCCCGTAATACCTTCCGAGTGCTATATCTTCCAAATGCTTATTGGGGTAACTTTATTTTTAAAACGATTAATATTTTTTCTTCTTAATAACAAAGTATATCATTTGAAATCTAATCTAAATTATGACTTGTAATATGGACAACATTTCGGCTTGAACTTGAACAAGACTTGCAGGATTAGTTTAATTTCATTGTATTTTTTACAATGACCATAATAAAAAAAGAAATCAGTTATAAATAGTTCAAAGAAATTTCATTTCGGATGATGAATAATAAACCAACTACAATGGCATTTAAACAATTGAAACAATGGTGGGACAGGACAATAGAAACCGCCAAGTGTTGTTTTGTACTTTTTCCAATTTAAGACAAATAAATGCAAGATGCTGAGCACATTTTTTGCATATTGTTTAATATATGCGAGATGCAGTGAATTCAAGTACTTTTTGTACTATTAGTTGGTTCATACATTTTGTTGCAAATAAAAATGCAATTGAAAATGGAAAATCTATTCTCAAGTGTTTTAACACGGTAGGATGGCCACTTTTAAACTCAATATGAATCATAGGGCGGGCCATTATATCGAAATCGAAAAAAATTGTCAAGTGTTTCTTAGTTTTGTATAGAAAAACAATTTAAAATTAATTGTTTTAAAAATAGTACATAAGAAACTTTCAAAACAATTGAAAAATTTGGAAATTTGCAAACACAATATGTTGTACAAGTGTTGAGTATTTAGCAACTAGGTTGGCACATGTTGTGATATTTCTTAAAAAATGTCCTTTTTTGTCAAAAGATAAAACAATTGCCTTGTTAACTTGGGTTCCCACACAGCAGGTTGAAATGCTTGCAAAGAATAGTAGATAATATACAATTGAGAATATACATTTTATTTCATTGTAACTAACTCTTCATTCAAAATTATTATAGAATGAATTAAAAATAACGAACTTAAATCAAGCTGTGTCTTAAAAGTAAAGAAAATTAATTCTTAAGAATTTCAAATTATTTTTTTTAAAAAGAGTAATAAACAAAAAATCACAATGGGTTGTAAAAGGGACACTTTTTAAACAAGGAAAACGTGTGCCTGACCAGTGTCCATTTTATAGGCATTTATTAATTATTTTACTGCGGCATTTCTCTTAAGGTCAACATTATTTTAATTTGTCATGTTGACATTTTTTAAATTAATCAATCGAAATTAATCAAATTTTACCCCTGTTTGGTTGCCTCAATGAATAATATTCTTTTGGTAGTTAAAGGGTTTTTGTCCATTATGGTTTACAATACCGAATCGGTATTTCGGTATTGAAAATTTTTCAATACTGAATTTTCGGTTTTATCGGTATTCACGCATTTTTTTTTTATATTTTTTAATTTATATTATATTCATTTCACATATTTTTCTATATTTTAATAGAGAAAAGTAAGATTTGATAAAGATAAGCACCTAGAGAGAAAAATACAATCGGCACAGTGCTGGCAAAGCGTCGGTGACGGTCGGTTATGCGTTGGCAGAACGTGGTATTAACAATCTTGACAGTATTGTCCTGTTACCCCAATTGATAACTGTGGCCAACAGTTGATTTGAACGAACTTGCCACCGTTGGCATAACGTTGGTAATTCAAAAAATTTTGTGCTTTTAAAATAGCTTAAATTAAATATGCATAATAAAACACATTTAAAAAACCGCGATACAGTTCGGTCTTAGTCTTATATTTAAATGTGTAAAATATAACAAAATATAAAAAAATGCTTGTAATATTGGAAAAAAAAAAACAATATTGGCAAAGACGTTTGAGGGTGGAACTGGCAAAACACATGCTTTTGCAACCAAAATAGTGTTTTCCTAGTACAATATTAGTTGTACGTTTGGTAATTTTTAACATGGTGGGTTTTACAAAAATACCAGTGGTTTGCCAGTACTATTTTTTATTTTTTTGGTGCGGTTGGGCAATAATTTTCGAATTCGAACCCTGGCACAGTGGGGAAAACTGGACTTTTTTTTGGGCAAATTTGCCTACAGCCCACAGTTTGAAACGAATTTGAAAAAAATATAATTTAAAAATAATCGAATAAATTCCTGATCGTTTCCTCAAGGCAGATTTTTAAAAGTCATATATTTTTGATCCTTAATAAATCGTCAAAATCAGCAAAATTTCTATTTTTTTGATATTTCGGCTTTAAAAAATTTAAAAGCTTTGGGATATAAATGAAATATATCTTAAATTAAGAGCTATTCTCTCTTGATATTTTTTGTTAGATCCAATTTTATTTTCTTGGTTATAATCAAATAAAATTTAAAATTTCAGTCTTGTATTTTTAATAAGAATCTGACATACTTATATTTTTGTAAACTACCTAACACAAAAAAAATATTTCACTAATTTTTTTCAATTAAATCGGTTTGTTGAAATATTTAAAAGCTGCCAATTAAAAATTAATTGAATTAATTTTTTATATTAACGATCAAAAGCAAACATCAACATATTGATGTTGTTTTTTTATATTTATGCAGTTGTTTTTTACAAATATTTATGTTTAGTAATAAATATTTCAAATTCATTTCAATTTTAATAAAAATTTAGGTTATATGAATGTTTGATGTTTGCATGGGATTGTCACTTCTTTCAAAACGTGTTCTGAAGATGGCAACCTGGAAAATTTCCGAAATAGATCTATCAACACATTCCTGAAAGTGGTCAATTAATAAATTTGAAAACAATATTCTAATAAAGAAATGTAGACACTCTACCTCGAACTTGAATAATTTTCATTTTCGAAAATTTAAAAATTTTTTTAAAAAGAAAGAAAATGCAAAAAATAAAATTTATTTCCAATCAAAAAATACTCTGCTTTCAACAAAAGGGCTAATTTCTGCAAAAAAAAAAATACAAAAAAAAATTTTGTCATAGTCCCTACGCTTCAATAGAAAGAAAAAAAAATAATTTCGAATTTGTTCACATAAGTAAAAATAAATCTGCTAACGAAATGAGAATTTCAAACAGGTTTAAATTCAATGTTATAAAATTCAAGCTATAAACAAACATTTGGTATGGCAACAACACTTTCCAATTTTTTTTTTGCTTTTTGTCAAGTGTGGTCTGAGGTTATTAATGATATAGAAAAATTTCACAATTGAATGATTGCGAAGTGTAATTGACATCTCCGAGAAATACCAAAACAAAAAGTTATTTTGGAATTTGTGAGCATATCTTCTAGAGAAAAATTACGAATTCTTCAAAGTTAACTTTTTCTGCGAGCTTTTATTGTTAACGAATTTAGCTAAAACATAGAGTTTTTAGACATTAAGGAATAGGGGCAATATTGTGGAGATCGAAAATCCGACTTTCATCTTTTTTGGACCACTCTAATGTCCATCTATGTTGGGTGGCCTACATTTTCAAATGTGATCAATATTGTTCCTTTTTTTTTCTTTGATACCAGAGCACCACTGATAACTTCTCAGTTGGTCTTTTGAAGTCCTTTTAGTTGGTCCTTTAAAAACAAATTAGTTCAATTACATATTATATTCAGATAAGATGTCACAGCTGGCTAACTATTCAGTACTGTGTCTAATTTTATATAAATTTTAAAACATCTTTAACGCTGCATTGTAATCATTAATAAAATATTCAAACAAATCACAAACTGACCACAGCATCAGCAGGACATACAGGACAAATACTCTTTAAAACACACCTTTAGTGTTTACCACCAAAAAAATTACATACACCGGTCCTAAATGCCAGAGCACGAGCTAAAGCAAAAATATAAAAATCTAATAAATTACCAGCAAACATTCATACCTTAAATTACGCAAAAATTGCGCTGAAAATGCAACATCTTGCATTTTTGCTTCGACTTTCTACATCATTGATTTCCAATGTACGAACTCGCAAGCATTCACTAGCTCATAAACATCGTAATCTTTTTGGCTATTCTTCCGGCTGTCTTATAGTCTTAGTTTTATTTTTATTACAAAATCTTTAAGATTTCTTCCGTTTATTGTGTTTTTGTGTTTTTTTGATACAATATTTAGGGGTTGTTGCCTTTTGCTAATAAAATAAATTGTAACTTTAATAATAAAAATAACTGGCAAATAAACAGAGACACTGCACAGTGCTTTGTCACCATATAAGGAATAGACAAAAATAGAAGCAGTTGTTGTATTTGCATGAAAATTGGTATGCTGGTTTTATTTTTGAGAAAATCGGCGCAGCGATACTTAACACCTCCCATACATCCTGAATTATGAATTTCGAATAAAAGCTACAATTCTCTTTAATATGTCGTTAAAATTGGTGGTTATTCCAGGAATAAAGACGGTATTGTTTGTACCAATTTATATTTTGATCGTAGCAAGGACTCGGATAGCTTACATATATCCTTTTTTATACAAACGCTATAAATCCTTTGAAAAACAAATTTTTGTCAAAAATATAAAATAGTTTTTTTTTTCCAAAATAGTTTCGAGGATATGCACCATTTTCATATATCCTGCATTATGTTAATTTTGAATAAAAGCTATAATTATACTTATAATGTTTCAAAAATTGGTTATTGTTTACAAAAAGGAATCAGTTATATGTGTGCAAATTTTCATTTCAATCGCAGCAATGAGTCGTAATACTGTCATATATTTTTCTTCTAAAACGGCTATAAATCTTCTGAAAATCATCATCAATTGTCTTTCGCTTTATGCTGTCTACCTGAACGTATATTTGTTTGCAATTTGACGACACTACATTAATAATCTCTATGAATATTTAGTATACAAATACACATTTAATCTTTATTAAATTTAAATATTCTATTTTGTCGTTTATTTAATTAATAGACAATTACTTTCACAAGCTGGTGACAACACAATACAGTTAAATTAACTTGTTTTAATCCAAAATTTTTTTTATGTATGAAAAACAGGTACAAAAATCTTTCATGATTGATTTTTTTATGTCTTTCATGAGTTGTACTTTTTAGTATCATTTTGCTCATCTCTACTACATCTTGACATGCCGCAACATCTACTTCATTCTTCTTATATCTTTTAATCTGGTTGTCGTCCACACTGTTAATGTGCTTTTCAGCACATTTTTTTTTTTAGCAAAATAAATTAGTAAAACATTAGTAAAATACTAGTAAAACATTAGTTCAAAACAGTTAAGTGCTGAATAAGTATAACTAAAATTATATCTGAAAACATAATTTTAGCAAAAAATGTGCTGAAAAATAGTATAACTGATTTACAAGACGTTTAACACTAACTTTTTTTTTTATTTGTAGAGATTAAAAAAATATGGCAGAAATTATACATTGAAAAAGAGAATTCTGCAAAACATATTTAAAAATTTCTAGTGAAAAATTTTACTAATATTTTTTTGTACTATAAATAAGAGTCCATTCTTTACAAAAAAAAAAACCAAATTGTGAAAATCGGTTAACATATTTTGTTTTAGTATTTTATCAAACTTTGGTAATTTTTTTAATTTTATCCGAAAAATATGTATATTTCACTACTTATTAATAAAAAAACATAATACCCAAGTTTCGTTCTATATGAAAAAAATGGATAATTCTAAATGTACTGTTTTTTTTTTAAAACAAAACAAGTGTGAAAATAAAAAGGAAAAAAAAAACAAAAAAACGTGTATTGAATATCTACCAAAGGTAGACCTTGCACATAACAAACAAGTTATCAATTTATTTTTGGTCAATGGTGATAATCTTTAACTTAGAGCTCATATATTAGTTCTCGTTTAGTGAGAAAAGTAGTTTATATGAATGCTTGATGTTTGGCATGTGATTGTCACTTCTTTCAAAACGGGTTCTGATGATGGGAACCTAGAAAATTTCCGAAATAGATCTATCAACACATTCCTGAAAGTGATCAATTAAAAAAAACTCTATAGATTATTTGTTAGGACAATATCCTAACAAGGAAATATAGAGTATGGCCTCCAACTTGAATAATTTTCTTTTTTTTTTTTTTTTTTTTTAAATTTATTTTCATCGGGATAAACATTAATTGCATTTATAGTAATTAAATGTGCTAAAGTCCCAAAACTTATTTAACAAATTGTGAAAAGCAATCTGATGTAGGCGTGTCCCTATCCGGATTTCATTCCTGCCTAAGGAAATCTTCAGGGGACTTGTTATTAGAATTTCTAGAGATATTTGTTATGTTAAATCACAACTCAATGAGAATTTCTTGTCCTCGTCTAGGAGCGAGATTCAAAATTTTAAAATATCAAAGAAAAAACAAAAACAACAACAAAAAATTGTCACAATTGGCTTTGTCATCTTCCAAATACTACTCTGTTTTTTTGACAGACCTAGCAATGTAGTGACGTTTATTCAAGTAAATCAACAATAGAAAATCATATGTTTTCTATTAGTGTCAGTTACATTTAAATTTGCACAAGCACCTGCATATTTGTTATTTAAATTTATTTTCATCGGGATAAACATTAATTGCATTTATAGTAATTAAATGTGCTAAAGTCCCAAAACTTATTTAACAAATTGTGAAAAGCAATCTGATGTAGGCGTGTCCCTTTTCATTTCCATTGCACAATTAAAGGTCAAAATAACATAATTTTTATTTTTTAATAAAAATTATGTCAAACTTATTAATTTCTTGTTCAGCAAAGTATTTTAGTACATATCCAAAAAAAAAAAAAATCAATTTCGTTAAAAAAAAACACAATTTTTTTTTGATTTTTGTCCATGGAACAAAGCACTGTGCACCGATCTACCGCCAGACCATTGATATGTCACCTAAACATCGGTGGTTCAGATGAGTATCAATATCGTCTACCTATAATATTTGCCAATATTTTTCGTTTTTACTTTTTTTAATCACCTGGTTTGGAATATTATGTATGATCTAGTTTCTTATTGTCGTCCAAAAGAATGTGACACATTTTCTTTAAACAACCCCTACAAATGTGCAACATTTAGCTCGTGCCGTTAAGGAATCAGACAATAATAGTCTTGGTAGGGCAGCAAGGGGTTTCCTAAAGAAACTACTTTAACAAAATTTGTAACACCGTTAAGCTCTACTTTGCCTCCTCACTCTCTGCAAACAGACGCCACCATAAACAGCTGTTTACACTTTACGATTAATAATTCGATAGTTATTATTACTAAATCGTTCCATACTTAAGTAATCATTTATTAAGTGTATAACCCCCTTTGCAAATACACACAAAAAACAGATTAGTTGTGAGAACCGAATGTGTCGCTAACCGAATTTAGGTAGTTACACGTACTATCCACATTATTCGGTTACAGCTTTCGACATTTGCAGTTATGTCTACCATACTATTAAAGCATATTCAGTAATCTCGACCGAATTTTTTATATTAATACTTTCGAGTTAAATAAAACACTGTTTCCAATATTATTTTGTTTTATTTAATTGTTAAAAAGTACCAAAAAAATTTAAAAAAGATAAATTACCGTGATAAATTCCGCGTTTAATTTTTAAATCTTTCAATCTTTGAAAACTGCAAGCTTCCTCATATTTTCGTTTCAAATAGTCTTCTTTGTGATATTCCTTTGAGTGTGTTAATGAAATCTTAATGGAATACTTCAAAAAATCTTGAGCTCTGAATTCAGATTCAACTTGCAGCGATATTTATATACTAAATAAAGATGACAAATATTTTTTTTTAGAAAATTTAAATCATATTTATTTTGATAATTGTAAACGGTGTTTTTTATACAGGTATTGAACTTTAAGTTGGCAACACTTTTTTAACTGGAGGCCAGTTTGTCAGCTGTTAAGAGATTTATGTTTAGTTTGGTTTGGCATTTCAACATGAATAGACTGACGCCTGAACAACGCTTTCAAATTGTGCAAATTTATTTCGAAAATCATGGTTCTGTTTGAAATACGCTAATTTTGTTTAGCGATGAAGCTCACTTTTGGTTAAATAGATACGTCAATAAACAAAACTGCCGTAAAACTGACTTTTTGGTGTGCTTTATGGGCTGGTGGAATCATTGGTCCGTACTTCTTTAAAAACGATGCTAGTCCGAACTTTACAGTCAATGGTGACCGTTATAGAGCCATGATTACTGACTTTTTCGTTAATCAATTGAACAACCATGCAGGAGCTGTGGTTTCAACAAGACAGCTCGTGCCACAATTGATTTATTGAAGGACAACGTTTGGTAACCGCATAGTTACACGTTTCGGACCGGGAATTGGCCTCCAAGATCGTGCGATTTAACGAACAACCATGATGTGCAGGAGCTGTGGTTTCAACAAGACAGCTCGTGCCACAATTGATTTATTGAAGGACACGTTTGGTAACCGCATAGTTACACGTTTGGGACCGAAAATTGGCCTCCAAGATCGTGCGATTTAACGCCGCTGGACTATTTTCTGTGGGGATATGTAAAGTCGCTAGCCTAAAACGATTGACCACTTGGAGGACAACATTCGACTCGTTATTGACAATATACGGCCACAAATGTTGAAAAAAAGTCATCGAAAATTGGACCTCCAGATTAGACTACGTCAGAGCCAGCCGTGGCTGTCATATTTAAATTATAATGCCAGAAGATTATCTTTCGAATAAAGTAAACTTCATGTCAATTTAAAAATTCATCTTGGTTTTGTTCATTTCAAAGTTTTATACCTCTATAAAAAACACCATTTCCTAACCTGAACAACACCTTTCTTTCAAGATCATGATGTTTCATCTTTTTTTTCTTTTTGTTTAAGACTTTTCTACTTATTTTTGTTAAAAAAAAGAAAATTACTTTAAATTTGCATTACTTTAAATAAAAAAATAATGGTTTACCAATAATAAACTAATAATGGATTACTATCATACAAAAAATAATTGGTGAACAATAATAGTTTATTCATCTTGTTACTTTCAGGCAAAATAGAATTATACAGTGTTATATTTGCCTGAAAGCATGGAAATCTATTTTTAGACTCATTATAATTCGTTTTTTTGTAAGCTAAAGAGTAAGGTGTTAGTTTTGATATATCTTGAACGAATTTACATAAGAGAATACTTCATTTCTGTTTTATCAAAAGTTATATACCTCGTCGGCTTAGGGTATAGAGCAGTTAATCCTGGGATGAATTCACGGCTCGGTCATGTTAAAAAAAATAAATTAATATTTTTCTTAAATTCGTATTTTTTTTTAAATCTAATTTTAGACCCATTATTTTTTCCTTCTAGTAATGGCTTGTACTTGTATGCATATAGGTAACCCATTAGACTTGATATTTACGTATGACTACCAGTAATGCATAACTCATTACTTTTGGAGCATTTTATATAAAAAAAAGTACGAGTTTCGATTACAAGACTCATTATTTGGTAAGGTGTGTTTTTTGTTTGTATTACAAAATCATTGATTGTAAGAATACTTAAACAGTGTTAATTAAAAAAATTTTGTAATCGGTATAAAATTTGTTGTTCAGCAAAGTATTTTTTATATTTTCAACCGATTTCCAACTAATTTATTTTCTGTGTGTACAATTCAATTTAACCCCTATTTCTTAATAGGCTTCTTACATTAAGCTCCAATTGCTTAAGTTGATAAATGCTTTATTTGCTCTATGGTGTGGTATTGAACTCGATTCTTGGAATTAAACAAATTTTAACCCCTTGTTTTCCATATAATCAATATTATAATTAACATCTGCAAACCCCCTTCCCCCAACAACAAACATTATTTTAGAAATAGTTTTATATTGAATTTCCCCCTTTTGAAAAGTCGAATTTCATTTTTATTCACACAGCTGAAAATTGCTTTGGTCATATCGTTTAGCACCACAAATCATTTAATTAAATCGATTTTCAATTATTCAATATAGTTAACAATTCAATAATCATAATTTCATTAAAAAGCTTTCAATTTTATGTCAGCATTAGCATAAAATTGTATAAACGTCATTTACATATTCGAAAAGTTGTTAACCATGCACAGTGGGTTGTATTACAAATATTTTGGAAATAATTCAGCAATTTCCTACTGGCTGATCGGATTTCCATGATAATTTCCTTCACCCATAATGGTTATCCCTTGAAGTACAGAAGTTATCCACATTTTAAAATCAAAATTTTGCATTTTTGCAATAACATGACCGGTTTTTTGGCAATGGAAAAGGCAAATCAAGTCAGATTGCTTTGTAAAGTGCTGATATTAACAACAACAAGTTGTTTAATTAAACAAAAAAAAACTTCAATGCAATATCTTGTTCATGATTAAAATAAAATACCTCTAAAGTTGTAAATTCCCGGTCAAAAACTTTAATATGGAGTCTAATAAAATTGCATCTCATTTGATAAGTTCTCATATATAAGCACATACAAATTGATCTGAAAAATGGGTCATGCACATGTATATCATTATATGAAATTAGATATAATTTGATACAAGATTATCTAATTAGATATAAATATATCTGATTTTATAAAATTTTAGCCGATAGTAGTAGTATGATTTTTGTAACTTGTAACTTATGTTTAAAAGTATTTGAGTTTAAAATTAAAATTTATAGAAATCAACAATTTTAAAGAGCAAAATTTTTTTAAACGAGACAACGAAAGGATTTAAAATTATCAAGAATAGATTCAGTGTTTCAAAAATATAAAATTAAGTGGTATTGTCTTAAAAAGTATACACATTTTTTTATTTGAAATTATATAAAATAAATCTCTTGTAAATAATTTCGTTATAAAATTAATATGGTTATATGTAAGAAAATCTTAACTTTCGTATAACTTAATTTGATGTTGTACTTTATCAAAATATGTAAGGGATAATGATATAAAAAATTAAAAGAAGAATATTTTCAATATGGCGTCACATATGTATAGCTTAGCTTATTTAGAGATTTTTTAATATGTTACTTGATATAATTATATGTCTCCAAATCTTACTCCATATATAACTACTTAAGCCATATAATACAAATCAAAACATATGTAGTGATAGATATGACTATATATAGGACCATATATAAATATATCGAGCACTCCATATATTTGGATTATTATTTTATGGCTTAAGTAGTAGGGTATTCAATTTACTCGGGTTTGCTTTTGTTCGAGTAATCGGGTAACTCGATTTTGAGGTTTTTAATTTACTCGAGTAGGCGAGTAAGATTTTAAAATTGCTCGAATAACTCGAGTAACTCGAACAATTTTAATACTTTAATTTTATTTTCCAAAAACTCACATTTTTGTAAGTTTTTATATTTTATTAGTACTAATATAACATATATATTAAAATTAACAAATTAATTAAAAATTTTAGTAAAAAGTATATCTAAAAGAGAAAAACATTTGCTAAGATCATTTATTATTGCGACAGTTTTGTCTCAGTACACTCAAAGCAAACGCGTTATTATATCAATGAAATTCTTTATGAATATGTTGAAATCTTCATTGATTTCCTTTCAATATAACTGGTTCATAAATATGTATTAAACTGTTTTATAAAAATATTTGTAAGGTGATCCGTTTTATAATTTCACTCAGACTTGACACAGTTTTGTTATATTAGTGTGTTAGTACTAAACGAAAAAATAGTCCATTTTGTCCTATCATTTTGGGATTTTGAGATATGTAATTTTTCTAAAAAAATTATAAAGAAGTTTTGAAACAACTTTCATGAATATTTAAGAAGATTTTCATCATATTAATGAAAACTTCATTACTTCTACATGTAAATTTTAATATGTGGAAATTTTGCGTAGGACCGCTATGAATTTCCATATAGGGCTTCTAAAATTGGCTTGTTACAACGACATAAAAGGGACCAACAAAAAGTTTTTAGTAAATGACATTTAAAAATTCCTTTTTGAAAATATAGTATTTATATGTAGTTTCTTTAGATCAAATGGCAACTAAATTAAAAAAAAAATAATGTTTGATCCCACTTTTAACCCTCAAATCCGCACCAATAATCTTAAACACCCCAGTCTTAGAACTTGTTTCTTTAAAAAATATCCAAGTTTCTTCGATATCGGAGTTTTTCGCATTAAGTTCTTCGTTTTTCGTAATATAATTTCTTTAACAGTGCTCACTTAATATAAAAATACACTTAACATTTAGATATTCACTATAACAGTCACATTATTTTATACAAAATATTAAAAAAATATTAAATAGTTCATATTTTTAAATTACTCGAGTTACTCGATTAATCGACCAAAATTTTTCGAGTTATTCTTTACTCGAAATTGGCCATTTCGAATTACTCGAACAATTGTTCGACATCATTTCATCGATTAATCGAGTAACAGTTAACCGATTGAATACCATATTAAGTAGTTATATATGGAGTAAGATTTGGAGACATATAATTATATCAAGTAACATATTAAAAAATCTCTCAATAAAAATGATCAGATGTATTTGTATATAATGCTATTAGCCGTAACGGGACTTCATTAAAAGTCAGATATGACTTAATCATATAATATATGACTAGATATAACTATTTTTACCAGGGTTATAAAAAAATGTGTCTTTAGCAAGACTATTTTGCCTTCAGATTAAAAGTTTCTTCAGGAACACATATAGTGTTAATATTTTTCTGAAAGACTACTAAATATAATTGCGTTTTATGAAAATTATATTCCCCAGTTGGTTACTGTTCTTCCCTCAGACCCCTCCAAATTCGACAATTTCAACTTCAACCAACTTTTTCGCTGAGTGCACCACCGATATTTTAAAATGAAAAACTCGGGCAGGTCCTCCAATTTAGTCCAAATATGATAGTATTATTTTATCTTAACCTCGCTTCAAATGTGGACAAGACACCAATAAATGTAAAAAATCTCATTTTACAATTTTTTTTAAGTTGTTGGGTAATTGTGAGATTTCCTTTCTGCTTTAATAAAAACAATACCACGGCTTAGTATTAAATTTCATTACAATACGTTCATCAACACTCACAAGAACTTTTCCATAAAAAATCAACAGTTATTAAAAAGTTTAATCGGTAAAGTTGTTTCAATGGAATATACAGTTAAATTACCACAGAAATATATTTTTTAACTTTCTGTCGGTTATTCAATAAACAAAATAAACAAAAAAACGGACTTTCCGTAGTAGTTAAAATATTCAGCTAAAATTTTCCATTTGAAACCAAAAGTTTTTATATTATATTGAGTATTGAAATAAACGAAAACAATCCAAGGGTTTTTTTAATTAATTTTTCATCAGTTGAAAATAAACTAAAAAGTACAATTGTTTTAAATGAAAAGTAAGTAGTTCTGTTTTCAACTGATTTTCAGTTAATTTAATGTGTATATTCAGTAGTCTTTACCGAATAAATATTGTGAGTGAACAAATATGTTATAGCAAAATAAAAGTTTAAGATTTTCACAAATGTTAAACAATTTAGAAGATTTAGAAACATTTCTGAAAACAGGATGGTGAAAAATGCCTCTTGATACTATTATACATATCCTTAGTTGATACTATACCTTCAATATTAAATGCGGTAATAGCAAATAATGACTTTGACAGTAGATTTTAATAAAATATATATATACAATTTTAATAAACATATAGAATTACAAGCAGTTGCAGTCGCACAGAAAAAGGACTTTTTTCTTAAATGACACAAATAAGAAACATTTAATTGGCTAGTTTAGATAAAGTAACTTTATTTAGTTGTGTACAAAATATAAATCAAAATTAGACTAATTGGATACAGTTACGAGCACTCTGACGTACTTAAGATAGCAGGACTTAGCGTTCTATTTTTTTTTTGCTCGCTACTGTATATTGTTGAAAATAACAAGCAGATTACAAAAATGTTTCATTTTTGAAAATCGGTTAATAAATATAAATTTGGAACCCTAAAAATTTTTGAATACCCGAGGTATCCTACTTTGGAGTCTAATTGATAAGCGACTGATGGATCTAGTGGGCCCTTCTTTGAAAATTAAGCTTGAACTTATGTGGATTATGACTGTGTGAAGTTTTATTTAAATCTGATCAGCCATAAATGAATTGCCTGAATTATTTCCAAAATATTTATGATATACCCCACTGTGCCATGTTAAACAATAATATCCATTGGGGTGTCAAAAGTATTTAATTTATCAAGTGTTTTAATTACTAAACGATGGCAAAAAATGTAATTTCCACCTGAATATTTAGTGTATTCTATTAATAGTTTTTTAATTGGATTTTTCAAAGTTATCGTTATAACTGAAATTTTGCGAATTTTTAATTACATAGAAAGTATAGATCGATTTAAACGTTTTTTTTTTACATATATATAATCCTTTAAATTCCTAGGAGGAACATAGGGCCACAACAAATTTTTTCCATTCCGCTCTGTCTTCGGCTATGTGTTTGATTTGGTTCCAGAAATACCCTGCATCTTGAATTTCCCTTAGCGTATTTCGTCTCCAGGTGTTGCTCGGACGACCAATTCTTCTACTACCCTGGGGGTTGAACTCAAGCACCTTCCTTGTGATGTCATTTTGTGGTTTACGGAAAGTGTGACCGAGCCATCTGTATTTTCGGATTTTTATGGTTTCAGCGATTTGTGGTTGTTGAGTTTTATACCACAGTTCTTCGTTGCTGATGATATTCGGCCAGAACACCTTCAGGATACGTCGAAGACATCTATTTACAAACGACTGTATTTTCTTAAATTCTTTTATTGGCAGGCTCCAGGTCTCGCATCCATATAACAAGGTTGATTTTACATTTGAATTAAAGATGTTTACTTTCGTTCTTATGGATATATTTGAGGATGACCAAACTTTTTACATAACTGATTGTTATAGCTAAAGAAAAAATTCTCCGCATTTCAAGAAAAAAAAAAAATGGCGAATAGACAGCGTTTTTCTTAAAGAAACATTTTTAAAATTGACCAATTATAAAGTACTCCATATCAAAAGAGAGCAACCGACAGTGGGTTATAAAGGATGATTTTTAGCAACTTTCTTATTGGCAACACTGTTTTTGGCAGCTCAGCTGTTTCCGTGTAGCATGTTACTGTTAAACATGTTCAGTTTGGTCTATAATTTAACCATGAATCGACTTACAAACGAACAACGCTTGCAGATTATTGAAATTTATTATCAAAATTCATGCTCTGTTAAGAAAGTGTATCGTACACTTCTTCCAATTTATGGTCAGTTTGGGCGACCTTCTGAGGCGGCTATTCGGAATCTTGTGACTAAATTTCGCACCAAATTTACATTGTTGGACATTAAACCACCAACACGCATACGTAGAGTGCGGACAGAGGAAAATATCGCAGCTGCATCCGGCAGTGTTGTTGATGACCGACGGCGTTAGAAAATATTTTGTCGACAGCGCAAACATTTTGTTTATCTCTCCTTGTGTGTATGTATGTTTTTTAGCGTTGCCAACCGGAATTAAATCAAAACACACAGTTGAACACAATTAGTAGTATGAATACAGAGTCGTTGAGAAATAGTAGTCAGATAAAAAATTGGATTAACTGTTAATTAAAAAGATTAAAAAAGATTTTCCTGGCGAATTCCCTATTACATTATTTTTAACAGTAGATTAGATTAGATTATATGGCACTATGCACCGCGGCCAACTTAGGTCTTTTGTGCTGCCTAAAGTTACCCTAAAGATTCAAGCTACCTATAAAGCCAATAATCCTATTAGGCAAAATCTTCATAATGTCCGAAGGGGAGACAAAGCGATTGCCAAGAAACTTGGCACGCCTTTCACATAGCCTCGGACATTCGCAAAGAACATGCTCTGATGTCTCAGCTACCAGTTCGCAAAACCTACACTCATCCGTGTCCGAAAGACCCCTTTTGAGCAGGTGGTATCTGAGATTGCAGTGTCCAGTCAGGTAAGACACCAGGGATCTCAAGTCACCCCTCCCGAGGGACAAGAGTCTCCTCGATCCTGCACTGGAAAAAGAAATCAATCTCTTAGCCTGTCGTTGGCCAAGAGAGTTTTCCCAATAGAGAGAGAATTCTGACTCCCTCCACGACCCGAGCTTCTCCCTAACATACCCCAAAGGTATACCACAGAATGGTTCAGGGCCAATAAAGGGCCTTCGGGCCCCGCAATTAGCAAGACAATCTGCCCTCTCGTTGCCCTCATGCCCCTCGTGACCAGGAACCCACCCTAAGGTAAGCGAGTTGCGCCTGCCAAATCGGTTAAGAGCCAGAATGCATTCCATGACCAGACCAGATGACACCTCATAGGACATTAAAGCCCTTAATGCCGCCTGACTGTCGGAAAGAATGTAGATACGAGATCTAATAGTGCCCCTTCGTAGACACTCCTCCGCGCAGACACAGATAGCAAAAATCTCTGCCTGAAAAATGGAGGGGTATCTACCCATGGGTAAGGCCCGTTGGAAACCTGGTCCATAGACACCCGCACCAGTGTCACCATTCGCATGCTTTGAGCCATCTGTGAACCATATCTGAGAACCCCGCTCTGGCTCCCAGGATCTGTTGGTCCACATGGCCCTGTCGAACAGCATCACTTTAAAGTTCCTATCAAAGATGTACTCCGGTGACCTCCTATCCGTAACCTTTGTAATCGGGTCATCAATTAGGATTCTAGCGATCCTCATGTGACCCCTTAGATCACCTCCCCTCATGTGACCCCTTAGATCACCTCCCCTCATGTCACCGAATTCTCTAAGTCTGGAGGATCCTATGCAGGCAGCCTCCATTACAGAAATATGCAATGGTGGTATCCCCAGCATAACCCCCATGGCATCCGTCGGGCAGGTTCCGCCTGCCCCCGTTATGCCAATACACATAAGACGGTAGATCCTCTTGAGAGCATCCCTTGCCCCTACCTGTTCAACCTTTGGCCACCATGCCAGGGCAGCATAGGTGATCATAGGTTTAACAATGGTGTTAAACGACCAGTAGACCATCTGCGGCCTTAGACCCCATGTCTTACCAAAAAGCCTTTGGCAGGCATAATATGCCCTTGTGGCCTTCTTGGAGACATAGTCAAGATGTTCATTCCAGGTAAGGGATCTGTCAAGAGTCACGCCGAGGTACTTAACACTACTGGAAAAGCCCACCGTGGCCCCATCAAGGACAGGCATTGTCAGGTTAAGTTTCCTCCTATTCGTAAATGGTACCAGGATTGTCTTCGACGGGTTGACAGACAAGCCCTTTTCCCGGCACCAAGAAAGAGTATAGTTCAGAGCCTGCTGCATACGTTCGGATATGGTCCTATCATCAAATCCCACTATTTTTTTAACAGTAACAAAAGTTACAACTAAAAACGAAACAATTGTCCCATACATTTTGTATGAAACGCTAAATTTCACAATAGCCCGGCGAATTTTTTGCATACTCTAATACTGTGGCGGATATACAAAAATTAATCGGTAAAACCTAATTTAAGGGTTTTGCTTTTTGGTTGTCTATTAATGTTATCAGTTAGTTCTAAATAATTATTTTCCCCTAATACCAATATAAAAAAAATAAAAAAAGGATTTTCAAAACTAAAGTCAGCAATTTTATTAATTTAAATTTTCATGCTATTTCAATCATCAATATTTGCTTAAATTAAAACAAATTTCAACAGCCGACACGCGACAAGAAAAATGCATCTGTTCCGTTAAAATTAATCAAATTGAAATATAATTTTTGAAAAATCATTTCAACCATGAGCAAAAAGAAATTAACGCATTCGTTAACAAAAGGATACTTAGCAAAATAGAAAAAGGGAAACACTGCGCAGGCGTATATCAAATATTATAAAAGAAAACGAATATGAAATCTCAGTTTATGATATTCAAGTCCTTGCATGAGTCTAACAATATCAACAGCATCACTGTGATGATGATGGTAGTAGAGAGTTGTTGTTAATTTTGCTGCTGGTGGTAATGTGGTGGTGATAGCTATAAATCCCACTACGTATCCTTTATAATTTTTTTTAGAGAAGAGCAGCAATAATAACAATAGCACGTGACATTAAGAGGAAACTACAAACATTGCTGCTGCTGGTGTATGTAATCGAAAAATAAAACAACTGCATAAAAGTGTCTTTACTCATACAACAAAATCTAAATATTTGTATTGCAAAAGGATATTTTATTACAAGCAGAATAAAAGGATCAAAATTGAAGAGAAAGCCCTTATTTTTGACACTGAAACAACATTTCTCAAACACCACCATCATAAAAACAAACAAATAAAATTTTATGAAATATTTATTATGGGGAGATGAGACATATAAGAACTTTACAATAAAAAGAAAAAATTGTTGAATGGAAGTTACAACGACAACAATAATACAAATCAAAACAAGTGTTGAGCAAAAAAAAAAAAAAAAAACAGCAAAGGCAGCTGCTACGCATGCCATCCTTCCATAATTTGGAACAACATTTTATTAAGTACAGTGCACACAACATACACCGCTTCATGATTTTATTGCTATAAAGTCTGGAGGGTGGTGGTGGTGGTCGTTGTAGTCGCCGTTTTGCTGGTGCTATTGAATGCATTAGAAATTATAATGGTAGTGGTGCTGGTTGGATGGTTGGTGGTGCAAAAAGCAACCCCCAAATATTTGTTAAAGGATAATTTACACAAAAACAGCTTTTTTCTTTCTACTAGCCAAAACTATCGGAAAAAAGGCAGGTGATAGCTGAAAAATCTGTAACGCGTGCTTATTACAAAAGTTGCCAATTAATGCAGAGTGTTCTTTTGGGAAGGATAATGATAATGCGGGCTTTTGTTCAAGTTTTTTTTTTGTTTTGTTCTATGACAAGTACATACATCAATTTGAAAATCTCTTCTGCTCATTAAACTTGTTTAGAAGTTGTTGAATTAGGTCTAATGATTTACAATCGTTTTTTTTCGGTTTATTTGAAAATGAGATCAAGTGTTTGATGGCAATTAAATGTAATTGTTTAAAAATTGCGACTGGTACAGTTTTCAGTGAGCTTTACAAAAGCAGCTGTGCCTTGGCACGATTATAATAAATTCAGCTGGTACACAGTTAAGCATAAGTTTGGTATTAAAATGATGAGACAAAGACCTTTTCAAAATTAATGCAGAAACATCATTACAGTTTAAAGACTCCCAGGATACCAACTTAAAAACGTTGACAGATTGTAAATACTTTAGATTAGTAACAAACTAAATTTTTATAAAAGTTAATTACGCTTAACCTTCCCACTAACAAAGCTTAGTAGTTGGCAGTTCAAAAGTCCGCAAATTTAAATAGTCGGAAAAATTGCACGGAAAATAAGTTAGTAAATCCTCTTGCAAATCAGGTATACTATTTTTCAGCAAATTTTTTGGTAAAATTATGTTTTTAGCTAAAATTTTAGGTATAATTATTCAGCACTTAACTGTTTTGAACTAATGTTTTACTAATATTTACTAATCTTTTACTAATGTTTTACTAATTTATTTTTCTAAAAAAAAAAGTTAGTAAATTCAGCAAAAATTTTGCTGAGTCAGCAAAATTTTAGTCAGGAGGGTGCTTGCAAAAAAATTGCTAATGTCAGCAAAATCTTTTGTTGAAATTCGCGAGCTGATTTTTAGCAACAAAATTAGTAGATTCAGCAAAAGATTTGCTAACATTTAGTTGATTAAAAATAAAAAATCCTTGCTAAAAGTTAATAAAATTTTTGTTGGACATTAGTAGACTAAAAAAAACTCAAAAAAATTGTAGAAAAATTATACTTTAGCTAATTTATTTGCTGAAAATCTTTTTTTTTTGTGATTCTTTTATATAATAATTTGTACCTCATTTATACTGAGTGAGATCGATAAAACCCCGACATATTTTCACTTACAACTACTTTTTTGTACGACACGAAACTTTTTTCTTGTCAAGAACGTTGTGAGATTATGTATGCAAAATATTGAAGCGATCGGCTCATTATTTCGCTTTCAAATGTTAACTGAACACGAAGTGAGTAATGGAGTTCTTTTGGCATCTTTAGTGCCCTAATTGATAGAAGCATACCATTTCCAAAAAAAGTGACAGTATTGGGAACTTGTTGTGTAGCCTTCGTCAATCATTTAAAAATAATCTAAATATCAATTGATTGTTCTTAGTTCTGGAGAATTAAACAAATTTATTTTTTCCTAAGAAATTCAAGGTTTTTTTAAATGCTACCTTTTTTGTCCTCTCTTTTTGTTCAAAGTCCATTTGTAAACAAACTAATAATCCTAGTTTGCAAATATTTTGTTAACATAATCTGACAACTTTTTAAAAAAATTTGATAAAAAAAAAAATGACTTTCAAACTTAAAAAAAGTTATAAGTGATAACCTGTGTCGGGAATTAGAGCCAAAAACGAGTAGTTTGCAGAAACTACTTGTATGGCTGTCAAATTTCATACAAATTGTAAACCGAAAACTAAATGTTTTCTAAAACTTCTAGTTTTTGGTTTCAGTATAAATGTAGTATTGCAATATGTTACAACATATAAAAAAGCTAATATAAAAAATTACCTAAGATGTGTGTCCTTCTCTATCGTTTTAGTATCTCAAAGTGAGCGAATATATTTTTGACCGCACTATATGAATATTAAATACACATGAATATCACATTTTAAGCCTTAAAACTGTATTTATAAACTAATATTAGCTGAAATACATATTTTAAACTAAAATTTGTGTTTTAACTAAAATGTATTTGAAATGCTGTTTAATATTTTTATGAGTACGGGGTAAGTTTACAAATACACATTTAAAATTTACTAAATTGAAATATGTTATTTTGTCTTTAATTTAATTAATAGATAATTACTTTGACAGGCCGGTGACAACACAAACTTTAAGTTTTTTTATTAATCAATGTATGTATACACATTTTTGGCGTTCTTTTCTAATATATGAAAAACAGATACAAAAATCCTCCATGGTTGATTTTTTTGTCTTACAAGAGTTGTACTTTTTAATCTTATTTTCCTTGTTTCTACTACGTCTCGAATTTCAATCTGGTTGTTGTCCACACTATTAATGTGCTTATCAGCAAATTTTTTTTTAGCAAATAAATTAGTAAGACATTAGTAAATGTAGGAAGGAAATACCAAGCATGGAAAAAAAAAAATAAAAAATGTATACCGAAATACTTTTAAAATATTAAGTATTGAATGAGTGAAATTCCATCGATATTGGACACTTTAATCGGGGGGCCAAGGCTTCTTTAGTCGAGCGGATACGTTCGATAAACGAACTGTAGCTCCATAAAATGTGTAAAAATAGTTCTATTTTCAACTCTTTTTATTTTCAGCAAATCCGTCACCATGTATTTAGTATGTAAAACAGAGACAGCATATTGTACAAGGTGGCGCAAAAGTAATCCTCCTATCAGAAAATGCTATAAATTTTGCGATTGGTCCCTAATGTCAGTTCTGTTTTGACATTTGTGTAGTAAACACATGCGAAATACACGTTAATAAACAATGTTACGCTACACTGCTCCAGAACGCGGAATATTGGTGACTATTTATTTGACCAATAATCGGTCGGTGACTTTGGCACAACGTGAATTTCGTCGCAGATTTCCTGGCCGTCCAACGCCTACTGGTGAAACACTGCGACGTTTAGCCGCTCGCCTCCAAGAGACTGGCACAACACGAGATGCAGCCAGGCGTGGCAGACCCCGGAGTAGCCGTTCTACAGAAAATATTGCTGCTGTAGCCGAGGATGTCATGGAAGCGCCGTCGACATCGACCAGACGACGTGCCACGCAAATGGGTATCAGTCGACGGTCTTTACAGCGAATTTTGGTACAAGATTTGAAGATGTTTCCGTACAAAGTCCAGACGGTGCATCAGCTGTTAGCTGCTGACCGCCAATCGCGTGTAACATACGCTCAAGCCATCCTTAATCACCACCAAGAGGAAGATGATTTTTCATCAAAAATAATCATGAGTGATGAGGCCCATTTCCATCTTAGCGGGTACGTAAATAAGCAAAATTTACGCTTCTGGGGCACTGAAAATCCGCGTGTAACCCACGAAGAGCCATTACACCCGCTCAAAGTCACTGTATGGTGTGCTGTTTTCGCTGGAGGAGTCATCGGACCTTTTTTCTTCGAAGACGTCGCGGGCCAAACGGTTACTGTGAATGGTGAGCGCTACAGAGCAATGATCAACGAGTTCTTTTTGCCGCAACTTGATGAATTGGGATTGGAAAACATGTGGTTCCAACAGGACGGTGCAACGGCACACACTGCATGTGCCACAACCAATATGCTGAAGGATGCATTTCCCGGGCGCCTAATCTCCCGTTTTGGCGATTTGCACTGGCCAGCAAGATCGCCTGATTTGACCGCTCCAGACTTCTTTTTGTGGGCGTTGTGGTGTAATGGTTAGCGCGTTGGACTTTTACACAGAAGGTCCCGGGTTCGATCCCCGGTGCCGGCAACATCAAAATAATATGTATGAGTTTTTTCTATCCCTCATACGTATCGCAATGTTCACCTTCGGTGTTCCCATAGCAATTAACCCCACCGAAGTAAAATAATGAATCAGGGCTATGAACCAAAAAGCTTCAATAAGTTCGCCAACTCTCCATCAAGTGGCGAGCAACAACTGTTCTAAGACTTATCATCTCGCGCAATTACAGTGTTGCCATGTCTGAAGCCCTTCATCTTTCTCCACCTTTCATCTCTATACTATCCCTTTCCAAAGAAAGCAACACACTAAATATAGGAAGTATTTCCTGAGTGTTGCCTCTCTTTAAAAAAAAAAAAAAAAAAAAAAAAAAAAAATGCAATAAAAAGGGCTCAAATGACAATCAACTGTGGCGGCGGCCATTTACATGACATCATATTCTCGACTTGATGTAAAAAAATTTAAAATACCAAATAAAAATAATCCACAAGAAGAATCAAAATTTTTCATTTTTTTTTTAAATTACAGCCAAAAAACATCGGAAGGTTATTTTGCGCCACCTTGTATGTTGGTGTTATTTTTACACATTGTAGGAGTTACAGTCCGTTTATGAAACGTATCCGCTCGAGTAAAGAAGCCTTCAGTCATTAATGGGCTAACAGTGCAATACCAGTGAGAAGCATAAGCAGAAATGTGCATTTGTACAATTTGTATATTTATACAATCTACTCTTCGCTACAATTTTAATTAAATTTGTCAAAATTTTATTGTATTTTGAATAGTAAATTAATAAAAGCAAACATTAAAAAAAAAAAAAAAAACAATTATGCTTTCCGTACATTTTAAACGGTGAAATACAAAACGGAGGGAATAGGGTTTATAATTTTGTTAATTATGCTCTCAATTGTAGAAAACTAAAAATTTATGAATTTATATAATTTAATTTTGAATTTTTAAATTTAACTACGAGTACATACATCATATGTCAGAATACATACACATATACAACAACAGACGACTTTAAGTCATATTGGTCTATTAACTTATTTTTTAATTTATTATATATTTGTAATATTTTATACTAAATAAAGATGAAAATACTAAAAAAATAAAGGCAATTCTTACTCTAAATATCCGGGAAAAATATTAATATGGAGTCTAATAAAATTATATCCCATTTAACAAGTTCCCATATATAAGCGCATACCAATTGATCCGAAAAATGGGTCATCTACATGTACTAATTATATCAAATTAGATATAATATTAAATTATATTTATAGTCGTGATGTTTTTAGTAATTTGTAGTTATGCTTAAAAGTATTTAAGTTTAAAATTAAAATTTCTAGAAATCAACAATTTTAAAGAGCAAAAGTTTTTTAAATGAGACAACGAAAAATTGTGTATGAAACCATATATTGGTGCGTATACAGTTATGGACAGTAAAATAGTGTCACTTTTGGGTAACACAATTTAACATTAAAATATAACAAATTTGGTGGGGAAATTTGCAATATTATTTTTAGATTACAGTACAACAACTCTTTATTTTATAATTCCTTGTTTCCATAAATTATACATTAAAGATTAGTCTGTCTACTAGATATAATCACTATTGCGATATTTTTAAAAAAAAAAAAAAAAAAAATACAAGGTTTATATATTAAATTAGTCGTACCAATATTATAGAATATGTCATACCATTTTAAAAAATGGAGTTAATTCTAAAATTTGCTATTATTTTTCTTAAACTGCCACAACAAAGTTTGGATTTTCCATTAAATAACGAGTTGTTGTTGTATTATAATCCAAAAATAATATTGAAAAATTACGCACAAAATTTGTTGTCTTTTTTAAACTTTAACTTGTGTTACGAAAAAATTACCCTATTGTTTTGCCCGTAACTGTATGAATCCTTATATGGTTCCATACATGTTTGGATCGCAAATTGAAAGTATGTGGACATATGTGCTCTTATATGGAGACATATGGCAATACATATATGCTCATATAAAAATATTTTTGTAGTTGGTCGTATATTAAACAGTATTTTTTGTTATTTTTAACAAAACACATGAACGGCAATCACAATCTGCCTTAAAAACAAATTTAAAATACATCCCAGCAAAATTTTTTAGAACAGATTTCCTATGAACCTGTTCGAGAACATCTTTTTTACCACCGGTTACATGGAACCGGTTCTAGAAAAGGTTCCTGGGAGTCGAAATGTAAGGTGTCACTGTCCCAGAACCAGTTCTATAACGGTGCTAACGCAACCAGTTCTTGTTTGGAGGTAAAGACCCTATTGAAAATAAGACAAACTTCATATAAAAAGAACCAGTTGCAGAACAGAAATTAGAACCTGTTATAATACGAGTACATTATAAGTTGTTCTGTAACCTGTGATTTGGATTTTACTATTTTACTGGGATGTTAATTGTTCATCTTTTGAATAGAAGACAAAGAAAACTTAACCAGACAAAGTAAATTTTTGCTAGAATTCGTGAATTCTATTTTACTAAACTAAATGTACACTCAGGGAACTTCTGCTTTAAAAATATGTAGTTGTTTGGGTTGTAATACAGTTTCTTTATTTTTAATGTAAATGTCATTAATTTGTAGAACAAATTACATTTTTACTAACCTTGTAGTTAAAAAAACAAACCACATCAAATGACTGTTTTATGATTTTACATAAATCTTTTACAGTAGGTTTTTGTTATTTAAAAATTTTAATTCACATTTTTCCATTACAAGTACATGTAATTAGTAATTTTTATTATTTCAATTAAAATTATGTATATGTAATTTGCAATTGATATTTTTTCAATTAAAACTGGATTTTTTTGTAATTGAAATTTTGATTCAGTTTAATTACTTTTACATGTAATTTTAATTGAGTTTTTTTCAATTACAATTACATGTAATGAGTAATTAATTACAAAATGTAATGATTAACGCCCATGTCTGATACGCAAATACATCACCTCCAATAACAACGCCATGTTAAAGTGATATATAGCCCTTTCATAGAAAAAGTCCGACACAGGACGTGTCACCGCCACCTTGGGACATATCCCGCGTGTCGTCCCTTTGCCCGTAGGGCAGTTACTCAATATAGCCGTCGAAAAGTAGAGAGTTAAGATTTGATGGTCCGCCCAAAGAGAATAAATTATTTGCGATACTTTTGATGAGAACCTTTATTAAACTTAAATTCACAGCGTTTTATTTTTTATTCGAACATTTTAACACATCAAATTTTCCCATACAATAAAGCAATTGTGAAGTCATTTTGCTGTGCTTAATTGAATGCATTCTTTTGAAGCAGTAAATAATGCATACAATAAATGCTGTCAATACACATTTAATATGAAGACATGAAATTATTGCTTCTTAGAGCACATGAAGGAAGCGCTTTTAACCTGCTAAAAAGAGACATACGAAGTGGAACATAGCCAACAAAAATCATGCCTTCTGGATCTGCTTTGGAAGCGCTCGGTAATTAAATAATGCATTAACTGCTTATGGCTAAGCATTATTTGTTTGCTGGGAAGATTTAATAGCAAATCATACCAAACTTTTATAACTACCAAAAAAGAAAGTAATAAAAATTAATGCCAAAAAAGGTAAAATGTAACCCAAAATTTTTTAAAAAGACTATAAAGAAGATGCTTAACAAATGTCTAGTAAATCATAAGAAATTGGAGTAAATACCTGAGAAATCTTTAAGCGATGATCAATAACTTCGTAGGGTGAGTTTGTAAACTATTAAATGTTGGGAAAATTTCTTTGAATACAGTGATTGGTGGTGCTAATTTGATGCAACTTTTGGGAAATGATAGAAATTGTAAAATATGTGCACAAGGTACACAGATTTATTCTAAATTTATTAGGGTTATACCCTATATAAATAATTTGCAATAAATCCTATTTTGGCAAATCTATATATAAGACATTACATATTTGTATGCAATAATTTTGATGGGTGAAAAAGGTACATTAGAAAATTTACCCATTTTAAATTTATTTGACAGCAAAGCCTTCTTTTCTTCATGACAGACACATTTTCTCAAGGATAATAAAAAAGAAAAGAAAAACGAAAAACGAAACTAAAGCATAAAAAATGTTGATCTCAAGTATTTGATTTGCCAGAAAAACTTATTGATTGCAACCAACAAAAAAGGGGAGGATGGCAAAATATAATGCAAATTTTTCATTATCAAATAAACGAAAGAAAAAAATAAAGAAATTTTCATAAAAATCTTAATAAAATAAACCTAAAAACATTTACAGCTGCTTTTTTTTTTTGGATGATCATGAATTTATATCAAAGAACTAGAAACTGGTATAAATTTCGTTTGAAAGCACTTCAATGTTTTTTTTTTTTTTTTTTTTTTTTTTTTTGTATATTTTTTCTATTTCATTTAACTTTACCAAAGAAATTTGTTGTATTGTGTAATTTTCTTTTTCTTTGGCAGTCTTTATGATTTTTCCGCAAATCAATTGCAAAAAAACACAAACAAAACCATAGGAGTTCCGAGTTTTTTTTTTACTATTTCCTTATTTTTAATACTTAAAAAAACAAACAGCTTTCATTAAGCAAAAGAAAATGTACAGATTAACCCTTTTCCCCCCCTCTTTTCAGAAATAATGACGATGAAAACATGTTTACCACAATGAAAAATTTAGGAAAAAAACATTGTTAAAGGGTTTATTGAAGCAATTGTATTGCAAAAAAAAAAAAAAAAGAAAATAAAAATTATAAGAAATGAAACAAATGTATCAATAGATTTTCTTTAATTGAAATTTTTTCGCTTGCCTGCCCATATTTTGCACATGCACATTAAGTACGCGACACATGTAACCTAAGATCATTCCACTGAATGAACGAAGAACCCCTTTTGAGAGGAAAATAAAAAGTGAAAGTAAACACAACTGCTTGCAGGACCGTAGCCAGGGAAGGGGGAAGGGTCAACGTGACCCGGACCCCCACAACGTTTTAAAGTTTTTTTTTTTTAATTGTACTTATAGAAAACATATTTTTGGAAGAAGGTTATATTTTTTTTTAATAAATTATAAACATTTTCACAGTATGTAGAGATTTTTTATTGATTAAAAGTTGACGAAATTCTTATCCGTTTTAAATTGTTTTAGTCTTGCGAAAGTTTTAATTGGAAAAGACTTACAACTCTTAAAAGCGGAGTGTCCCGGTGGGTTCTCTCCGATCTTAATAAAATTTGTATAAGCGAATAAAAAAAGTAAATGTTTTTTTATTTTTAACTAATATATGTGGTTAATTTTTACTACAATTCATAGTTATTTTTTGAACAGTAAAAACAAATGACAAATGGTAGTTGAATTTAATGAAATGTTAGTCGTCCTTTCTTCAAGTGAAGATTCATTTGTTTTTGACTACAATTGCTGTTGTTTTTATCTACATACATAATATCCTTAGTATGGCAATTAAGATATAGGCCTATATGAATATATCATAATAATCTCTGCTGCCTTCCAAATAGCTAGCATGTGTTTTAGAACTTTAGTGGCATTGTATATTGAAGTAGTGGGTTTCTATCAACATCAGTCTCTCTCAATCTGCCCTCTTTTTGTTTGTTCGTAAACTCGCACCGAGCAAATGAAAATATGTTGCAGAAATTTAGAAGTTTAAATTAATTTATAAAGGGTCCGCCAAATAACTTTTTTTTTTTTTGAAAATGCTATAAAAAAAATTACTGAATATTTTCTCAAATTTCTTTTTTTATTTGAAAGTACAATCCTTCCGGTTAATAATGGAAAATAATTTCATTCAAATGGCTGCCTCGGCTGGCCATGCAGTAGCCTACACGATTGTGTGCAGCTGTATTTCCTCCTCTTCAATTTTTGTGAACAAAAATTCGTTCAACATGGCCCGATAACGATGGCCATTGACTGTAACGGCCACTCCTTGCTCATTTTCGAAGAAAAATGGCCCAATTATGCCTCTGGACCAAAATCCGCACCAAACAGTAACTCGTTTTGGGTGTATCGGCACACATTCTGCAACATTACCATGATTTTCAAAGTAATGTCGCAATATTTCCCAGCGTTGTTCAAGCGTATACACAACCATATTCGTTCAGCGGAAGGATAAAACTAATTATCTGTCAAATCAGACATTAGCTAAGTGTTACCATTCACGAAATAAGCACTAGTTGACAAAAAAAAAACGTTAGATGGCGGACCCTTTATCATGTTTTTGAATAATAATTTAATAAAATGTTTATTTACCTAAAATTTTAGCGATAAAATAAACAAGATAAAATTAAAATACATTTAATTTTAATGAAAAATAACAAAATATAAGCAAAATAAAAGTGAGTGCTTTAAGCAACAATTGTGTATCAACATGTTGCAATTAATTATCCACTTGTATCCACTTCATCGAAATATTTCGTATATGCAAAGTTAAAGTCAGGAGCTAACAATTTTTTTCGCTCCATCTTTGCAACTTTGGACACTATGATTTTGGGAACTTGTTATTTTCCATATTAAAGCATTTAATGTTTTTAAAGTTCAATTGTTATGTACTCAAAATATTGTCTTGTCACATTAATGACAGCATGAGGCTACATGACATTTGTATTGATTGCTAGGGCTAGTGCAAGCTTTATATGCACTTGCAACAATGCCATCTATGGAAAAAAAATTGCACATAGTTGAGAAACTAAAATCTCGAATTTTCGATGTAAAATACAGCTGGAAAATGTGAAAAAAGCATTTTCCAGCCTTATAATTTTCTGAAGAATTATGAATTATATTGAATATTATTTTATTGAATTTCGCACAGTTTGACAACTATGGGATAAAAATTGTGAAAAAAGATAAAAAAAATCAACATTTATCGTCATTTTTGCAATTTTGAGGCACTATATGCAGTTTTTTCGGGTTGGTTTGTTTTACAATTGTTTCTCCTAGTCTATAGTTACAATTAAGCCGAAGACAGAAAAACAAAATTCTAATCAGTTTCCGTGATATAGCCGTGAGAAAAATTGTTTGAGAAAAACAATTTATGAGTCCATCAAATCCGAACAGCACCTTAACTGGCAAAACCCAAATGGGGTTTTGTTGGTTTCGATAAGTACTTCGAAAAACCGCACACGAGAAGGAGTTTGCATTATATGCGTTCTAATGTGTTAGTTCTAAATATTTATCACATTTGATATTGCTATTAAGCTATTTTAATTTATAATAGAAATATAAGGAGTGATATCATAAAAATGTTAACACACATTTTTGCCTATAAGTTTGGTTTAAAGCTTCTCGTATTTTTTTTTTTGGCAGTTTACATTTTAAAAATATGTCAGTTAATAAATTAATTTACTTCATGAGTTTTAAGTTTCAATTTTTTACACAATGGACGATGAAAGAAAAGTGCGTTCAAAAATAATTATTTTCAACAAAACCAAACATAGACATACAAAAAAAATGCCAAAGAAACTAATGTATGACGCCAAACAGTTTCAAAAGTGGTAAAAAGGTATCTGGAACACCTAACAATTGAAAGGAAGCCGGGAACAGGAACAATGACTGGTGATCGTAACATTGAAAAGGTCTATAAAGTTAAAAGCATCCTTAAGAGGGCTCCTAACACATCTGGCAGAAAAACAGCTCGGTTAGCCCAATGCTCGGACTTTTTTATACGTAAAGTCCTACAAAGTTCAAAAAGTTCCCGACAGAAACGCTTTTAAAAATTTGGATGCCAAAACCAAAGTTTGAAAATTGAAATCAGATTTTATACAAAAATACAACTGTTATGTAATGGACGACGAAACTTATGTTCTGGCTGATTTTTAGCAGCTCCCTGGTCAAGAATTTTATGTATCCGATGTTCGAGGAAATGTTGCGGAAAAATTTAGGTCGAAAAAGCAAACGAAATACCCTAAAAAAGTAAGAAAGCGCTGGAGTGGTATAATGATGAAAATGTGGTTTTTGTACCAAGAGAGGCAAATCCACCAAACTGCCCTGAGCTCAGGCCAGTGGAGATTAAATTGGGCTCTTGTTAAAAGAGAATTAAAGGGCACAAAAAAGTCTCCCAGGACATGCAAGATTTTAAACGTAGATGGACCACCTGCTCTAAAAAGGTGACAGAAACTACCACAAAAGCCTTAATGAGAGGGTTTCCGGAAAAAGTGGATAACTTTGTTCGTAGTGGTTAGAATTCCATGCGGTTTTTTTGCTTGATGTTGTATTAAATTTCAGTTAATAAAAATTTGGTTTGAAGTCTTAAAATTCAGTGGTTTGTTTTTATTTGACTTTATGTGTGTTAACATTTTTATGATCTCACTATATAATACAAAAAAAAATTATTTTTGAACTCTTTTGAAAATTAATTAGCCAATCTTAGTGTAGTTTGAAAATTTTGTTATTTTTTCGATTTTTGTAATCAAAATTTTACTATTATTTTCAATTAAGAAATTTTAACTAATATAAACTATTTTCAAAATTACTAAAAAATAAATAAATAAATTATATTATATTAATAGTGGGCGAATAAAACCACCGTCTTGAAATTTTAGCCTCCATAGCTGTTTTGTGCGCTTTGGGGTGTTGGGGCGATGAGGTGCGCGTCGCGCACAGTTCTGTGCATCCTAGTTCTTCCTAATCCTTGCTCATAATAATCTCAAAACTACAACATCTTTTGCAAAATTAACAAATTTTCTTGTACAAGGTGGCGCAAAAGTAATCAGAAAATGCTATAAATTTTGCGATTGGCCCCTAATGTCAGTTCTGTTTTGACATTTGTGTAGTAAACACATGCGAAATACACGTTAATAAACAATGTTACGCTACACTGCTCCAGAACGCGGAATATTGGTGACTATTTATTTGACCAATAATCGGTCGGTAACTTTGGCACAACGTGAATTTCGTCGCAGATTTCCTGGCCGTCCAACGCCTACTGGTTAAACACTGCGACGTTTAGCCGCTCGCCTCGAAGAGACTGGCACAACACGAGATGCTGCCAGGCGTGGCAGACCCCGGAGTAGCCGTTCTGCAGAGAATATTGCTGCTGTAGCCGAGGATGTCATGGAAGCGCCGTCGACATCGACCAGACAACGTGCCACGCAAATGGGTATAAGTCGACGGTCTTTACAGCGAATTTTGGTACAAGATTTGAAGATGTTTCCTTACAAAGTCCAGACGGTGCATCAGCTGCTAGCTGCTGACCGCCAATCGCGTGTAACATACGCTCAAGCCATCCTTAATCACCACCAAGAGGAAGATGATTTTTCATCAAAACTAATCATGAGTGATGAGGCCCATTTCCATCTTAGCGGGTACGTAAATAAGCAAAATTTACGCTTCTGGGGCACTGAAAATCCGCGTGTAACCCACGAAGAGCCATTACACCCGCTCAAAGTCACTGTATGGTGTGCTGTTTTCGCTGGAGGAGTCATCGGACCTTTTTTCTTCGAAGACGTCGCAGAGCAATGATCAACGAGTTCATTTTGCCGCAACTTGATGAATTGGGATTGGAAAACATGTGGTTCCAACAGGACGGTGCAACGGCACACACTGCACGTGCCACAACCGATATGCTGAAGGATGCATTTCCCGGGCGTCTAATCTCCCGTTTTGGCGATTTGCACTGGCCAGCAAGATCGCCTGATTTTACCGCTCCAGACTTCTTTTTGTGGGGCTTTTTGATGTCGCGGGTTTATGTCAACAAGCCTCAGACTCTTGCAGCTCTTAAAGACAATATCCGTCAAGAATGTGAGGACCTATCGCCGGAAGTTTTGGCCAAAGTGATGGAAAATGCCATAAAAAGGGCTCAAATGACAATCAACTGTGGCGGCGGCCATTTACATGACATCATATTCTCGACTTGATGTAAAAAAAATTAAAATACCAAATAAAAATAATCCACAAGAAGAATCAAAGTTTTTCATTTTTTTTTTAAATACAGCCAAAAAAACATCGGAAGGTTATTTTTGCGCCACCTTGTATTTTGCGAAAGTTTTTGTTATTTTGACTTTTTTTTCGTATTTTTATGCATAGATTTTTATCAGTGTATAAACTGATGTAAAAGACATGTAAGAGTTACTTGTACACTCAGGGAACTTCTGCTTTAAACATTTGTAGTTTGGGTTGTAATACAGTTTCTTTATTTTGAATGTAAATGTCAGTCATTTGTAGAACAAATTGCATTTTTTACTAACAAACCACACCAAATGACTGTTTTATGACTTTACATTTACTTTTATTTAAAGAAATAAATGTTTGTTTATTTTTTACTACCATGTGGTTAATTTTTACTACAATTGTTAGCAGAAAATCTTTGGAGTCTTGTTTCTAGGTAAACTTCAGTGAATTTAATTGTTTTAATCCTCAGCTAAATATATTTTTTAAACTTTGGAAATTTCCATATCATTTCGATTAATCGATCAAAGCTAAATTTAATTAAAAAATTTTTATTTATTATTAAAATTTTTTTGGGTGCACGATTCTAAAATAAATTCTTCCCTTCCCCCACCAAAAAAAAAATCCTGTCTACGGCCCTGACTGCTTGCCTGCTTAAGAAAATCGAATCTTAATCAAATGTATCGATTTTGTTCTGTAATAATTTATTTTCTAATCCCCCCTCGGTTACAGGACATTTATGTCAATCGTTAGTTATGCCTGAACTGTTTGTTGTTCGCAAAAAAGAAAAAAAAAAAAGAAAATGCGAATTGATTTACGGCTTGTGCAAGCCTTTGAATATTTAACAATCATTGTCATGTTAATTGTGCGAAATATGAATTTTATTGCCCTTTACCGAATTTTAAGTTTTTCACGATGAACATTCTTCAGCTAATGCATTTATGATTGAAAAATTTTCATTATTCGTTCGTAACAAACATTAGCATGGAAAGGGCACATGATTTACTATTAATAGCTAAAAATCCTTTAAAGAGAAATTTATGCTGATTTTCATTCATAAAGAAAATTTGCATTTTCCAATTCGTTAAACTTTTACAAAAATAAAAAATAAAAGCTGGCAATTTGATTGACTTTTTTCAAAATTCAATAAATTTATTAGCAGCCGGTTTTTTTTTGTATGTGTTTGTTATTTGAAAAGCTTATTTAGCTTATCGCCATAGGATGTGATGATCAAGGTTATAGTTTTTCCTAAAAGGGTATTTGTGACACACTTGAGAGTTTTTCTTTCTTGCAAAAATTTTGACTAATTTAATATATTTTTTTTTCGGATTGCTTCAAGCGGATTAGCTTGTTTTTTGTTGTTGTTCATATCTGGATGAATGGAACCTTGCTGTGTTTTTCACAGCTCCTAATTATAGACCGAGTCGTTTTATTGCTCATGATATTTGCATACTTTTGAACATTTTCATTCATTTCCATTTATTGTAATTAGGAAATTTTTTTGAATTTAACTTCTGTTATGTATGTATGTGTTAGAAAACAGTAGGTGTTGTTTTGTTTGGGGGTTTTTTTCAACAAAAATCTTATCATAGATTGTGATAATTTTTTCCTAGAACTCACTGCTTTCGAGGATTAAATAATTTAAGTTGTTAGTGCCAGGCTCGTGAATATGAAATTTTAAAGTTACACAGAGAAAACAGCTTCCTTGTAACTAATTTTCTTTTGACAACCTAATGGTTTGGCAAAGAATTTCAGTTGAAACAATATATTTAAATTCTGTCAGGAATACATTTGATTGGGAAAACCAAATAAGTCAAACAAAATGTTTAGTTTAAAAGAAATTTGTTTGTCCCAACAAATTAGTTTTCTTTGTGTAGACACTAAACGCACACAAAGAGAATTTTAGTGGACGAAATATAATTAAATTTTTATTAAACCAATGAAACTTTTCTTCACAAAGTATACGAAAATTTTATAGTGGAAAGCTTCATACTTTTTATGAAACCAGTTTTTTTAACACTTTCATACCGACTTTTTGTTTGTGGATATATTTCTATTTTGACTTCTGATTCTTGTTTGGGGGCCCCTAAATTAGAAAGAAAATGGGTTTACTTACACATTTGCCCTCCCCCTCCTACTCACCAAAAACAATATATTACATTTTTCATTAAACTTTTCTTCACAACGTATACGAACTTTTGTATACGACTTTTTGTTTGTGGATATATTTCTATTTTGACTTCTAATTTTTGTTTGGGACCCTTAAATTAGAAAGAAAAAGGGTTTGAAAATCGATTTTTTTGGAACTTCTCAGCCCATTTTGACCACTGAAACATTTGAATAACCAAAAATGATTTTGTTGGTTTTGTTCTGTTCATTAGACTTAGTCATACACTTAGAATACAATGAATTTCACTTGAAAAAAGGACGACTTACATTTCGGTCAATTCAACTAACATTGTCATTTGTTTTTACTGTTCAAAAAATTAACCACAATTGTATTAAAAATTAAACAAACATTTATTTGTTTTATTTTTTTAAATAAAAAGAAACTACTGTATAAAATGAATGTAAAATCATAATACAGTAATTTAAGGTGGTTTGTTTTTTTAAATGAACTACAATTGTAGTCAAAACTGAAATTTCTTCTACAAATTACTGTTTTTTCACTTAAAAATAAAGATTACTGTATTACAACTCAAACAACTACAAACATTTACAGCAGAAATTCCTTGAGTGCACGTGCCAAATTTCGAGAATGTAGCTTTGTTAGTTTACGAATATGTACTCAATTTCTTCAAATACCGAACGCCAAACTTGGCCGAACTTCGAAGCCGAAGAAAACTCGGTCGGACTCTACTTGTCATGACCGAATTCTAATGTCTGGCTAGTTTATGATCAAACTTTGAGAAAATATATCTATTTACAGCAGGGTTGGCATTCAATAAATTCTCATAATATCGGTAGTCGGCTAGTAATATTAAGACCCAAATGAAAATTTATAAAATTGGATTCCATTAAAGACATGTTTCTTCTTTTATAACCTGTTTAATTTTGCTATTTTACCTGTTTGATTTTGAAATATCTTGACCCAAAGTGAAAATAACGCTAAAATATCATATCAACGATTTATAACGTTATTTTGTTGATTAAACAAAATTTAATTTGTAGAATTTTGAAATAAACCCTGAGATATTAGAAGACACATGCATGGTTTTAAAATTTTCATATCGAACTCGATGTGAGCGTGGTTGGCAACAACATTTATAATGAAAATTTTAATTTAAATTTTAAATTATTTCGTTAACGGTATTTCAGGGATATCGGTATTTCAGTCATATTGGTAACTATATTTTACGGATAACGGTATATCAATTATTTCGGTAAAGGTATTTTAGCGATAATGATAGTCAGCTGAAAGGGTTCTGAATCGATAACGATATTTAAGTGGTATTATCCACCATTCCTGATATTCGGTCAAAGCTTCAACTTTTGTTGCTAATATTTAAACAAGAATGCACTTTAAGGCAAAACAAATTACAAAAACATGTTAAGAAATTTTATGCAGTTTTATTAGTTTTTTATTTTTAAATACATCGAGATTATTTTCATATTATTTTTAATTTATAACGAGCTTTTAACCACCATATATTTACAAAAATAAAGCAAACCAAACATATTAGCTAGGTTGATACTAGTATTTCGATCTGGCTAAAGAACTCATCAGAACCCGAAGTTTTAGAAAAGCTTGAGCCTCCAGAATAGGCAGAGCTTTAACAAAAAAATCTATTAATTATAAGTTTTGCTCCATTATTGTCTTCTTAGTAATCAAACACATGGCTAGTGTATTTTCCTAACAAGCGTCATGACGATACTAAACTTTGAAAACCAAAAATGTTCTATTTATATACATTCTTGTTTTTTGGTTTCATTGGATTATGGAAAAATGTTATTAAAACTCGTCCAAGAAAATTCTCTCTGTGTAAGACAGACACGTTTTCTGGGTGTCAGAAATCATTTTTTTTTTTGATGAACTAGTGTCTCAAAAAAATTGCTGATTTTAGTTAACATCTATGGAGTAAAACTCTGTAGAATGTTGCCTAATAAATAATTTGTTTTCGCTTTCATGTTTTCCAAGTTATTTTAAAATATATAGAAATGAACGAGAAATATGTTCATAATGTTCGGGTATGACGAAATAAAATATCCTTAACGTCTGCTGCAGCGCAGACATAAAGACGGAATCGCGTATAGTTTAAAGAATAACATAATAAAATAATAAATTAAGTAAAAGCTAGGAAGGATATTTTTGTGTGCTAAGGATATTTTTGTGTGCTAATGTTCAAATCATAAGCAAACACTATATTAATTTGTAAAGGGAGAACAAACGAGGACTTCAAGGTAAGGAACACACATAAACGTATGAGAAGAACATTACTCATACTTTACTCTACTCCTCGATGACGAAGACGTTCATAAAAGCATAACATGGAAGAAATATACACAAAAATATCGAATTTATATTTTATTTGGGAGAGTGCCAGCTGGGCAATTTTTTCCTTCAACTTCGTAGTACTTACGGCATTAAGTGCAGGTTTTGCTTTGAAGCCTCCTTATAGTGCATACGTAAAACTAAAGCACAATTACCACCACCAATAATAAACTATTGAAAATCATAACGTTCATGCAACCACCCGATCGATCAATAATATTACTCATACACTCAAAAAAATAAGTTAGTAGAAATGTTAGTACAACGTCTTGTAAATCACGTATACTATTTCTCAGCAAATTTTTTGCTGAAATTGTGTTTTCAGCTAAAATTTTAGTACTTATTTCGCACTTGACTGTTTTGAACTAACGTTTTACTAATATTTTACTAATGTTTTACTAATTTATTTTGATAATTAAAATAGTGCTGATAAGCACATTAATAATGTGAACGATAACCAGATTGAAAGACAAACGCAGAATAAAGTAGATGGCGCGACATGTCAAGATGTAGTAGAGACGGGGAAAATGATACTAAAAAGTACAACTCTTGTAAGACATATATAAAAATCAACAATGGAAGATTTTTGTATCTCTTTTTCATACAAAAGGACGCTAACAATGGTTATACATATGAGGATTAAAAAAAACTTTAATTTTGTGTTGTCACTGCCTTGTCAAAGTAATTGTCTATTAATTAAATTAAAGATAAAATAAAATATTTACATTTAACAAACATTAAATGTGTAAATTAAATATTTAAAGTGATTATTAATGTAGTGTGGTCAAATTGTAAACAAATATACGTACAGGTAGCCAGACTATAGCGAAAGACAAGTACACACATATTCGATAATTTTTTATGTTTCCTTTTTCTTATTGCAAGGGTTGTATATTTAGACAGATTTTGTTTATGTTATATATAATTATTTCTACATATTTTCAGATATTAAATTAATTCATGTCGTCAATGTGGGAGTAGGAACATTTCTATAATTTGTAACGTATTGCAAATTATTTTTAAAAAAATTACAAAAAATGTTTTAGATTTTCTGCAAATAAATTAACTCAAATATAATTTTTCAACAAGTTTTTTCAATCTGCTAATATTCAGCAAACAATTTATTATTTTTTAGCAAGGATTTTTTAATTTTTAATTAACTAAGTGATAGCAAAACTTTTGCTGAATCTACTAATTTTGTTGCTGAAAATTTTTTGCTGACTTTACAAACTTTTTTTCTTTGAGTGTACTTTTACATGTGTGTTTGTGCACTAATCAGCAGTATCGTCTAGGGAAAGTGTACAACACGACAGACAAATTTTACCTTTTATTAGAGGGGCTTTCTTAAAAACCCAGACAACTGTCTGGAAGAATTATGCAGTGTTAATGAAATTTATTTTTGTATGGGTCATATCATTGAACTCACTGAATAATAATTTGGGGTGGGGGTAGTATAAGCTACTACAATCTTCATTGCAACAACAATATTCAAAAATATCTCCTCCCTTGTTATTTATGCCTAAAAAGATGCATCTTCTAAGAATTTTTCAAGAAAATTGCCTACATCTTGCAGCAGGCTTTAATTAAAATTTCAAAGATATAACAAAAAAAAAAACAAAAAAAAATATGTAAATTTTAATTAGAATCTTCATTAAGATTCTATTTGCCGATTAGGTTTTATTGAATTTGATTTAGATTATAGAAATTCTAAAACAATGTTCAGCAATGATATTGTGGGAAAATATTTTTCGCCAAATCATAATTTTTGCCAAAGATATAAAGTAATTTATGTTCAAACTTTGTCATGAGAATAAAACTATTAACAGTGATGGACAATACAATAGGATCAATTAAGTTTGAATTCTTTTTTAAAGGCTCCCAATTTGAAATAAAAACACGTACATGAATTAAATTCGGATTTACTGATTTTTTTAATACCCTCCATAGTGTATATGAACCGTTCATTTTAAAAGTGGTATGAGTCCATTTAAAATTAAATTATAAAAAATTTTTCAAAATTAAATTTTTTTTATAGAATTCAAAAAAACTTGTGCCATTGTTTAAAATTTTTTGGTGTTTTCATACAAATTTATTTACTCCATAATTTTCTGCTTTCCAAAAAATCTTTGCCAAATTTTGTGGTGTTTTAAAAAATTAAATTTTTGATTTATAATCGCGCTTTACGCGATATTTAAAAATGATAATTTGTTATGGAGATTATATTCGAAGTTAATGTACTCAGTTGAAGAGAAAATGTATGTTCTCCAAGTTATTTCCAACTATGGTTTTTTAACATGATGCTTTTTAATACTTACAAAATTTCATTTGGTTAATAATATATTTATTCTCCTGGTTTTGTGTTAATGCATTGACACATCGAACAAATCGAATTTCGCTGAACAGCGTTGATGTGCCGGAGCAAAACGTGTTTTGATAATAGAGTAAATTTTATAGCACACAGTCCCTTTTGAAATATATTTGTGATGGCGATCAATTATATGCGTTGTCACTATTATTTCTAGGTTTTTAAAATCTGTCAATATCATAAAAAAGTAAAAACAAATTATGAAATTTTTTAACAATTTTCAAAAAATCCATATAATTTTTGCATTTCAATTTTTGTATACGCTCCGACGAGTTTATGTTGTAAAATAACAAAAAAACTCAGTTCATGCAGCAAACTGGCCTATTTAAAACAGCGAAATAGGCCAGTTTGCTGGCTATGAAACAAAAAAAAAAGCTTCAATAAGTTCGCTAACTCTCCATCAGGTGGCGAGCAACAACTGTTCTAAGACTTACCATCTCGCGCAATTACAGTGTTGCCATGTCTGAAGCCCTTCATCTTTCCTTACCTTTCATCTCTACACTATCCCTTTCCAAAGAAAGCAACACACTAAATATAGGAAGTATTTCCTGAGTGTTGCCTCTCTTTTAAAAAAAAAAACTGCTTTTTGAACAAAACTCACGCACATGTTTTTCCACTTTTGTGACGGCCGTACTCTTTATCTGTTACGGGCACATCAACGACACATCCTCCAGCTGTGCATAATTACAACGTACTATTGTTTTCACATTTTTATTTCATGAAAATTTAAAAATTTTTGCCAACATTATAAAAAAGTCAAATTGAAAAAAATAGCTAAAATTTTAAACATCTCTAAAATTTAAAAAAATTATAAAATTGAAAAAAGTCTGCATTGAAAAAAAAAATCGCCAAGTTGATATAAATCGATGATATTCAAAAAAAAAAAATATATATAAAAATTAAGAGTTTCAAAATATAGACGCTTTAAATTTTATTTAGAAGAATTTTTAAATAATTTTTTTTTTTAATTTTGTTGATTTTTCTAAAATATTAAGATTTTTTTAATTCTTGCGTTTTTTCCAATTTGTTCGTTTTTTTAAATGTTAGCGATTGTTTTTAATTTTGACAATTGTTTTCCAACTTTTCCCAATTTTGTCAATTTTTGTTTTTGATTTTCTTAATTTTGTAATTTTTTTTTTTAATTTTATCAATTTCTTTTTAATTTTTAAATTTTGACGATTTTTTTCAATTTCGGCAATTTTTTACAATTTTGGTGATATTTTTAAATTTTGTAATTTTTTTAATTTATGGTGATTTTTTTAAATTTAGCTATTTTTTTAATTTTATCGATTTCTTCCCCAAATTTTTGGATATTTTTTTTTGCAAAGTCTTAATATTAAGGATTTTTAAGTTTTGCAATTTTTTTCAATTTTTTTCAATTACAGTTTTTTTTTTTAATTATAGCGTTTTTTATCTTGGTGATTTTTGGTGATCTTTTTAAATTTTGTAATATTTTTTATTTTTGGCGATTTTTTTAATTTGTTTGATTTCTTCCCCAATTTTTTGGATATTTTTTTTTTGTTGAAAATTTTAATTAAAGTCTTAATAAATAGTATCTATAAAATTCAATTAAATTTTTAATACATATGATTAAGACCTTAATTAAAAATAAAATCAATTAAATACATAGTTACAAATTATTTTAATTGAAACTACAACTTTCTTAATAGGACCGAATTCAAATAAACTTTTTATGGAATGTGTGTATGGTCCTAAGTACTCCAAGGAGTTAAAGTGTTGTTAATCCGCTATTCTAAAATAGAAAAATTGCTAAAGTTATTGAAAAAGTATATCAGTTTCAAAGGATTTGAAATTGTTTGACATAAGCCCATATACCTTTGTTTTAGCTGTAATTTTCAGTTAATTCAATATACAAAATTTGTTGAGTGCTTCTTATATCTTTCTTATAAGATAACCTGCCTCAATTTTTGGGCGATCTGAGAGATTAATTTGGTAAAATTGTTACAAAATATCGGTATTGTGTTTATGGTGCTAGAATCAATCTCCTCCTTTCCAACCAAATAATATATCATGCATTTAAAATAGTCTTAAAGTATTTGCGATCATTAGAGGGTTAAAATTATTATATAAATTCATTAGAATTAAAACATACTGCGCAACATGATAAACGCCCAAATAAACAAAATGGATCATTTACATTAAATCATTTACTATTCATATGATTTTTTGGAAAATCTTTTATTATTATAATTTTCTTAAAGTTTTTTTTTTTCCAGCTAATTTAAACAACAAAATAAAAAACAAGAAAAATTAGAAAAATTCAGTGTTCATACACTGTGGAGCAAAAGTGAGTCAATGTATCAAAATTAAAACACAAAACGCATTTATTATCCTAATCTTTTTGGAAAAACGATTCAAATTAGGTAACAAGGTATGATAATGTGCCCTCTTCATAATCATAGAGGTACAACCTTTTTCCAACCTATATCTTCTACAATCTCAAATTATATACACAAAAAAAAACTAAAAACGGGTTTAAATAAAAAAATTTACTGAATCAATAAATATTTTAATTGATTTTGCACCTATCATGGCAATGATAAAACTTTTATTGAACATTAAAAAGAAAAAACTCTATAAATAACTATCTACAAAAAAATTATTATACTAAAAAAAAAAGTGTGTGAACGACACGTTTGTATGTATATGTGTTTTTGGTAATGCTGTGTCTGTGCATTTGTGTGTAGACTTGCTTTGTTTTTAAACTCTAAACGCATTTGGTATTTTATACTGAAATTTTTCTATTTAACATACAATATATGAAAAAATAATTTGAGAGTTATGTCTGAAATAAAATATGTATTTATGTATTAAAAAGTCAATTAAAACATTAATTAATTAATTGTTTAGGAACAAATTTAATTCAAATAAAATCTTTTATTAGGTATTTTAGGTTGATATTTTTTTTCTGTGTAGAAGAAGGCCATTGACTCACTTTTTCACCAAGCCCAAGATAAACTAAAAACTATACTTTTGTCACAGAATTATTGACTTTTTTATTATATAATAAATATATAGATCAACCAACTGACCAGGATAATAGCTACACTTAAACAAACAAAAAAGTTTGTAAAGTTACACTCACAAGAACTTTTCCATAAAAAATCAACAGTTATTTAAAAGTTTAATCGGTAAAGTGGTTTCAATGGAATATACAGTTAAATTACCAAAGAAATATATTTTTTAACTTTCTGTCTGTTATTCAATAAACAAAAAAAACGGACTTTCGTTAAAATTCAGTTAAAATTTTATTTTAAAACAAAAATTTGTTATATTAAATTGAGTATTGAAATAAACGAAAACAATTTATAGTTTTTATGGATTTTGTCAATAAATTTTTCAACAGTTGAAAATAAACTAAAAAATACAATTGTTTTAAACGAAAAGTAAGTAATCCTGTTTTTAACTGATTTCCAGTTAATTTAATGTGTATATTGTGAGTGTATAACAAAAATTTGCTGAGTCAGCAAAATTTTAGTCAGGAGGATGCTTGCAAAAACATTGCTAATGTCAGCGAGCTGATTTTTAGCAACAAAATTAGTAGATTCAGCAAAAGATTTGCAAACACTTAGTTGATTAAAAATTAAAAAATTCTTGCTAAAAGTTAACAACATATTTGCTGAATATTAGTAGACTGAAAAAAATTCAAAATTATTTGCTGAAAGTTCTTTGTCATATGTTTGTGATTCCATGATTTACAATAATAATTTACAATAAAATATAATTTACAATAAATTACAAAATATAAAAATGTCATACTCCTACATTGAGGACATGAATATCTAAAAATATATAAAGGGTCCGCCAAATAACTTTTTTTTGAACTCCTGAACCAATTGGACTTTGTATGGCGTCATACCAAGATCTTTATGCAAAATTCGTCTCAATGATGTCTCCGAAATGTTCAATTGTTGAGAACGACGGTAAATTGATGTTGATGGCGCTTCACGCACACTTTCTGCCACAGCAGCAATGTTCTCGGGTGTACGCACTGTTTTTTGGCTTTTCACGCTTTGGTTTATTGTTGAGTTTCTTTCACTTTTTTCACAAGATAACGAACGTACGGACCATATTCGTTCAGCGGAAGGATAAAACTAATTATCTGTCAAATCAGACATAAGCTAAGTGTTACCATTCACGAAATAAGCACTAGTTGAAAAAAAACGTTAGATGGCGGACCCTTTAGAAATAATTATTTATAACATAAACAAAATTATCGATTAACTACTCATGTCAATGGTTGTTTCAATGATGGCACCTTTGAAGGAGGACAAACGGGGTCTTTGTGTAAAAGTCAGCCATTGACCTTCTCCTATACAATTTTAGATTGTAAGAGATATAGAGAGTGTGGGGGGGGGGAAGGTTGGGCTTCTATGATTATGAAGAAGACAAATTTAGCATACCTTTATACCTAATGAGATTAATTTTTCCAAAAAGATTTGGGAAAAAAATATATCTTTAGTTTTTAATTCTTAACACATTGGCTCACTTTTGCTCCACCGTGTATATCGGTTACAAAACAATTTACAAAAATGCAAAAAAAAACTCAAAATTCTATAAAATATAATAAAGTTTTTACAATAAATTAAACAAAACGTAATCATATTTCAAGTATTATGTAATTTAAAGAAATAAAAGATTTTTTTTGTAAAAAAAAAATACAATAAAAAGTGTCACAAATCCTTAAAAAAAACTTAAAAAAAAATGATAGGGGTAAAGTAATAAAGTTAAAATAAGTTAGAAAAAACAGTGTGAATAAGAAAATTCATAAAAAACAATTTTTTTTTTTTGGTACAAATACGTTGCAACCACATGCTTACAAAATGTTCTGGCTTAAGTTATTTATATAGAAATTAAAAAAGAAAAAAAAAAGAAAAAAAATATCACAAAAAGGGTTTAAAATTACAAGACGACATTTTAGAATATATGTAAGAAAAAACTTTAACAAAAAAAAAAAACTATCACCCATAGACTTAAACTCAACCCCCTGTAAAGCGTCTTAGCGCGAAATAAAAACTACACTGAGTCAGGGTGCTTATTTTTGTGAAATACGGTGCTCAGCACAGTGGGTCTAACATTATGCATTATTATTTATTAATTTTTTTTAATAAAGTGCTTTATCTTAAGATTGGATAAAAAAAACTATAATAGAAGTGAATAGAATAATGTTATTGTTGTTTGAAAAAAGCCATTTCACACGTCAGTACTGCGACTATACACCCAAAGTCATAAACTTAAAGAATGTCTTGTTCTAGAAACAAAACGCGACTTTTTTTTTTGTTTAGAAATTTAAAAAGAAAATATCAGCCATTTATGTCTGAATGGCATGTAGTTCGTAATTGAAGTTGCACTTTTCAAATGTATCTTTGCCATGGTTTTTAGCATTAACGCTATAGTGTTTTTTTTTTTCTTCTTTTAGCAGCATCCCTTTTTTGACGCTTCACTGCATCAGTACCAACTGCTTCATCATCATTCCATCATTTTACATCAATAAAAATATAAATGAAGAAATTTGAATAATACCCTCATCATCTCAGATCTTCACACGCACATTTACAAAAATTTTTTCACGATCACCTTTAGAGTCCCATAAAAAAAAAAAAAAAACAGCACCCAGAATGTAAAAAAAATTGTACTCAAGAAGCTGTAAAAGAAAGCCATCACTCACAGCAGGGTAAGTGTGAAGATTGGATGGATGGTTGTTGAACAAAAAAAAAAAATCTCCGAGTTTTAAATAATTTTTTTTTTCTTATCAGGAATTCACAGTTTTTTTGAGCGTACACTGGGTGCGGCATAATACATATAAGAAAAACATCGATTGAACAAAAGTTCTGAGTGTGTAAAATACAATATGCAAAATAATATCTCACCTTATTCCATTCACATCCCATTTAAAAGATGCATAAAAAGTACCAGTTACCACCACCGACCAGCATTTTTATTATACTTTTTCGTGTGATAACATTAAGTGCCTTCTGTATGGAGGCAGTTACATTTTCACACTTTTCTTATGTTCGTTTTTATTTTCAATATTTTAATTTATGATTCAATTCGTAGAATGACGGTGTAATTTTAAGAATAATTGAAATATAGGGAAGATATTATTTGTAGTTTCCGATCAAGTATCTAGCATTTATTAGGTATTATTAGTGTCCAATCAAACAGTTCGGCACAGGAAATGAATGTCTTTGGTACATATTCAATATTTTGAAGCATTGTGGAAAAGTTTTGCAAAAGAGAAATATTTGTTGCTATTTTGAGTGTCAACTCTAAGGATTATCTGAAGTTAAGCTACACTGTTCGGCCGCCAAGGGCTAGGCCAGATAAGAAAAAGTTTGCCGGAGAGTTAACTCTACAGCTAAATTTCGCATTTTTCCTAAAATTTAACACTCAATATCGTATTTAATCGACTCAACAAACAATTTTAAAAATTTTCCATACAGAGAAGAAATCATTGTCAATAAAATTTTAATTAAACATTTTCAAACTCACTTTTAATAAAAAGTTTAATAATATCTAATAAATCATTAATTGAAAATGGATTTAGTGCACACAAAATTTACAGTTTTGGGTTATAATGACAACAAATGAGAAATGCCAAAATGTGAAAAAAGCACAAAAATTTCCAAAACTAGGAATTTTGTGTGCACTAAATCCATTTTCAATTAATGATTTATTAGATATTATTAACCTTTTTATTAAATGTGAGTTTGAAAATTGCCATTATTGAAAAAAAAAAATATTTAAAAATATTATATTTTAAATAAAATCGACAAAATAAAAAAATCTCTTAAATTAAAAAAAAAAAAACGATACGATACAATACGACTTAAAAAATCTTCAAAACTTCAAAAAAAAAAAAAAAAACAAAAGTGAGAAAAATTCGCCGAAATTAAAAAAAAAAAAAAAATTAGGTGATTTTTTCAATATTGGTGTTTTTTTTCATTTTGTCGAATTTTTCAAATTTTGTTGATTTGTTTTAAATTTTGATGATTTTCTTTTAAATTTTCGCATTATTTTAATATAGGGAATATTTTTTTTCCCCCCAAATTTTGACGATTTTTTTAAACTTTTTTTAAAATGGCAATTTTTTAAAAATTTTGCGAGTTTGTAAAATATGGCTCTGTGCAATAACTCCCAGGTGAAAAAAGTAAAAAAAAAAAAAAAAATGAAATAAGTCCCAAAAATTGTTCATACAAATTTGATAGTAATTTCAAATGAAATACACAGTTCTTTTGCAGTTATTTCATTTTTTTTTAGAAGTTATTTCCTTTTTGTTATTAGGTGTTGTTTCATAATGCAGTAATTCCGAAATGAAATAAGTCCCAACAGAACTTAGCGTGGGACATAGCGCCCAAAAAAATTATATGTAAATCTTGGTGTGTGTTGGTATTTTGGGACATATACGTTATGACAGGTCAAGTAAATTTTACTTGATGTCTTAAAAATATAAGATTTCAACGGATTCGACATCTGATTTGAAAAATAAGTTCTTCTGGGTGGCGGCCTGCGGCCGCTCTTGGGGGTTTTTTTCCTCCGTAGAACGCGGCAGGCGGCTTCGCGAAATAAAGTTTTTTCTGCGTACGACACAAAAGACATTATGTCGTATGACATTTAAAAAAAAAATAAATTATGATTTTGGGCAATAACTTCTTTTTTTTACCGTCATAGCGCCCGAAAAAAAAAATGTTTTTTCAAAATAAAATGCCATAGCACCCAAAAAAAAGTTTTGGATTTTCTGTCATTGATTTGGTCGTTATAACATATTAACATCCACAATTTTGGGGAATATGCGGACATTTGGGCAATATGTCATTTTGGTTTTTGGGCAATACGACTTTGGGGAATATAACGGTACGCCCTTCATTTGTGTTGCATGGACTATTTTTGGGAGTTATTTAATTTTTATTCTTTGGAAATTATTTCATGATGAAATAACAATCAAAACCATGGATTTGTTTCATTTTTGTTTTGGAAATTATTTCATTTTTTTAGAACTTATTTCACTTTTTCGAGACGGAACTTATTTCATTTTTTTTAGAATTTATTTCATTGGGAGCTTTTGCACTGGGACTTTTTGCACCTGGGACTTATTGCATAGAGCCGTAAAATAATACTGTTTTTTTTTTTTTTTTTAATTTTGCCAATTTCTTTTCCAATTTTTTTCATTTAATTTTGACGATTTTTTCGTTTAATTTTTTAAATTGAGATTTTCTTAATTTTGGTTATTTATTTCCAATTTTGACGATTTTTTTAATTTTTCCCAATTTTACAATTCAGTAAAGTCAGCAACATTTTTGAGTGGAGAATCCTTGCAGAAAAATTGCTAATATCAGCAACAAAAATTGGTAAACTCAGCAAAATTTTTGCTGATATTAGCAATTTTTCTGCAAGGATCCTCCCAGCAACAATGTCGCTGACTTGACTGACTTTTTGTTTTTAGTGTACAGGGAACTTCTGCTTTAAAAATATGTAGTTGTTTGGGTTGTAATACAGTTTCTTTATTTTTAATGTAAATGTCAGTCATTTGTAGAACAAATTAAAATATTTACTATGTAGTTCATTTAAAAAAAAAAAAAACAACCCACATCAAATGACTGTTTTATGATTTTACATTAATTTTTTACAGTTGTTTTTTGTTATTTAAAATAAGAAAAAAAAAAAATAAATGTTTATTTTTTACTACCATGTGGTTCATTTTTATTACAATTGTTAGTTATTTTTTGAACATTAAAAAACAAATGACAATGTTAGTTGAATTTACTGTAATGTAAGTCGTCCTTTCTTTAAGTGAAATTTCATTTGTTCTCAACTACAATTGCAGTGGGGTTTACCTACATAGTATTCTAAGAGTAGGTACTATTTTATTGGACATGAGTCGGTTGTGAAGGGCGTCTTCACCTCCGATTCCTCTTTTCAACCTACCCTAATATTTAGTAAATTTTTTTGCAGTTTTTGTAATTTATGCCTTTATTGTAATATAATTTTTAAAAAATTTTTAATAAGTAGTTTAAGCAAAAAATTTTACTAATTTTTTTCTTTCAGTGTAGAAATTTTTAATATTTGTATCGAGATCATATAAAAAATTAGAAGCTTGTAAACCGTACGTTAAGTTTGTATTAAAAAAAATTATAAATTGAAATTTCCCAGGTGAAAAAGTTCATATATGACCCATATATATACATATATGGAGTTCCATATATGGTTTGGATCCGAAAATTGAGGATATATGGACATATATGGATATATATGTCCATATATGTTCATATATTTTCCTACTTACGTATATTTTCATAAAATAAAAACAATTGTTAGTTTAAAAATTCCATTTTTATTAACAAATTTATTGCTTAAATATATATTATTATATATACATAAAAAATGTATATTTTATATACATTGAAAATGAAAATTATTCAAGTTCGAGGCCATACTCTATATTTCTTTATTAGGATATTGTCCTAACAAATAATCTATAAAGTTTTTTTTGTTTTCAAATTTATTATTTGACCCTTTCAGGAATGTGTTGATAGATCTATCAAAGATAATGAAAGATAATACCAAACTGTAATACTTTGTTTTATTTGTCAATATATTTGTATACATCAAGATAATATAGAACAGAAGATTCATCCAAAAATCTTTTAACTATAGTTTAATTTATAAATTTATTTATAAATTAAACCACACATATGGGAAAATGATGCATATATGCTTCCATATATGGTAGTATATATGGATAATACATTCATATATGTTTTCATATATGTAACCATATATGGAAAACACTTTCATATATGGCTCCATATATGGTAAACATCTACATATATGGTTCCATATATGAAAACATATATGCAACAATTGTTCATATATGGTTCAATATATGCTTCCATATATAACAAACATTTCCATATATGCTTCCATGCATTTCCATGTATGGATCCATATATATTCATATATATTCATACATGGGCCATATATAATAATATATGATCTTTTTCAGCTGGGCATGATTAAAAAATTTTTATGTTTAATATAAAAAAGTGTATTTTTTGCAAAAAAAAAAAACATTAAATTCAAAAGATACCAATTTAATATCGGTATTAAGGGAAGCGGTTGCGGTATACCGGTATTTTAAAATTAAGTTGTTTCGGTATTGGTATTGTATTGGTTAGCTATTTGAAACGTCTTAAAAGGTATTGGTGGCCAACCTTGATTTTTAGACTCAGTATTTTTGTAAGCATATTGGTAACCACATATTTTTATATTTTTTGTTAGGGGTTTAGTAATATTATGTCATTATTTTGCGAGACATCCCCCTATAAAAGTAATGAGATTTGTAATGACAATTGTAAGTACTTGCCATTACCAAATATGTTTTTATATAACCACCCAGTCAGAAAAAGACAAACGGACCACCGATGGCAAGGCACGTTAGTAAGTGGTACAAGTGCTGGCAACAAGTGCTTTCCCAATTCCAAAATAATAACATCATAGACAAAAAGGCCTTCTGTTCAAATAGTGTGTGACAAGCACTGTGGAAACAAAATTTCCAATGTTGGCAAAATGTTGGTAAAACCATGAAACAGGTGGTCTAAAAATTTGTTTTCCAAAATAAAATTCAAAAAGAGTGTATGTGTAACTTTTTCGATCCCACCGGCACTCGAACCCTGACCGCCAGATTGAGCTAACGAGATATCTTAAAATGTAAGTAAGTCATAACTGCTGGGTAACAGTTAGCTGCTCCAATATGATAGAAACAACTTGCAAATGTTGGGAAAACAAAATAAACATGGTCTTAAAAAAGCTTTTCCAGAAACAAAAAAAAAAAAGAATTTGATATGAAAAAATTATAAAAAAAGTATAAAACAATAACAAAAAAAAAAATGTTTGCCTGAAACCGGGCTCGAAACGGGCTGAAACTCCGACTACAAACTTTTTTAAACAAAGCGTCGTAATTTTAATAAAATTAATACTTTACCAGTGGTTACACTTTTGAGCCATTGGTAATTGTATTGAGAGGATAGCACTGCGAAAACACTTTTCCCAATGTTGGCATAGTGGTCTCAGCCAATTGTTTGCCAATGATTTTCTCTGTAGACCACTGAAATTATTGTAAAACAAATACGGGCCAAACGCTTTTCGGAAACACTGGTAAAGCGTATTAAACAAGTGTTCTGCCAGTAGTTTATTTATAACACCTCGGTTATTCAGTGGTATATTCAGTGGCAGTTTCTGTTTGGGCACTTATATGGTAACGCTTTTCTACACTGGGACGTTTATTTTTCTATTCTAGTTTTATAAAAGTGAGGGCGTTAAACTTTGTCTAAAAATAGGTGAAAATAATTTGATGTTACACAAAGTTGGCACATATGGTAGGGCACGAAAAGAAGGGTTGTTTCGAATACAAACGTCTAAGACACCAACGCATATGGAAACCAAACGTCTGACTGTTTATATGAATACCTTAATAATTAATACGCATACAATTATGAGAAGTTTCTAAACTGTATTTGACAGTACGATAGAGAAAACACGCAAATCAACGACTTTAAGGTTGTTGCACTTTAAAGTGATGGCGTTACAAATGGGTTTTTCTATTAAAAAGAAATTCATTTGAAACATAAATATTTATATGAATGAAATTAAATGTGGCTCGTGCTATTGTGGGTTAAAAATTTAACATACAACAGTATTACAACGAGGAGTTAGGAGGGAGTGAGGGATGATGACACATATTTTACTTCAAACTTTAAACAACTGTAAAATAGCTAGGAAATAAAGTAAAAGTGGCGCATGCGCAGGAGTATGTATTTTGACAAGCCCCTTTAATTGCAGTATGAAAAGCAAAATTGGTTTGGAATGAGTTTTTATATTCATTTGAAAGAGGTTTCAATTACACAGGACATATGGAAAAACCGTTATATATTTTAAAATTAAACACGAAATAGAAAATAAGTCATAATAGTTTATACATTATAAGCTTAATTTATATATTATAATATGTGGTTTTAAAAATACGTTACAAATATTGTGTTCAACAAAAAAAAAAAAAAAAAAAAATTGGGGACAAGGTTATTTGTGACATAAAAATTCAACATAATAAAATAAGAATCAACTTAAAATAGGAACAGGCAGCCAGGCAGGCAGGGGGCATACAAGCAAAAATATATGAAACAATGTGTGTTTTCAAAATTGTTTAATGAAATAAAACCAAAAAGTATCAAAAATCAACTCCTTCACAAGTATTTTTAGATTAAATAAAAATAACAAAAAATTATCAGCAAAAGAGACGTCGTCTGCCTGTTTATGATGATTGGATTATTACACTGCCTGACAAAATAAAACTTTTGGTTATAGATATGAAAAAAATCCACCAGAGACGAGAATTTAAAGCCAAAAGAAACTTCAGGGAACTTCTCCTGTAAATATATATAGTTGTTTCAATTGTAATACTGCATATTTATTTTTCATGGAAAAAACAGTCATTTGTAGAAGAAATTTCAGTTTTGACTACAATTTTAACTCATTAAAAAAAAAAAAAAAAAAACAAACCACATCAAATTACTGTATTATGATTTAACATACATTTTGTACAGTAGTTTTTTTTTTATTAAAAAAAAAAAATAAAACAAATAAATGTTTGTTTATTTTTTACTGCAAAGTGGTACATTTTTACTAGAATTGTGGTTAATTTTTTGAACAGTAAAAAACAAATGACAATTTTAGTTGAATTTACTGAAATGTAAGTCGTCCTTTCTTTAAGTGAAATTTCATTTGTTTTTAATTACATTTGCTAATAGTACTAAGTGAAGCTAACGAATGCTGGAGAAATATTTTCAATGTCGTAAAAATAACAAACAAAATTTAGAAGCTGGTGGAAGCACCGTGTTCAAAATTACCAAAAGTACAACTAATATTGTACTAGGAAAACACTATTTTGTTTGCAAAGCATGTGTTTTGCCAGTACCACCAGCAAAATGTTTTGCCAATACTGGTTTTAAAAATTTTACAACCAATTACAAGCATTTTTATTTTATTATATTTCACACATTTAAATATGATGTATAAGACTAAGACCGAACTGTATTGCTGCTTTTTAAATGTGTTTTATTAGACATATTTCTCAAAGTTAATTAAATTTAAGCTTATTTAAAAGCACACAATTTTTTGAATTACCAACGCTATGCCAACGGTGGCAAGTTCGTTTAAACGAACGGTTGGTCACTGTTATCAATCGGAAGATTGTTAATCTCACGTTCTGACAACGACAGACACCGATGCTGTGCCGATTGTATTTTTCTGCATGGGTTACTATATATTTTTAAAAGTTAGTTTTTCGTTATTTTTAAAATATATTTGTATAAAAAATATTAAACAACAATTTTTTTATTACGAATAAAAATTAGTAATAACTTATTTCTAATTAAGGTCTAAACGGTACCTACCCAGGCAGAACAATACAATCGAAAAAGTTTTTGCAAAGCATCGTTCGTCTATGGTCTGTTATGCATTTTTTAAGATTTTAAATATTGTTATAGTTATTTTTGTTTTCTATGATATTTTTACTTATTTCTGTTTTCTGGTATATTTTTATTTTTTCATATTGACATAAAATATTTTTGATTTCCCGCCTTGTTCAAAAAATTTGTTTTATATAAATTTTTAATTGTTAAAACAAAATTTTATCAACCAAATTCTAATAATTGTTTTCTGAAGAAGTTACCCAATGTCGAGACGAAATATTCTAAATAAGTAATTATAATTTCTAAATAAATGATCTTAAGTTCGTTCAAAAGAAAAAGAATTAAATAAAAGAAGATCAAAGAAAACTTAACATTATTATAAATTTCTAATACTAAACTACTAATTGCAGATAATTTTAAACTTTTTTAAAGTAGTTTGGCCTCCTAAATACAAATCTGATTCAAAAAGGTTCCTACGGCTCGCCTTTACAAGTTATGGTCCATTCTTTTTTTAACCCTATTACCTGGGCAAAAATGGGTTTGTTTTTGTGGAAGAATCATTCTTAGTGATGTTTATATCAAAGAATATTTTGCCACAATTAATGGAATGTGGCCAACCATTTCAACTTTGTATGGATGTGAGTCATACATAAATTTAACTCTATTTTGAGTATAACTATATCGGGAAATGTGCCAAGGTATTTTGGAACACCGGAGGGGTCTCGAAAATTGTACCTACAACATTCAGATTTGTTAATAAAGATTGTGCATATTAAATGCATGTTTATAATATGCACTCCAGTAAATAAAACGAGTGGTCCATTCAGTAGATCCAGAACTATAAGGAAAATATAAGGGTTACGGGGCTGGTTTAATTTCGTTGTTTTGACTTTAGAAACGTGTTTAGACGGCCAAAGTTCTTAAGATCACTCTTATTATAAGTCTGTGCAAAAACCTTTCCATATCTGTAAAATCAGGCGCGGATCCAGAAAAAGGTTTTGGGGAGTGGGAGTTGAGTTAGAAGAAGGGGAGAGTGTTTTTACAAAATTTTATATTATTTCTTATATTTTTGTATTGAAAACATTTGTTTTGGGGGAGGAAATGTCTCATTTCCCTTCCCCTGAATCCACGCCTACATAAAATATATGAATTTCTGTTAAACTTCGGCCTAACCCTAAAAAATCCTTAAGTCATTGCGACCTCTAAATATTGACCGATTTGGCTGAAATTTGGACCTAGCATTACTGAGAACTATTGAAACAGGGGCAGCCTTGTGGAGCTCTAAAATTCGAAAGTCTCTTTTCTATTTTTGGGCCACCCTAATGTGTGACTAGGAAACATGTAATACTTTTAAAATTATTTTACTTTAAAATTGAAAAATCAAGAAGTTTTTGCGTGCAGCTGGTTCTCAAAGTGTTAAGACTGAAAAGGTTTTTAATATGGTGATTTCCCCCGACAGCCAGACCTGTCTGCATCAAACATGGATGAGCGACTTGAAAAAAATTATCTAGAAAATCAAAAAAACCAGGTTATTTTGATGCTTCTGATTTTTTCAGATTTCTCCATATCTGCAAAGTCGTGTCGGAAAGTGTTATTGTTACTTTAGGAGTCAGTCTTAAAATGTGCGAGTATGTTAGTATGGTATATTAACATATCTAAGCGACATCCGTTTCTTCTTAAAATTCTTTTAAAAAAACGTGTCGCTTTTCATTCATCATAATTCTTAAATATGAACACGACACAATAACATTCAAATTATGCTTTGGTATAATTTCAACTTGAATAAAAACAAAAAAAAATATCCACAAACATTTTGTGAGTTTTAATCATCATCGGAAATCATAATCATGTTTTGAAAACAATTTCCAACAGTTCATAAATTAATAAAATGTTTATGTATCGTCTTGTTACTTGAACATGATGTTTCCCCCTTTTTTTTAGTACCAACATTAAAAATAAAATAATCTTTTTTAAGAACAGCTCAACTAACGCCAAAGATCTTAAAAGTTTCTATATGCAGTTGTTTTTAAAATGAGCCATTCCTTTCCATATGTATGCTATAAGATTTGGAAGTTGATATAGTTTTGTATATTAATTGAAAGTTCTTCTACAAGTACACAATATTGAAGCTCATAATCTCAAGTAGGCTCAATATTTCGTATTTGTTTCTATAGCTTCGACTGATTCTTCTACTCCGACTGATTCTTCTACTCTCACCCCTATCTTAAGTGTATGTTTTAATAAAAGTCTGGTATCCGTCTTTGTCGTCATACCCTGCCATAGTGGTTTTTCAGTAACAATATTTTTTTTGAAATCTTAGATGACGACTTTCAAGCTCTAATATTATTTATTTAGTTTTTCTGTACTTTTTAATGAGTAACGACATTTGTCCTCTTAATGTTCTTTGTTCTGATATGAAAAATTAAAATTTTTTAAAATTTATATTTCGAAATTTTATGAAGCACGATTTATTACTTATACAATTGAATTTTAAACGTTTTTAATTGATTTTATTTTCAAAAATTTATGTATTATGTGATAATTTTTTATTGATAATAACTGAGGTTTTTAAGAAAATATCACGCACAATTTTTTTTTAACTTAGTTTTTTACATCATATGTTGGGATTTCACAAATCACGTCTTTCCTGAAATGCCCTTCCTTCACATTTCCAGAGAAACATATAAATACTCGCTTAGTAAAAAATGTGTCCTAAAAGTTGAAATTTGTTAAATTATATTTGTGAAATTTATACAAATTGCCGCAGTACCAGTACCTTTATTTATTTGAAAGGCTCCTGTCATTCTTATATGGTACTGCACAGTGGGATGTTTAAAAAAAATTAATGGTATGAATCAAACTGGAGATTGTAAAGGAGGTGGTAACCTTCCCAAATATATCGACTGGGTGGCCCTCACAGAAAAAATTATTGTCAACCAAATTTCAATTAAACTTTTGTTTGATTGTAAACTCAATTTCAATTAAAAGTTTAATAATATTTATTAAATATTGACACAAAATGTGCCATTTTTAAAGGGTGGGTAAATTGTAAGGGCCGATGTTGAATGTGAACCACACCTAAACGCCAAGTTTTTTTGCGAATTTTATTTGACATTTCTCTATTTCAGACTTACTCAATTTGAACCATGGAGAGATACACAATCCAACAACGTGTTAAAGTTATCCAGACTTATTATGAAAATGGGCGTTCAAATCAAAATGCATATCGTGCACTTCGTGATTTTTTTGGTCAATTTGATCGTCCAAATGTGCGTACAATCGCAAAAATCGTGGAAAAACTCGAGCAAACCGGGTCTGTAGAAGATGTGAGAACACCAGTGCATGCTCGTACTGCAGAAAATATTGCTGCTGTTCGCGATAGTGTGGCTGAAGAGCCGTCCACCTCAACTCGTCGTCGTGCCCAACAATTGCACCTCTCACGCTCGTCGTTGATGAACATTATGCATAAAGACTTGCATTTACACGCTTACAAGGTGCAATTGGCTCAAGAACTAAAGCCTCTTGACCATTCCAAACGTCGTGAATGGGCAGAATGGTGGCAAGAAATGGCAACAGTGGATGATCAATTTTCGAAGAAAATCTTCTTCAGTGATGAGGCACATTTTCACCTCAGTGGATTCGTCAATAAACAGAATTGCCGCATTTGGGCGAATGAGAATCCAAGAGTGATTGTCGAAAAACCAATGCACCCACAAAGAGTGACTGTTTGGTGCGGTTTATGGGCTGGCGGCATCATCGGGCCGTATTTTTTCCAAAATGAGGCCGGTCAGGCAGTTACTGTGAATGGTGTTCGCTATCGTGAGAAGATAACGAACTTTTTATGGCCCGAATTGGAAGATATGGATGTGGACGATATGTGGTTTCAGCAGGACGGTGCCACTTGCCACACAGCTAACGAAACAATGGCTCTTTTGCGCAACAAATTCAATGGCCGTGTTATCTCACGTAATGGCGATGTCAATTGGCCGCCAAGATCATGTGATTTGACACCGTTGGACTTTTTTCTTTGGGGTTATTTGAAAGAAAAGGTGTACGTCGATAAGCCAGCAACAATTCAAGAGCTAAAGGATGAGATAATTCGGCACATTAACGGCATAGAACCTCCATTATGCCTCAGCGTCATCGAAAATTTGGACCATCGGATGGAGGTGTGCCGCCGTGGTCGCGGCGCCCATTTGGCCGATATTTTGTTTCATACATAATTGAGTAATACCAATATATCATAATAAAATAAAATTACAATAATTTCCTAAATAGTTTGTGTTTTATTCAAAATCAACATCGGCCCTTGAAATTTAACCACCCTTTATAACCCATTATGACAACAAAGAAAAAAAATCCCAAAATTTAAAAAAAAAATAAAATTACCAAAATTAAAAAAAAAAATCACCAAAACTTGAAAAAAGTCTAAATTAAAAAAAAAAAAAAAATCTCCAAAATTAAAAAAAATTGCTATGATTTAAAAGAGCCGCTAAAATTATAAAAAAAATGTCCAAATCGAGTAGTCGTTATTAACTACAAAAATAATAAATATGGACTTGATTCTGGTCAGATCTGGATATAACATTTTAGCGGAATTTTACTGTTGATTTAGCTAAAAATTCAGTTGATTTATCTTAATTCTTAGTTTATTGAACTACATTCGTTAATATAAATTTAGTTTTTCTAAAATGTAGGTCACCTAAATTTAGCAGACTGTAATTCTCAACTTCATTGAAAATTCTGCTGGCGCAAATTCAGATATTATTTTCTGTCGTAGTAGCTGAATTGTCATGAGTGTATTTTATCCGATCTAAGCGTGTTACCGATCCATCCGAATTTTCGTCTAACACAGAAAAAAGTATTACTCTACTTCTTTCAATTAAATCGGTTTGTTAAAAATTTTAAAAGCTGACAATTAAAAAGTAATTGAATCTATTAAAATTTTGCTAAAATTCGGAACTTGCTTGACATTTTTTTATATTATCGCTTAAAAGCAAACATCAACACATTGTTGTTATTTTTTGTAATATTTATGCTGTTGTTTTTAAAACTGTCTATATGACATTAAAATAACACTGTACGAAAATACATTATAAAATTTGCCCTGTGGCGATGTCTCAACTTAAACGCAAAATTTGTCAACACTGAACGTAAAAACCATACGTTAATCTGGTAACGTTGTGAAATAGAGACGGAGGAGATTAGAAAAATAAAAAAAAATCTAAAAATAGAATATTTGTGTTTGTTAGTGTTGGTCACTTCTGAGTATAATATACAATAACAGAAAAGCTAATAGAAAAGAAAACTGCAATTTAGTTGCATTACATTTGAGGTTATTTTTGGTGTGATCCCTAAAACGGTCATGACTTGGTATTGTTAAGTTTGTAATGTAAGAGCGCAGGTTTGATACTTAAAGCCGACTCTCTGGCTTAGGTGTAAGTCCTAAGGGACTTGAGTCGGATTAGGGAAGCATTTCCCTTCTCCGAATCCTCTTTTCGGCCTAACCTAACCTACAGCCGCACGTTGTTGAAAAATTTATCATATAGAGACAATCTGACAATTTAAGACACAAATAACAATACAATTTAAATTTAAAATCACTGCTGACGCATGTCCATAAAAAGGCAGACACTAGTCTAGTCTGAATTTAATTATGTAATAGTGTTTATAATTTATAGAGAAAAACGTTATTCTTTTTCTTAACTTCAACCTTTCTAACAAAAAAAAAAAATTAAATTTTGTTTAATAAAAATTTAAAAATTTTTTCAAACGAAAGAAAATGCAAAAAATATATTAAAAATTATTTCAAACAAAAAAAAAAAAAAATGCTCTGATTTCAACAAAAGGGCTAATTTCTGCAAAGAATAAATACAAAAAAAAATTTTTTTCATAGTCCCTACACTTCAATAGAAACACAAAAAAACTAATTTTTGTGTGAATTTGTTCACATAAGTAAAAATAAATCTACTAACTAAATGAGAATTTCATGCGGGTTTAAATGTTATAAAATTCAAGCTATAGAAAAACATTCGGTATGTCGTTAACACTTTATCCAATTTTTTTTTTGCTTTTCGGGAAGGTATACGATATTGATCACTTTTAAATCAAATGAGTTTTTATTTAATTGAAAAATAATTCAATTAAAGAGCTATCAATTTCAAATTGAATTAACAATTTTCGCTGCTGGCGGAATATCAGCAATTAAAGTTTTCCAATAGGTGGTTTTCGTGATAGATTTTTGTGTTATAATCGCAAGTAGTTTTTTCTCCTATTTGATTTAGTGTATGATTTTGGGAAGATAAATATATTTAAGAAATTCACGATGTTAATTTCGAAAAACAAAACATTTTGAGTTCATTACACTTTTGTTATAGATATTTATAAAACTAAACTCAAATATAAAACAGATGGCTCGGCTCAACTTGTATTTGTATTATTTACTTTTAATACCAATTTCACCCTCATTATATCTACCCCCACTTTAAAATTAAATGAAAGCGTAAAATTTAATTAAATAAAACTTGATTGCTCCCCAAATACGACAACATAGAATAGAAATACATCTACCCCACTTTGAATCCTCTGAAGAAATCTTAACAACCCACATAATCATCATTAAGCAACAACTGTGATGACAAATGCTTCCACACATGCGCAACATCCACCCACCTAAAACTTAAAATTATCCAAAAATAGTTTGTGTCTTTATTTTAAGAAAAACAAAACAGAAAACATACCACTTCCGGTTTTAAGATACGTGGCGCGTGCGCTCTCACAATAAATACAAATAAACATTAAAATCATCATCATCATCCAACTGAAAAAACGTAAGAAAATCCACTTAAAACAAAACATTTGTTTCGATCATAAATTAGAATTTAATTGCAATTACATTTACATTTAAACCGTTCACTAAAGAAAAACTCTTTCGCCGAAAGCCTACTGACAGCTATGACCGTTATAATTTACAATTTGTCAAAATTCTAAATTAACTGGACCAAAGTTTGGCCAACAACAATTGAATCATAAAAAACTAACCCTTTTCTGTAATCTCTTACGGGGACAAAATAAAACTGGGTCAAGTATTTATACAGCAAAATTTAATTACGCAGCATCATTTCACTCACAATGGATAAATGATATTAAACAATAGTTGGAAAATCCCATCAAAGAACTATAAAAATGTCCGCATATGTCCACACAAAGAATATCATTTCATTGAAAAAAAAAAACACAAACACTTGATTAAGGATTTGCCAGAGATTTTCTTACAACGACAACAGGATGCCCAAGGAAAATTAGCCTTCATCTGCATATTTGGGTCGCTATTGTAAGGCGATTTAAAATGCAAATTAGCGACATTAAAAACAAGAGGACATAAAATCTGCTCTTTCAATTTCATATAACCCCCTGACCAAACCAACCAAGAGTTAAATATGCACTCATTAGTCTTTGAATATGACAAAAGATAATGATTTTGATGCTGCTATAAAAAAAAATGATAAGGATTTTATATTTGAACGAATTTAAAGCGCGAGTTCTGTCTCATAAGATGCTATAGCAAAAAAAAAAAACGAAAAATACCCCTTTTTCTACTGATTAAACATTCCCATCGTTAAATCTCTTTGTATTTCTACTTTAAATATTACAACAAAATCCGCCAAATAGAAAATTAGCAGTCTTCGTTCGTTGTATGTTCGTGTATAGGATAGGAACATGTGAAGAGATGTGAGGCTGAAGTTTGCTTTAGTTGTCCATCAATAAACCACCACCACCCCTTTTTCCTATACCAAAAATATATAAAAGTTTTCTTTGTAAATCTCCAAGGATCTCTAATGATATCTTTCTTGCATTTATTTTCCAATCTTTTATTGTTTTTCCTTTTTGACAATAATCTTCTTGTGACCTTATCTAATTGCTTCCTGGTCCACGAAGCAAATCTAAAAGAAAATTTATGTCATTTTTTTTTTGGCCGAAAAGAAATGTGTTTTTTTTTGTAGTATTTATTACAAAATGGGCTATCCAGCCCAACAAAAGCTAATCATAATAAAGTGATCTTGTTAAACAAAAAAAAAAGAGGATGGAAAAGTAGAAAATGTCATTCATATTTTGATGAAATTCTATCTTTTCTTTACATTTTTTGTTTTTTTTAATAACAAAACAATTATTTAACTTACAAAATTGTGTAAGAATTTATGGTTTCACATTTATTATTTTGACAGACTATCATAATTTTGTTAGTTTTTCTTCTATTCTAAAGGAAATTGTTTCAAAAAGGGGTTTTTTTTGCTGGAATATTACAAAAATGATGTAAATTTTTTTATGGTTTTAACAAAATAATCCTTTTATTATTTTATTACAATTGCTCTACAGCTTATGGTTAGATTTTGGAATGTCCTATTTTAAAATAAAGTTTACCAATCTTTTCACAAAGAGTGAAAAGATTGGTAAACTGAAATTTGACTCAAATTCTGTTATTACGAATTTCAGACAGTGGGCACAACTTTATGTTAGTTGTCACAACAAAGTTCGGTTGATTCAACAGAATTTTAGTTGCAACACCCAACATTTTCTGAAAAAAGTTCAGTTTTAGCTTCTCTGGGAACTGCTTTGCTGTTTTAATTTAACGGTATTAATTTTTTTTTATTTGTTTGACATAAAACAATGTATGAAGAATATGTAAAAAATAAATTTTAGTAACAAAGTGTGATTTGAAGAAAATAAATCAATGAAAACAACAAATGCGATCTGAGTTCCAAATGTTTTGGCCACTACTGTATTTTAATGAAGCTGCGTTTTTAATGTTATAAAATATTAAGTAATTTTTGGCCCAAAGTGCATTAAACGATTTTTAGGTAATTAAATTAAATAAAGTAAATCTGTATTTTGTTATTTATAATTCAAAAATTTTACCTCTATTATGCAGATATTTGAAAGAAACTGCGTTTTTTCATGCTATAAAATATTGGGACATTTTTGGCCCAAGTGCACAGAAGGGTTAATTAAGTTTATTTTTTTTCCTTTTTAAATAATAAATACCTACTACGGAAAATAATTTAGTCAACTTTCACTCAGATACCACATGATTTTTCGTTATCAATTTCATGAAATCTTCAAAATTTCGAAAAAAAATTGACCTTTGCCGTAGTTCGATTTTGACCAAGTTTTCAGAATATAGTGCTTGTAGTTTGTTTCATAAAACTCTGAATAGCATTAATTGGTACTTGTTAAAAGTAGATAAATTTTACCCTATGATCGAATTTTGTCCAAAAAAAGCGTTTTCCTTGAAATCCGCCGAATTTAAATAGCTGTCCTTACTAAATTAAACCGGGGATATGTGTAATTTTTGGTATTTTTATTTTAAATTTTATACTTAATGAGACCTTAGTGTGCGAAACTATTTTTTTTTAAATTTGTTGAACAAAATTTTTTAAAATTTGAAATTCGAGATTTGAAAAATACCCCAAAAATATTGTTGTTTTTCGACGTCACCTTAGGACAGGAAACCGACATCCTAAAAATATTTCATATCTAACAGTTAATGGGTCCAGTAAGTAAAACAAAAAATAATTTGGTGTTTAATTTCGAAAACGTTTAGGATGTGGGCTCGAAATGTTTGATCAAGTGGTATTTGGCACATTAGTGGTCTGGGGTATTTTTTTTTTACTCGGGTAATTCTCAACCGATTTCGGATTTTTATATCTTTTTGAAAACACTTTTTTATCTTCATCTCGATTAATTTATAATATGGAATAAAAACTGCTTCAATGTTAACAATTTTTTGAAAAAACGCAAAAAAGGCATTTTTCTTCCATACAAAACACACTTTCAATTTTCAATCGATTTCCGCCTCGTGTTTTCTTTATCCAATCGGCAGCAAACTTCATATTAAATGTTTTTACATACAAAGGAACCAAACTAGCCCATCGCTTGACTTTAGAACTCATTTTGAAAAACGGCCATACAAAGTTGAACACCTCTAATTTACATATATCAAGTTTTGTTCACCCAGAAAACAGCCTCGGTAGTAGCAACCGTATTTGTTGCCAATCGAATGCTTCGGTTGTTGCGACCGAATCTTTCAGTTTCGACAACAATCACTCGATAATTTCTACTTCCTCAACTTAAATTCGGTGATAGCTACCAAAAAATTCAATACATATACGGTTGCTACTACCGAGTCTGTTTTTTGGGTGTTGAAAAAGTTTCAATGAACGAGTTTCAGTGCACAGCTTTACAGCTTCTATGCAAAAAATCATTAATAGCATGCAGAGAATTCTGTCAGTGTTGAAAATTATGAATCATATATTAGTCCTTCTTCTAACAATTTCCTTATCTTATGAACTGGCTTTCAAAAAATCTTCACACGACACAAAAAGTCAATTAACACTCATTACATCAAGTAAAACCAATATTTAAGATAAGTTTTCTTTATAAAAAATTAAAAAATAAAAAACGACAGTTCTATACTGGAGACAATTTACACTACAACAGACAGACAACAATAAACATTAACAGCTCCAGTAACAAAAACAGCAACAACAACTGCCAATGACTGAATGGCAGTGCAGTCACTTTAAATAACTCAACAAACGGAAATGATTACTGAAAACGACAATTGCCAGTTATTTGTTAAATACGCATTACATGCTTGACGGCGATCGTTAAAACTAAAAATTACATTAATTTTAGCACATACTGAAGTGAATATGAACAAATAAAACAAAATCTGCAATAAAAAATAAAAATCAAATATAGTACACTTAAAAAAAAAAACACGATGAAGAAAAGTTAGGATTTGTATTATAATTTTTATTTTTTTTTACGTTGAACCAACACTCAGGGGATTCCCCCTACTAATGCATTACATTGTGTTGATATGAGGAAATTACGTTATGGAGAGGAGGAAAGAGGGAGTAGTGTTTGTGGACTTAACATTTTCTACATTGTAAGCTGCAGGGAAGACCTCCACAGGGAGACGATTCGGCTAGTGTGACTGAAAAACGAATTTTCTCCTCAATGTGTTGTCCGATTTGCCGAGCTATATTTGACAAGCGGGTAGTACGAATAGAAACCCGGTCCCTTGGGATGAGTTGACTTATTTCAGCAGAACACTTCCCATGGTAATATGTATAGAAAAAAGTTACACAGCCCACATTCCGACGATGCTCCAATGAGTCAATAGAGCTTGAAACCTTACTGACGATGATAAGCATCACCACCCGCCATTGCACACTATTCAGAAGCCCCAAAATAGATTTTGAAGCACATGTCCATATATGGGAGTTGTATTACATCTTTGGTCGGATTTAGGTGGTATATATAGTAAGGAGATCGGATGGTGTGAAGTATTTCTTACACCGATTTAAAAATTCAAGACACATGAAGGCTTCTTTCGACTATTGAATGATGTGCTCTGTCCAACGGACATCACACTGTATTCTCAAGCCCAGAACTAAAAGAGTATCTGAATCCTCAATAACGATGCCATCCATATACACAGATGCCACAGTTGAGTCCATGGATTGAGTGTGTCATTCATAACCTGCATTTTGTCCCCAAACCTTCTCATAGCTTGGCCTACTATCGAAGAAAAATTAATGACAAATGTTGGTGTCTTCTGAAAAAGGAGTAGATAGGATTGAAAGTTCGACCAAGAAGGATTAGAAAGAAGAGATTTAGAAAGAACAGAGCCCTGTGGTACCCCTGAACTTAACTGAAACTCGTCGGATTGGACCCCATATATAACAACACGTATAGTACGAACTCTGAGAAAACTCAAGATAAATTAGTTTTGATAACAGTGCGCCGTGCAACACAAGATCGAACGCCTTGAAAATATATATAGCAACCACCTTGCTCTCACCAAACATGTGAATGGAACGTCTCCAACGTTCCGAAAGGAACGCCAACAGGTCTCCCGTAGAATGAGTTCTACGAAAGACATACTGTCGATCACTAATAAAGGAAGTGTTTTAACCAGGTGCGGATACAGGAAAAGGTTTTGGGAGTTAAATTAGAGTATTTTTAATTAACTTATTTAATATTTTATATATTTTTGTATTGAACAATTTCATATTGAGGGAAGAAATATCGCATTTTTCCTCCCCCTGGATCCACGCCTGGTTTTAACAAAGCTCTCAGAAAATTTGTTAACCCGAATTTAAAAAAACCTGTCTAAAGCAGGAGTTATATATTTTATTAACATTTGTTTTGGTATTTCTACAAATTTTTTCTTTTAGTGTAAAATAATTGTATGTATTTACTTTATAAAAGCCAAGTGTAAAATAAACTTCATTCATTGCTTTCAGCTCGTTGCTCTGACTCCCTGTCCCTTGCCTCGTCAATATAGCGAGGGAATACCCCCCTTGTGACCCTTTTAATAATGATAAGTGTAAATTTTGCTCTTATTTCAATGTGATTGTTATGACTAAAAACTCATTAAAAGCATCCAACTCTTTCATATGTTTAATGATGATGAAGATGAATTTTGCAACGGAGTGTAGGGACAGAGGAGAGGAGTCATTTCACTGCAACAAGCCGGCAATGTAATATGAAAATATTTTGCGTGGCTTGTTTTGATACAGTTTTTAACACTATTTTTATGTTTGTCTGACTTAAACTTCAGTCGATTTCCAAGGAATTTTTTAGTTTTGTTTTGTGTTTTTCTTCTTGTTTTTAAATTCGACATTTTAATATGATCGTGGGTTTTTTAACCAGCCTACGTTTGTTATTTGTGCAACATAATCTACTTTGTGCTGTTTTGTAGTGCAATAACAGTCATGAACAATAAAGTGGACCGAACTTGAAAATTGTACGATTTTGATTTTTTTTTTATATTCCAAATTGTGAAAGTCTAAATTTTCCAATCGATTATAATGTCTTCCGTTTCGTAGTGTTAAAATTTTCGAAAAATTCCTTAATTTTTAAAAAGTCACAGCAAATAAATCGTACAAACATTTTTCGTTTTCGAATCGATTTTGAAATTCGTTTTGATTTTTTTTATATTTCAAATTGTGAAAGTCTAAATTTACCAATCGATTAATGTCTTCCGTTTCCGGTAATGTCGTAGTTTCAAAATTTTCGAAAAATTCCCTAATTTTTAAAGTCACAGAAAATAAATCGTACAAACATTTTTCGTTTTCGAATCGATTTTTAAATTCGTTTTGATTTTTTTTATACTCCAAATTGTGAAAGCCTAAATTTGCCAATCGATTAATGTTATCCGTTTCCGGTAATGTCGTAGTTTCAAAGTTTTGAAAAATTCCCTAATTTTTCAAAATTCACAGAAAATAAGTCGTACAAACCTTATTCGTTTTCGAATCGATTTCAAAATTCGTTTTGATTTTTTTTATATTTCAAATTGTGAAAGTCTACATTTTCCAAACGGTTAATGCCTTCCGTTTCCGGTATTGTCGTAGTTGCAAAAGTTTCGAAAAAATATCCTAATTTTTCAAAAATCACAAAAAATAAATTCTACGAACATTTTTTAAAAATTTTAAATAATTTCATAGCTCTAAAGAAAATTTTTGTTAAATTTATGAACCCATAATTTATTTTAACCTATGTATGTAATTTTGTGAAAAAATGTTTATGAAAAATTTCTTAATATTAATAAAAATTTTTTGGATATAATGAAATTCTACATTGAATCTACGAAAAAATTTTAATGAAATTGTTTCATTAATATCATGAAGGATAGTTCTATCAGTGTACTTCACACGTGGTCGAGGATGGACATGCTTTTTGTGTTTTTTATGTTGCAAAAAAAATAATACAGAGTTAGAATATATGGGATGACTTTTGCATTTCGAGTAACCTATGGCAATTTAGTAAATGGATAATTTTATAACGCCTGTAATTAAAAACCATTTTTTTTTCTTTAAAGTATTTTTATTTAATAGATATAAAATTTGATTGCCCTATTTGCGTTCAGCATACCAAAATTAATTACAAACTAGAGATTGGCACGTGAACAGAATTTTGCTTGATTCACGCGTGAGTGACAGCCCATTTTACGCATGTGAACCTAAGTGAGTGTGAGTACGAAAAAGTTTTTCGTGAGTGAAATTTTTTGCATGAGTAAAGTTTTACGAAAAAACATATTATTGCTTTTGTTAAATATTTTCTTAACTTTTTTCACCCATTTCATACGGTTGCATATTGAGAGCAATTTAAATTTATATAAATAGAACATTTTTGGTCTTCAAAGTTTAGTAAAGTCATAATGCTTGTTAGGAAAAGACCCTAACCACGTGTTTGAAGACAAGAATGGAGCAAAATTGATGATTAATATGTTTTTTGATAAAGTTCTGCCTATTCTGGAGACTCTAGCTTTTCTAAAAATTTGGGTTCTGAAGAGATATTTAGTCAGATTGAAATACTAGCATCAACCTAGCTAATATGTTTGATTTGCTTTATTTTTGTAAATATATGGAGGTTTTAAGCTCGTTATGAATTAAAATTAAACTTAAACAACTAACCTTATTTTTTACACTTTCTTTTTTTAGCATGATTTTGTTCGTGAATTTGCGTGAGTCACGTGAATCACTCGTAATCACGCGTGAGTGTGAGTAAAAACTGAATTTACTCACGTAAGCTTGACTGAGTTTGAGTAGAAAAAAATATCGTAAGGGATTGTAAGGGAGTGGAAATATACTCTCAAGGTGATCGAGTGTGATTCAAAATTCACTAGAAATTAATTTGCATGATTTACTGATCACGTGAGCGTAACTGAATGTGAGTAGAACAAAATCTTGTGAGCGATTGTGCATGGGTGTAAATATTCTATGATGAGGTGAGAGAGTGAGTGTGAGTTAAAATTCACTCACCTGCTTATCTCTACTACAGACGATGAAGTTTCAATTAAAAGTTAGAAATTTTTATTTATCAAAACTCTAGAACTGCGACCTTTTTCAGTAAACGAAAGATTTTCTAAATTTCATTTTTCCCGATTTGGAATATTTGTTCACAACTTTTCTGCTGTAGCTTCAAATCAAGATTTTTTTACATTCGGCCCAGTCTAACGAATATTGCCAGAAATAATTACAAACTTGCAAAATGCTAGTATTTGTTTCTCTTTTTTGAGCTAAAGAAGAAGAGCATTTTTTTTTTACTCATATGACATTTTCAAGTGCAGTTCTTTCGTGTTACAATATTAGACTTATAAATGTCTGTATTAATTTGATCATCCTACACTAAAAAAAAAAAAGTTTGTAAAAAAAATTAGTAAAACAGTTTTCAATCTCTCTTTACTATTATTATACTAATTTTTAGTACAACAGTTATTTTTTAGTAAACTTTCTTGCTATTCTTATTTTACTCAATTTTTTACTAATTTTGGTTGCTAACTAATTTTCTTTTGCTAACTTTTGAAACCCGATTTGATACAATTATCAAAAAAAAAAAAGAAAAATACTAATAATATAATGTATTTTTTTAAGCTAGAAATTATTTGATAGTGAAAAAACTTGAAGTTTATTTATGCGCTTTAATATTAACTACACTCAGGAAAAAGAGTTTCATCATATTGATGAAAATGTTTCATAAATCGTTAGCCATTCATTATATTTATAAAGTTTTCATTCATTTCACGACGAAGAGTTACATAAAAATTGAAGACAAATGTTTCTTAAATATTCATCATTTCATAAAAAAGTTTCATAAACTTTGTGAAAAGAATTTTATTCATGGTTAATTAATTTTTTGCTTTTTGCTTCACGGGCCCCTTGACGTATTTCTACTGGTTCATGGACCCACATTGTTTTTTTTCATATATTTGCAAAAAAAAAAAATGAAGAAGTAAAAAATTATTTCGTAGTTTAATTAAAAAACATTAAAAAAAAAAACAATTAAGATGAACTCCGATGGACCAAATATATTAACGCCATACGAGCTTCGTATTTAATGGAGTAAGTTTTTTTAATTTTTTTTTCGTGTCCACGAAATGTAAAAAATGTTTATAAACTTCTTTGAAATATTATGAAATTCTTTTATTTGATTTCATAACAGAAGACTTTTTGATACATTTGGGAAAGAATTTTGGTGTGTTTGGATTAAAATAAATTTCAATTCAAAGAAATTTAAAGAAAATTCGCCAAACTTTAGGAATTTTGTATTAAAAATAGAAAATTATATAAAAATTTGTTTGTGGGACTGTCAAAAGCCGGTCATCCTTATCATTATCTTAAGCATTGAAATGAAATTCATGAAATTCTTTCATTTGATTTCATAAATGGAGAGTTTTTGATACATTTGGGATAGAATTTTGGTGTGTTTGGATTAAAATATGTTTAAATTCAAATAAATTTAAAGAAAATTCGCAAAATTTTAGGAACTTCGTATTAAAAATGGAAAATTTAATAAAAATTTGTTTGTGGAACTAGCAAAAGCAGTTCATCTTAAGAAAGTTCGTATTGAGAGATGAATGCCTCGCTCGAACAAGAGTATCAAATCCAAAATCAAAAGCGTTCAGAAGAGGTAAAAACGCGGAAAACGGTCAAAAAATGGAATTTTGATCAACAAATATATGCCACATGGCCCTGTGTACAAAATTTCATTTAAAAATATTAAGCAGTAGTACCAAAAAAATTTCACTTGAAAATTTTCTTTATTGGAATAAGGTTAAATATGGAATATAGTGAAATATGTCATAATTCTATATGTACTTTCACAGATTATCTAAGTAGGGTTTCTTTAAAATTTGTTCTTTTGGGTTTTCGAACTACTATATGTTAATTCCTAAACATTAGATTTTTTACTAAAGAATTGCATTAAAATTGAAGCGAAACAATGTGACAATTTTATATCTCGCTTAAACAAAAACCCACGGTTTTTCAGTTTGTTGCAACCTAAATAATTAGTAAGTATCTTATCATGTATTAATTGTTTAGTTTGCATTGGTAAAAATAAAAAAATATCTTAAAACTAATATTTAAGAACAATATCTCATTTATACACTAGGGTGTCCCAAAAACACTTTTGTTGAGCTACGCACAAAGATACCTCTATTCTATTCAAAATTTCAACATCCTACGACTACTGGAAGGCAGTGCACCGCGATCATTTCAACTAAATCATAAAATTTACTATCTTCCTATCGAGTTTGATAATCATATGTAACGGTGGCATGAAGAAAGCATATTATCCACATATGGTCAAAGTTTCCTGATTTTTGATATTAAGGATATTTTTATATGGAAAAAAAAAATTTTTTTTTGCTCGTTGAGATTTATGAAAAATTGCGAAAGTTATTTTTTAAACAATTGTTATTCAATGTACTAAATATTACATAAAAAACCATATTCAAGTTCGAGGCCATACTCTATATTTATAACTAATGTATGAGCTCGAAGTAAAAGATTATCACCATTGATCAAAAAATAAATTGAAAGCTTGTTTGTTACTTCGAGCTCATATTTATTTAAAAATATATTTATATAACAAAATTTATCTTAAACCGCTATAATTTTAAGGCTGCATGGTCAATAAATTTGTGTCATATTTTATTGAAATGGTATTGAAAAAAGCTTTAATTTGATATGACCTACACCCAGAAAACAGTCTCGGTAGTATCAACGGTATTCATTGCAAATCGAATGCTTCGGTTGTTGAAACCGAATTTTTTTTGGTTGTGATAACAGTTAATTGATTGAAGCAAAAGGAATTCTGTCACGATAATAGAATTTCGATTGCCTCAACAGAAATTTGGTGATAGCTGCCATAAAATTCGAAAGCCACAACCGAACCATTCGATTGACTTCAAACACGGTTGCTACTACCGAGTGTGTTTTCTGTGTGTACTTCAAAAATTTTCGGCACATGTTGAAACCGACATTAGATGCATCTAATTTTTTAAGGTTTTATGAATTGAGAGTACGGATGGACAGGGCTAGGTTGAATATACTATTTACGTATTCACCAAAGGAATTGTTGGGCATTTATAAGCCGAAAAATTAAGAAAATGGCTTGAAACTTATAAGAGTTTTTTTTAATAATTTAAGTTTTTTGCTCATGTTTTTTAACTTTCAGATCCAAATACAGGAAATACATTCGACATTAGGAGATGCGTTCGAGCTTTAATAACAAGAAAATTGTAGTTTTTGATCAAAATGCTCCAATTTTTCACCTTGGAAATATATTTTATCTGAAGTACCTAAACTCTTACCCTTTTATCAGTTTCTGAATTTTTAAAATATCTTATTTTTTTTCTTGAAATTGTCGTCGGTTGAACTTGATAATAAATAAAAATTTTTTAAAATTTTACACTGCGCTCTTTAAAATTTCAGTTCAACCTGTATTTCAATTTACAATATTTTCGTAAGGAAATACACAGAAAAAATAGTATGCACCAACAATTTAATTTGTAAATTGAAACACCCTAAGTATTAAATTAAAATTAATTTTCAAAAAAAATTTTATTTGAAATGTTTGTAAATTGTTGTTTTTCATATAGAAATTCAAACAAAAATTCAAAATTACAAAAAAATCAACAAAAAGGGTGTTTGCATTTACAAATCATCATTGTTGGTGCCAATTCAAAAACTTTTTTTGTATTTACAAAAATGCTCTATGAGCCAGTTTTAATATTAAATATAAACAAAATTTTTTAATTTATTACTGTGAAAGTTATCTTAAAAATTCAAAAACTGAAAAAGGGTAAGTGTTGTTTGTTCAGGTGCCGTTACAGTTTATAAAAAATGTATTTCCAGGAAGGTGGAAAATCGGAAGCTGAAAACCTGGAGTCGCAGAGTGATTCTGAGACCGGAGTTGGATTCAGCGTACCTTATACCTTTAGAAAAGTATACTTTAGTTCTACTGTCAAATATTCTTCGGCCTAAATCTTTAGGTGTAAAAAGTACTCACATGTACTCACGAGTGCTCTCCACTGTAAGTGTATGGTTAAAAATGCATTCAAACAATGAATTTCAATAACTTCAACTTTAATTTCAATTACAAAATGTTTAATATACAAAACATACACAGCAATTCAATATAATCTTGTTGTTTGTTTGGCTTTGCACAACAAAGTCAAGTTTAAAACAAAACGTTTAATTCGGTTGTATCAAACCTTTGAATACCCTCCCACAATGCTTTTGCTTTATAAGAGTTTTTTTTAATAATTTAAGTTTTTTGCTCATGTTTTTTAACTTTCAGATCCAAATACAGGAAATACATTCGACATTAGGAGATGCGTTCGAGCTTTAATAACAAGAAAATTGTAGTTTTTGATCAAAATGCTCCAATTTTTCACCTTGGAAATATATTTTATCTGAAGTACCTAAACTCTTACCCTTTTATCAGTTTCTGAATTTTTAAAATATCTTATTTTTTTCTTGAAATTGTCGTCGGTTGCACTTGATAATAAATTTAAATTTTTTAAAATTTTACACTGCGCTCTTTAAAATTTCAGTTCAACCTGTATTTCAATTTACAATATTTTCGTAAGGATATACACAGAAAAAATAGTAGGCACCAACAATTTAATTTGTAAATTGAAACACCCTAAGTATTAAATTAAAATTAATTTTCAAAAAAAATTTTATTTGAAATGTTTGTAAATTGTAGTTTTTCATATAGAAATTCAAACAAAAATTCAAAATTACAAAAAAATCAACAAAAAGGGTGTTTGCATTTACAAATCATCATTGTTGGTGTCAATTCAAAAACTTTTTTTGTATTTACAAAAATGCTCTATGAGCCAGTTTTAATATTAAATACAAACAAAATTTTTTAATTTATTACTAAATGTTGCTTGTTCAGGTGCCGTTACAAGTATTATAAAAAATGTATTTCCAAGAAGGTGAAAAATCGGAAGCTGAAAACCTGGAGTCGCAGAGTGATTCCGAGACCAGATTTAGATTCAGCGTACCTTATACCTTTAGAAAAGTATACTTTAGTTCTAGTGTCAAACATTTTTCGGCCTAAATCTTTAGGTGTAAAAAGTACTCACATGTACTCACGAGTGCTCTCCACTGTAAGTGTATGGTTAAAAATGCATTCAAACAATGAATTTCAATAACTTCAACTTTAATTTCAATTACAAAATGTTTAATATACAAAACATACACAGCAATTCAATATAATCTTGTTGTTTGTTTGGCTTTGCACAACAAAGTCAAGTTTAAAATAAAACGTTTAATTCGGTTGTATCAAACCTTTGAATACCCTCCCACAAAAAAATTTTTTGTGATGAAAAAATTCGAAGTGAATATAAAATAGTCCCCAGATGAAAAAAGTTCTGATATAGGTATATATAGTCATATATATAATTCCATATCACATCATACATCTGGTGATCCGAAAAATGGCATACATAACCATATCTCATGGGATCTCATTTGATATAAATTGATCCGAAAAATGATTAAGTTATATATAATTTGATACAATTTGATGTAACTTCCTAAAATTCTTTGGATAGCGGCGCTACAATTTTCTTTCACATTCCAAATAATAAAAAAAACTATAAAGCAACGAATTGAAAAATTATACATGATTTCATTTTAACTACCCGAGTAAAAAGTTTATATAAAATTATATATGATGAGATATTTTCCGCAAATATAAAAGGACATAATTTGATCCGAAAAGTGGTTCTATTAAATTGTATCACTTTGGATCTCATTATATTTAAATAGATACCATTTACTTAAAAATTATCCAATTCTATGCGAGTTTTGTCTTGATATAGTTCTATCTAATTATATTATATTTGATAAAATTAGATATAATTTATAATAATCCAAATATATTTAATTTAAAAGATATTAAGTTACATATATTTGACCTCCATAAAATGGGTTCCAAACACAAAATTTATGATTGAAATTTATAAATAACTTAAATTTTATTTATATTTTTTAGGACATAAAATTTTCGTTTTAACCGAAATTGTTAATTTTAATTTAATTGAAAAAGAATTTTGCCAATATTAAAATGGCCAGTTCTAAAAAATTTTGCTGGAAGGTTTTTTATTTGTAATTGAAATCGATTTCGCAAAATTGTAAACTATTTTCGTAAAATATTTTGCGATTTCTGAATTATATATATTTACATAGAAACCGACCTATAACGTCATTTTGTTTTCCAATTATTTATTAAACAACTGAACCGATCGCTTAAGTGTTTTCAGGAGATTAACTCATCTCTGTCTTATCTTTCGATTGATGCAAGTTTTTGGTTTGATTGTTAAGTCATTAAATGTTTATAATTATAACGTCATTTTAAGAAAATTTTGAAAAATTTATAGAAAATTTTTCATAAATTCAAGCAAATTTAAGTGGAGACTTGACAATCCTAATTATAAGACAAATAATTTTGATAGAAAAAAAGTTAAGTTTTGGTTTTTTCGGCCAAATTCGATTCGGTTTTTTTTTCATTATAAATCTTTTTACCTTTAGGCTTTTAATTGCTTATTTTAAGATTTCCTTACGTATTAAATATTATTTAATCTACTAACTTTGAGCATTTTTTTTTTAAAGTGTAGCTTTTCTAAGTTTTTCTTTTGCTTTTTTACAATTTTCTTAAGCTTAAATACATTGAATTTTGCTTTTTTTTGGTGTTCTCTGATAATTATATTTAAAAGTGATATTTAAAACGATATTTTTTGTAAATTTCCACCATATTCAAAAGTGATTGAATATTTCTTTTTAATTTTAACACATATATTGATATAGAATTATATGTGATACCATATGTAATTATAATATAAAAATTATAGAATTTGTTTGGTTTTACTGTTTTATATGTATACTTATATATGGAAGTACATATGATCTGATATATATCTATATCAATAATATATGATGAGATAAAAGGATCAACTTATATATAACAAAAGAAATAATGATATATGATTATATATAGCGCCATATTAGAATCGTTCGTAAAAATAAGTATGAGATGTAAGTATATATGTTTACATATGGCCATATAATAAGATTCCACTATATCAAGCTATATTTGACGCCCTATGTTCACACTGAACTTTATTTAAGTATTTATGGTGTTCAGAAATGTAATTCTATTTATATTTAGATAAATAAAGGACATATATATATATATATCAAGCTATATACGACTATATATAAACTTTTTTCGTTGCGCACTTATAATTTCAGAGTTTCTCTACCGATTACACTCAATCTCAATACCAACCTATTTGGGAGTATTTTCAATAATCTAAATAAAAATGTGCAACTCCGTTAGAGCATTTGAGCCTGATCCTGTATGGGGTCTTAGAATCGTAATTCGACATGTTACAAACGGAATGACATGCTGGTAAATACCCTCTTACCAAGCGGGACGTAGGGTATTAAAACGAAAACTCTTTTTGCTTAAAGTCCAAACCGATATTGGAGAAGCTTAATAGTTTTGCGTACTCATAGTGTAGAATGTACTTACCACATAGGAGTCCTACTACTATCCAAGTTGTATAGGAAATGTCTTCACATAAATGCTTGAACATGATTTTTTTTGTTATGTTTTTGTTTTGCGCCTTCTCTTTGTGTATATTTTTTGTTTATTGTTTTTATTTCTTGTTATTTGTTTAAATATTAAATATAGACTGTGGTGATATACTTAATGCCTTCGCAGACTAAAACAACACATGGAAAATATTATTACAATGGAAGCAAAAGAAGCGTGAATACTACAAACTTTTATTAAAATTTTGCATTACAATGTTTTTCTTTATTATTAATTAAATAATTTGGGCTACTATTGTTTACCTAAATTGCAGTTTGGTATCGAAAACGAACAAAATCGATCCAACGCACAGTGTCAGATTTTGCCATTTTAGGGCGTCAAAAGTCCGTTTTTTTAAAGTAATTGAGATAGACATCTGAATTTTGGTGCATATAAACATATGATAGGACACACTTGTCTTGAGAAAATGGGCGAAATCGTGCAACTGCCACGCCCACCTCCCACAGATATGAAAACAATAATCATTATATTTTTTTCGTACAATCTCGAAGAATTGCATAGTAACCGTTCTTAAATTAAAAATATCAGTTTTAAAATAAAGGTATGCCACTTTAACCCTGAAATGGGCCCATAATTTAACCCTTTGACTACCGAATTTTAAGGCTAGGAAAGAAATATTTTTTATGAATTTTATGGCTTTGTAGCACCCCTTAGCGTAGATGTTTGGAACTAAAGCTAAAACTTTAATATGCTACTGTGTGTTTTTTTTGAGACAGTTCACGGTGCACCTGAGTCGATTTAAATAAAATTTGCTTGTTATTCCAATCTTAAAGCGGATTCTGTTTCTAGAGGGTTTACAAACTATTTTCCAACGAAAACAACAAAAATCTAGGTGACGCATTTTTTTTCGCGACCAATCAAAATTTGTTATACGGCGCTTGCCATATAAGAATTTGTGGCCCATTGTGTTTTATTAAATATATTCAAATGTTGCAATGGCTTTTAAGAAGTTATATCACCAGATTTACATGATACTTTATATATTCAAATGGGATTAGGACTATTTGACCGCTATATGGGCTGATTTGCATGTTACTGTATATATATATATTAGGGCGGGTCGATTTAAAAATCGCTCAACGTTCAAGGAAAATCGTATTCTAGGGATCAAAATAAGAAACTTTCCCGAAGGAACCATACCTCTAAAACGAATTCTGATGTCCCGACTTTTGACCCAAAGGATCAAAAAATCTTTAACTTCAAACTCATATGTATATTAGTTCTCATGTAGTGAGTAAACTAGTTCATATGAATGTTTGATGTTTGGCATGGGATTGTTACCGCTTTCAAAACGTGTTCTGATGATGGGAACCTAGAAAATTCCCGAAATAGATCTATCAACACATTCCTGAAAGGGTCAAATAATAAATTTGAAAACAAAAACTCTATAGATCATTTGTTAGGACAATATCCTAATAAAGAAATATAGAGTATGGCCTCGAACTTGAATAATTTTCATTTTTATTACGTTTACTTTAAAGTTTCAATAAACTACAAGCCGTTACTGTTAAAATATTGTGAGTGTACTCAAATGAAAGACAATGTTGCTTAGATTTATATTCTAATAACTATTTCATAATTTTGCGGTTAAATTTTGAAAAACTAAGCAAAATATACAAAAAAAAAAATGGGGTGATACTTCGAAATTTCAAAAAGTGTAAATGAGATTTATGACAGATTTTGATGGAGTGTACCTATGACTATTACAAAATATATATTTAAAAGACGGGTTCTTAAAAAAGTTAAAATTTGTTGAGTAGTGCAATTTTATACTAAAAGTTAGTACCCAAACTGTAAATTGGGATACAACCCTCTGAGACCCAAGCTTACGATTGTGAGCTTTGATGTTTTCTCCTAAAACTGCCAATATTTTCAATATTGAGATAAAAAACTCGTATTATATTTTTAACTTAACTATATTTTATAAAAAAAATGTATAATTATAGCGAAAGTGTAAAAGTGTAATTTTTAAAATTGTTTGCTTTAAACTTAAAAAATCAAGAACTTTTTTCATGCAGCTTTGATCTCAAAGGAATAACACATTTTACTGATCTCTCTCTTCTAATGTATTAATTTGAGTGTATAAATATGTTTTTGTTGCGAATATGATATTTGCCATAAAATACACCGACACTGAGAGAATTTTCAGAAAATCGATAAAGTTTCGTTGTAATTCAGTACACGAAAATTTTGCATTAAATTAATAAAATTTCATAATAACATTAATTGAAGGGCGTATTGTAAAAACTTGATAAGCCACATTAATTGTTTTATGGATTTTCGCTGTTTTCTAGGCATAAATTGATTAATATTTGAAGGAAGTCTATGCTTAATTACTTATTAAAAGTAGCTAGAGAATAAACGAAATAAAGTCACATTTTTTGCAGTTTTTCCACCTTTAAAAGGCGAGAACAAACAAAAAATATAAAGTGGCTTATCAAGTTTTTACAACAAGCCCTTCAATTGTGTGTATGAATTTTCTACACTCTCAATATTTTTTCCGTAAAGACTACTGAATATACACATTAAATTAATTGAAAATTAGTTAAAAAAAGGACTACTTACACTCAGGGAACTTCTGCTTTAAAAATATGTAGTTGTTTGGTTTGTAATACAGTTTCGTTACTTTTAATGTAAATGTCAGTCATTTGTACATCAAATTAAATTTTTGACTAACCTTGTAGTTCATTTAAAAAAAACAAACCACATCAAATGACTGTTTTATGATTTTATATTAATTTTTTACAGTCGTTTTTTGTTATTTAAAAAAATATAAAAATAAATGTTTGTTTATTTTTACTAACATATGTGGTTAATTTTTATTACAATTGTGATTCTTTGTTTGTAAATATTAAAAAACAAATGACAATGTTAGTTGAATTTACTGAAATGTAAGTCGTCCGTTCTTTAAGTGAAATTTCATTTGTTTTTAACTGCATTTGCAGCGGTTTTACCTACATAGTATTCTAAGTGTTGTTTTCGTTCAAAACAATTGTATTTTTTTTTAGTTTATATTCAACTGTTGAAAAATTAATGGACTAAATTATTTTCGTTTATTTTAATACTCAATATAATATAACAACTTTTTGTTTTAAATAGAAAATTTTAACTGAATATTTTAACTATTACCGAAATTCCGTTTTTTTTTTGTTTATTTTGTTTATTGAATAACAGACAGAAAGTTAAAAAATATATTTCTTTGATAATTTAACTGTATATTCCATTGATACAACTCTACCGATAAACTTTTTAAATAACTGTTGAAATTTTTTGGAAAAGTAATTGTGAGTGTATATTTCATTTATTTAATTTTGTGAAGAAAATTTTCATTATTTTAATGAAAAGTTTCATTGATTAAATTAACACAAAATTCTCTCTTTGTATAACAATGTTAAACTTAATACATCTCACATAATTTGTAGAAAATAATACTTCTCACATAATTTGTAGTCAAAAGAATTCCAATGAAATGCCGAAAGTTTTACACCAAATACTTAATAAATGGCGCTTAACAAAAAATAAAAAAGTGACGAGAAAGTTGTTCTTAAAGAACTTGAAACATTCTTTTTGGCAAATTATTTCACTTGTCAAATGTCACAAAAAGTTGTTTAAAGGAATACTTTAAGTTAATGACAAGTCTCTTACCTTTCTAAAATTACTGAAAAATATTTTTGTGTGTTTAAATAAAATGGACATTTTTCCTTCTTTCAAACAAATTATAAGTGAGATTATGTATAATAAAGATCAACAACCAATTAAATTTAATTTTCTCTATCATAATTCTTTTCAATTAGTTGTTGTTGTTTTTTCTTTTTAACGGCGGACATTTATCTTAAAAAAAGTTAAAAGCATGACAAAATGTTAATAAGACTGATTAACAAATTTCATGGTGGAATATTGAAATATAAATGCTTTTCCAAAAGATCAACCAACAACAAACAGTGGGAATCCAAAGTTTACAAACATATTAAATGTAGTGAAACTGACACTTGGTAGTGGAAGATGCAAACAAGGATCGTTCGTTGTATAGTGATATCGTGGCTAGATGTTGTTCTGTGGAACTACTAGTACCTACCTTCTATAAGTAGTAAAAATATATATTTTGTTAAAGAAGATTTTTATAGTAAACTAACCAGTTATATAAGTTTGCTATTGTATGTAGATAGTATCCTATACAAAAGTACTTTAAAGAACGTTGCACAGTGGGTTGTTTCACATATATTATGGAAATAGTTTAGACATTTCTTACTTGCTAATCGGATTGCCATGAAACTTCACATATCCATAATTAAAGTTATTTCATTCAAGCTTAAGTTTCAAAGAAGTGACCACTAGATATAACAGGCGCTGATCAATTGGAGTCCAAAGTAGGACACCTCGGTAAAAATGTTGATAGCTTTCCAAATTTTATATTTATCAACCGATTTTTAAAAATGAAAGATATCTGTAATCTACTGGTAATGTCCAACAATAAAAACCCTTACTGTAGCTAAACCATGTCTAAATATTTAACGATTTTCTCCAAATTTGTAGCATCTTCATGGAATTTGATGTAAATATTATGTGCCAAGTTCAACGGAATCGGATAGAATTTTCGAATATCCGTCAAAATATGTATTTTTTAATTTTTGCGATAATGTTAAACTTTTATTTTGCAAATGAATATTTGTTAATGCCCGTATTGTAATACAATTTAATAACACTGTTTAAAAAAATTAGGGTCACCGTTTGTATCCCAAATGAAAACAACGGGAAATTAAAGTAAACTACCAGTATATAAAAACCCCAAAAGCGTTTTGAAAACTTAGGTGGGATTTAATTTTTATGGCCTTTTGAAGTTAGGCTTGTTGCAGGCCAATTTTTTGATTTTTTTCATATCGCGATGCAAAAAAGTTTATATACAGTCGTATATAGCTTGATATAGTGGTATCTTATTATATATGTAGCCATATGTAAACATATATACTTACATCTCATACTTATGGCGTTTTCTTTTCTGGCAAAAAATGTAACATTTTGTTTGCCCTTTCTAAAAAATTGCACTTTTTGTGTTCTTTTCTAAAAAATTGACAGCACTTTAAAAAGGAATCATGTTCTTTTAAAAATATGTCGCCCTATTAACATGCAAAAATGTTGCCATTTTCACCCTTTATAAAATGATGGGGTGAAAATGTTGCACTATAAAACAGCTGATTTTATAGTTTTGTTTTGAAAAAAAAAAAATGTTTAAAGACGAAAATTAACAAATTTTGTTTTATAAATTCTAATAATTTTAAAAAATATACATTTAAATTGCTAAAAATGGAAAAAGCTGCTGTAGTGATATGCGTAAACAATGTTGTTGGGGTACTAATGGATTCTTCCTGATCATCAGATGAAGAGGAAATGTGTGTTCTGCAGGAGCGAAATATTGTGCTTGCATCAATTCCTGAATCCATTTTAAATAAAAAAAAAATAATTAATTAAAAACAATTTGAATGCCAATTTGCAATTTGCCGCTTTTTTATTTTTCAACTTGTTTTCTTTTATACACAAATCAGCTGTTCTAAAGCAGGGCAGCATTTTTGTATAAATTCATGTTTTATTGTGACTATGAATATGGCAACATATTAAGAGGGTTATGACAACATTATTTAAATGTCACTTATAAAAATGCAACATTTTTTTGTCAGAAAAGAAAACGCCATTAGTTTTACGAACATTTCTAATACGCCGCATTATATATTATGTTATATATAAGTTGATCTTTTTTATCTAATCATATATAATTGATATAGTTATATATCAGATCATATATAATTTCATGTATAATTATATATAAGTACATATAAAACAGCAAAACCAAACAAATTCTATAATTTTTATATTATAATTATATATGGTATCACATATAATTCTATATCAATATATGTGTTAAAATTAAAAAGAAAAATTCAATCACTTTTGAATATGGAAGAAATTCACAAAAAATTCCCTTTTAAATATAACTATCACAGAACACACACAAAAAAAAAAACATAATTCAATGTATTTAGAGCTAAAGAAAATTGTAAAAAAGCAAAAGTAAAAACTTAGAAAAGTTACACTTTCAAAAAAAATGTTCAAAGTTAGTAGAATAAATAATATTTTATAAGTAAAAAAAAAAAAGAAATTAACTTCAGAAAGCCTAAAGGTAAAAATCTTTTTAACAATATAAAAAGATCCGGATCGGATTTGGCCGAAAAAACCATAATATGCGATAATTATGCACTTTTTTCCATCAAAAATAATTGTCTCCAATTTAATAAAAAAATTCAAGTCTCGACTTATATTTGTTTGAATTTATGAAAAATTTTCAAAATTTTTTTAAAATTTTCTCAAAAAGACGTTATAATTAAAAACATTTAATGACTTAATAATCAAACCAAAGCCAAAAACTACAAAGTGCATCAATCGAAAGCTATGACAGAGATGATTTCATCTTCTGAAGACACTTAAGCGATCGGTTCAGTTGTTTAAGAAATAATTGGAAAACAAAATTACGTTATAGATATGAAACTCGGCGTATAAGTCAAAATGAAATAAATGTATGCCATTTTTCGGATCACCTGATATATAATGCGATATGGAATTAAATATATGACTATATATCGGAACTTTTTTTTATCGGGATTTCATTAAAATATGTCGCTTTGGCCGAATACCGCACCTTGTCGTTAATTTTGTCCTAGTCATCAGAATAAAATCCAGAAAAAGTATTTTTCATCATCCAAAATAAGTTGAACAATATTTTTTTCATGAAGTTTTTTCTTAATTGTCTTCATATTGTTGGTATTTCTGCCAATTTTTTTTACTATCTTGCTCTGGTAGTGTTTTACTCACGTTCATTTGAAGTTTTTGCAAATTGTTTCCTAGGAAACGCGAAATTTTCTGGCCAACTTACGATTTGATGCTTCAATTGGATTAACAGCCGATTTTTTCAATTTAACAAGCTCAGCTGCGGTAAATTTTTTTGGACCGACACTTAGAAAATCTATGTAGGTAAAACCCACTGCAAATGTTGTTAAAAACAAATTAAATTTCACTTAAAGAAAGGACGACTTACATTTCAGTAAATTCAACAAACATTGTCACAAAATGACTAACTAATGAGTATTAAAATAAACGAAAAAAAATCTATTGTCTTTATGGATTTTGTCAATTAATATTCAACAGTTGAAAATAAACTTAAAAATACAATTGTTTTAAACGAAAATAAGTAGTCCTGTTTTTAACTGATTTTTACTTAATTCAATGTGAATATTCTGTAGTCTTTATGGAAAAAATATTGTGAGTGTAGTAAAAATGAACTACATGTTAGTAAAAATTTTCTTATTTTTTTAAATAACAAAAAACTATTATAAAAAATGAATGTAAAATCATAAAACAGTCATTTGATGTGGTTTGTTTTTTTAAATGAACTACAAGGTTAGTAAACAATTTAATTTGTTCTACAAATGACTGACATTTACATTAAAAATAAAGAAACTGTAATACAACACAAACAACTACATATTTTTAAAGCAGAAGTTCCCTGAGTGTACTTTCTTTTTTATCCCGCTTGATGCCACTCCATTTTCAAACCGTTTTGATATGGAATATGTTATGCTACGTGGTACTTGTTCAATTATGCAACACTTCGTTTCTAGGATACCGCGCATAGACATTTCTTCTTAAACTGTTTTTTTTTTCTACCACTTTCATTTTGAATTTTTTCACTTTTGAAAAAGAAAACATACCTACTACGCAGTAATTTATATTTAAGTTTTGTCCATTTACTTAGTGGGCATATGTTATTGGATGTCTATTTTCATTTCCCTTTGGACTCGTTCGGTATACAATTTCTTGTTGGACAGTGTAATAAGCTGTTCCTTGCTATTATTTTTATTAAAATAGAAAAAAAAAATGCTAAAGGAAATCCCACAATTCCTAAAAAAACTCCAAAAAATGGTATTTTTACGTTTAGTGCTGTTTTGTTTGCTTTTGAAGCGATGTTAAAAAAGAGTATCATATTTGAACTAAATTTTAGTACATGCTTCCGTTTTTCGTTTTCCAATCCATTCTCGGTGGTGCAAACATGCACGAATTCGGGGGAAGGGGTCTGGCGGGAGAATAATAGCCAATTAGGGAATATCATTTTCATTATCTTTCAGAAAAATATAAACACTATCAGCCCGATTATGAATATTCCCTCGGATTTTTTCCCCTGCGGATTTTATTTTCTCGAGAAAAAAATCCTCCTATTCTAAACAGGCGGGGAAAAGAATAATAAGGGAGAGAGAATTGAATTTTCGAACTCAGCTGTTTTGCATTTTGACGTTTGGCTTTGGTTATTCGACTTGGGCAATCTAGTTCGTTTAAGTGAGCGCTCTTTCTAGTTCAGCTCCAATCAATGAACTAGTTCGCTCTTCTAGTTAAAAAATTGATCCGGATCTGACGGAATTTTCATTTTAATTTCAAGAAAACTACACAATTGTAAAAATAGGATGAAAAAAAAATTGAACTAAATGAATAAAACGAACTAGAAGAGCGAATAGAGCTGAACTAGGTTACACAGTTCAATTGAATGAGTAGTTCAATTGAACTAGTTCGTTCACGAACGACACAAGTATATTGTTTATTAAATACAAACAAGCAAATAAAACCTAATTAAACAATTAATTGTGAAAATAAATAAAATAAATAAGTGAAAATGTACAGCATAGCCTTTAGAATGGTAGCAGAACAGTACCAGGAGCAGGAAAAGCAACAACAAACGATTGCAAGGAGGCAGTTACGCGATGCGACGAATCCACTTGAGCTGCCGCAAACTTTGTAAGTACAATAAGTAAATATTTTATTTTTTACTTTATTAAAAACTTTTACTTTTCAAAGATTTGAAAAATATTATAGGGTAAACAAGCCTGCCTTTAAATACCTGTTAAAGGTGTTGACGTCGCACATTGAGCCAGCAAAAAAGTCGTTCGCAATTTCCCCGCTTGTGAAATTGAGTGCAACCCTTCGCTTCTTTGCCGAAGGTGGCTACCAGACGGGGATAGGAAAAAATTGCGACGTGTCACTGGCCCAATGTAGTTTCAGCAAAGTGCTGACCGAAGTTATAAATATTTTTGAGGAAAATCTTTGTTCAAAGTGGATTGAATTTTGCAGAACGTCGGAAGAAAAAAGAAAAATTGCGTTAGCGCTGTATGAGAAGCATGGCATTCCTAGTGTTATAGGATGCGTTGATGGAACGCATGTTCGCATTATTGCTCCCTCTAGCAATAAGCACCTATATTACAACAGGAAGGGCAACTACAGCTTAAATGTTATGCTAGTAAGTGATTTCATTGAAGCTTTATCATTGTAATTAAAAAAATAAAAACAACTATTTACAGGTGTGTGATCATGAACTAAGGATTCTATACGTCGATGCCTCCCATCCCGGTGCATGTCATGATTCCTTTATTTGGAATGCCAGCGAGTTACGAACCCACCTTGAGCAGGAATATTTGCGGGGCGTTAACAATTATTGGCTGCTTGGTAAAATTTTGAATAACATTAAAAAGTATTCATGTATTAACCATATTTAATTTTTTATTAGGAGACGCTGGATATCCCTTGGAGCCGTGGCTTATGACCCCTCATAGAGGTCCGGAGGAAGGGTCTGTTGCAATGAAATTTAACGAAGTTCATTCAAAGTGCAGAAATGTAATAGAACGTACCAATGGCGTATTGAAAAATCGATGGAGATGCCTTCTTGGTGCAAGAGAGCTGCATTACGCACCAAAAAAGGCAGCAAAAATTGTCAACGTTTGCTCTGCATTACACAACATATGCATTTATTTTAAATGTAATACCGTTTTTATTGATTGCGAAATTTCGGAGAATTTTACCACCCAAGAATGTGATGTTATGCCTTTACCATCGCCACAGTATTTAACTGCTGCACAAAACTGTAGAAATAATATTGGAAATAATTTATAGTATTTTTGTACATATATGTACATATGTATATTTGTATATATATATAAAAAAAAAATAAAAGAAAACTTAAAAAACAAACAAACAAAACTTAAATTCAAATTCAAAACTTAAAAGCAAAACAAAACTTAAATTCTAAAACTTCAAAAGCAAACTTAAATAATAAAACTTAAAAAAAAAAATTAATTCAGGTCACATTTCATTTGTACTTAACAATTGTATTTCAAGTCTTCTAATTCTCACTTATTTTTCTCTATTTTATCCTCTACTTCTCTAACTCTCAACTTTTCCATCACCAAGTTATGCCGCTTTAGCTCTTCCAACTCGTCTTTCTGAGCTTTCTCAGTTGTTTCATAATGATGTTTTTGAAGATCGTAAAGCCGGTCAGTAGATCGATAGACCTTTTTAATATTTTGCTGCTGATCTTTTAAAGCTTGCGAAATATCTTTAACACCTTCCGAAATAGATTTCATAGCTACGGAAATATCTTTTTGGATAAGTAGCTCCTCTGCAAGGGCATCGGTAGGAGAAACATTTTGTGTGGGCAGTTCACTTCTTCGTTTTTTTGCCGGTGGCTGATGGGGTGGAGTCTCTTCGTCAATTTTGTCCACATTCTTCCCCATCACATCTGCCAGTAACACATCCAATGAACCCTCAATATTTTCTGGAGTTTGCGCCGCCATTATGGAAGAGCCTAGTCCGAATGTGTTTGCCACACCTTCAACTGACTCTTTCATACCAACTAAATGGTATATGGTTTCTTCAGTTGGTGAAAGCTTCCGCTCAATATTTGGGCCGCCACCAGTTCCTTTAATGGCTTTAAGATTTTGGGAAGCCTTCTGCCGCACATATTTCTTTTGATCGGCCCAAACCTGTAGAAGATTTGGCAGTTATATATATATATTATTAAGGACAAACTTTGTCATTCTTACCTTCTTCCATTCAGTAACATTTTTCTTTGGTGGCCCTGCAGAGTTCAACTCTTTCTCCAAATTGCACCAAACCCTGTTGAGCTCCTCCTTGCTTCCTTTATGAAAACCGCATGCAATATCTGGGTGCGTTTGCATTTTATTCAAGAGAATCTCTATCTGCTGCTTATTTGATGTTTTTGACCTGAAAGTAAGAATAATGCCATAATAATAATTAAAATAACAATAATTTATTAATTTTTTTATAGAAAAGATAAAATACTTACATTTTTGCACAGAGCTCCCTTTAATTTTTTGGCGGAATTATTCATAAAAATGCTATCACAATTCTCCCTATTATTGACATTCATAATACCTCCTTTTTTCCGGGGGAAGAGATTCCCATTTTCAAAATTCGTTTAGAATAAGGGAAAAGGGAAAAGTGAAAAAATCCCCGGGGAGATTTTATTAAGAATAGGGGAACAGGGAATAGGGAAAAAATTCTCACGGAATTGTCATTGAGAATTGGGCTGTATATGTGTTCCTGAATAAACTTTTAATCGACAGGCAAAAAGTGTCTTGCTACTTCTTTGACTAAAAAATGACTAAAATCGCGTTTCTTTCTAATATCACCAACACTTTTCAAAGCAACCGGAATTGATTTGACTTTTCCATTGGCACAAAACCGGACCAGGTTATTGCAGAAATGTAAAGTTTTGCTCTTCAAATGAGGACAATGAAAATCGGTTAATAAACATTTTTGTGTCTAATTGATCACCGTTTTAATGGATCTAGTGGGGCCTTCTTTGAAACATAAACTCGAAATTACGTGCCTATTGCTGTGAGGAGTTTCATCGCAATCCGATCAGCCAGTAAGAAATGGCTACATTATTTCCAAAATATTTGTGAAACATCCCACTGTGCGTTGTCAGTAAGTAAGAGAAAAACAAACCCAAGTTAACATTTTACTATGATACTCAGTTTTCCAAGACGTAATAACATCTTTCAAGTGCAAGGACCTTTCAAAAGTTTATAAACATTGCAAACAAGAAACTAAGATTAAACAGATTTCTTTGTTAGGCTGCGTGTGTGTGTGTGTGTGTGTAAGTATCTGATGATATTTCTTGCTGAAGACTTAAAAGTTTCATTTAAGCTTTTCTGTAACTATAATTTTTGTAGTTGCTTATTTCATGTGACTGGCTCGTTATAGTTTTCTTAACTCCTTAATGACTTCCGTTCCATTGGGACTTGGGCTAAAACTATCAAGGTTATTATTGTTATGGCCATTTCATATGAGGAGTTTGTTTGTTGTTATCAGAGTATTATTTACAGATGACATATTAATACGACATACTATGTTTGTTAGTAGTAGTAGTGGTGGTCATTTGATCATTTGGTTGGCTTCATTTATTGTGGTTAATATTCAATAAAATTATTTTTATACTCGAATAAGAATAAGATTTTTTTTTAAATTAATTAACCCATTATTATAACTTGTATCCTTTAAATTTTTGCAATGCTTGCAATATTCCATTTCCGTTTAACTTTTGATACACTCAGAAAAGTTACTTTTTAGCGGAAATAGTTTTAAATTTCATTCTACACATAGATAATTTTAGTGGATGTTACTTTTAGATCGCTTAAGGATCATGAAAATTATTTCTAAATTAAAAGAAAAATTATAATTTAGTTTTGATAATTTACTTTTAATAGTTTTGATAATTTACTTTGAATAATAGAAAAAAAACACAGAAAAAGTTATTAGACACAACTTGTTCTGTGTTTTGTCTATTATTTAAAGTAAATTGTCAAAAATAAATTGTAATATTTGTATTAATTTGGAAAGAATTTCCATGATCTTCAAGGGAACTAAATATAACATCGCCCATTCAATTTATAGAACAACAATAAACTACACTATTAATTTGCATCAGTTTATTAAAAGTTTCAATGGAGAGTTCCAGTGAAACTTCACTTCATTACTTTTATGCAAAAATTCATTAGTTTCATAAAGAAAATTCTCGTAGTGTATTAGAGATTAGTTTTTAGGTAAAATTCATGGATAGTAACCGATTCGATACGGGTATTGCTATAGGTTACGATATTTTCTTTTATTTCGGTAACGGTATTTTAGGGGGTAACGATATTTCATTTAGTTAGTCTCTTTACAGGAAGAAGAAGAAGAAAACATTTTTATTGAAAAATTTTACGGACACAAGGGATACACCAGACTGTTATTTCGGTAACGATTTTTTAGCGATAACGGTATTTAATTTATTTCGGTATTGGTATTTTAGCGGTAACGGTATTTTAGCTATTTCGGTAACGATATTTTAAGGATAACGGGTTTCCAGTTATTTCGGCAACGGTATGGAAACGGTTACGTTATTTTACATACGCACAATTTTTTTTAATAATTTATATTATTTCTTAATTATTTATCATGTAACAATATAAAACGGGTAGGTAAAGTTAACTTAAAGTAATAAAAAATAAACTTATTACATTTTTAAACAAAAAGGTTTTTTAAGATTATATCGGTAACAGTATTTTAAGGGTAACGCTATTGCATTTATTTCGGTAACGTTATTTAAGCTATTTCGGTAACGGTATTTTAAGAATATTAGTATTTCAATTATATCGGTAACGGTATTTTACGGATAACGGTTGTTCAATTATTTCGGTAACAGTATTTTAGGAATAACGAAAGTCAGTAGAAAGGGGTTTTAATCGATAACGGTATTTTAGCGGTATTGCCTGCCAGCCCTGGTAAAATTTAGTTAATCTACAACAATTTTCATAGAATATAATTTTAACGGAAAAATATTCAATAGCCCAGCAAAAACTTTCTTTAGTCAGCAAAATTTTAGTCAGGAGGGTGCTTGCAAAAAAATTGGCTAATGTCAGCAAAACCTTTTGCTGAAAATTAGCGAGCTGATTTTTAGCAACAAAATCAGTAGATTCCGCAAAAGTTTCGCTAACACTTAGATAATATAAAAATAAAAATATTATTAATAGACTGAAAAAAACTCAAAAAATTTGTAGAAAAATTTTACTTTTGTTAATTTATTTGCTTAAGATCTTTAAATTTTTGTTTGTTATTCTTTTAAAAATAATTTACAATACGTTACAAAATTTAAAAATGTGCATAATTCTACATTGACGACATGAATTAATGTAATATCTGAAAATATATAGAAATAATTATATATAACATAAACAAAATTATCTTTCTACTACTTACATCAATGTTTGTCTAAATGATGGCATTTTTCTAGAAACGAAACAAAAATATATAACAAAATGTAAAATATGAAATATATAACCCATTTTTGCAATAAGAAACAAAAAAATTCCGCATAATGTGTGTCCTTGTCTTTCGCTTTAGTCTGTCTACCTGAACATATATATGTTTGCAATTGTCCACACTGCATTAATAGTCATTATAATCATTTAGTTTGCATTTAATCTTTATTAAATTTAAATATTTTATTTTGTCTTTAATTTAATTTATAGACAGTTACTTTGACAAGTCGGTGACAACACAAAAATTTAATATTTTCCAATCCGCAATTAATATGTATAAGATACACATTGTTGACGGTCTTTTGTTTTACTATGTATGAAAAACAGATACAAAAATCTTTCATGGTTGTTTCATATGTCTTACAAGAGTTGTACTTTTTAGTATAATTTTCCTCGTTTTTACTACATCTTGATATGCCGCGACATTCTTCGTATATCTTACAAGCTGGTAGTCGTCCACACTGTTAATGTACTTATCAGCACAATTTTTTTTTAGCAAAATAAATTGGTAAAACATTAGTAAAATATTAGTAAAACATTAGTATAAAACAGTTAAGTGCTGAATAAGTATAACAAAAATTTTAGCTGAAAACACATTTTCAGCAAAAAATTTACTGAAAAATTGTATACTTGATTTACAGGACGTTTTACTAACTTTTCTACTAACTTATTTTTTTGAGTATACTCGCAACAAGTGGAGGTCTGTGCTAAGATTATTACCCCGCCACAAAACTGCTCGACTTGAATTCGTTAAAAAGAATTTACAAACCAACTGAAGAAAGGTACACTCAAAAAAAATAAGCTAGTAGAAAAGTTAGTAAAACGTCTTGTAAATCAGGTATACTATTTTTTAGCAAAATTTTTTGCTAAAATCGTGTTTTCAGCTAAAATTTTTGTTATACTTATTCAGCACTTAACTGTTTTATACTAATGCTTTACTAATATACTAATGTTTTACTAATTAATTTTGCTAAAAAAAAAATTGTGCTGATAAGCACATTAATAGTGTGGACGGCAACCAGATTGAAAGATATACGCAGAATGAAGTAGATGTCGCGGCATGTCAAGATGTAGTAGAGAAGAGGAAAATGATACTAAAAAGTACAACTCTAATAAGACATAGAAAAAAATCAACAATGGAAGTTTTTGTATCTCTTTTTCATACATAAAACAAAATTGAGGATTAAAACAACTTAAATTTTGCATTGTCACCAGCTTGTGAAAATAATTGTCTATTAATTAATAAAAGACAAAATAAAATATTAATTTATTTAAACTTTTATATTATATATAACTTATAGACTAATAATAGTGTGGTCAAATTGCAAACAAACATATATCAAATGTAGATAGAGTAAAGCGAAAGACAAAGACACACATCTTAGGTAGATTTTTATGGTTCCTTTTTCTTATTGCAAAAAAGGGTTGTTTTTTTCGTTTGGTTTGTTTTTGTTTATTTTTTCGTTTCGTTTCTATAATTATCTTCGGCAGAAGCGTCATTTAAACGATAGCATCATTTAGACAACCATTGATGTAAGTAATTGAAAGAAAATTTTTGTTATGTTATATATATTTATTTCTATATATTTTCAGATATTAAATTAATTCATGTCGTCAATGTGGGAGTATGAACCTTTTTTATATTTCGTTATTATAGTAAATTATTTTTAAAAGAATCATAAAAATATGTTTTATGATTTTCAGCAAATAAATTAACTAAATTACAATTTTTCTACAATTTTTTTGCGTTTTTTTCAGTCTACTAAAATTCAGCAAAAAATTTGTTAATTTTTACCAACGCTTTTTTATTTCTAATCTACTAAGTGTTAGCAAAACTTTTGCTGAATCTACAAATTTTGTTGCTAAAAATCAGCTCGCTGATTTTCAGCAAAAGATTTTGCTGACATTAGCAACTTTTTTGCAAGCATCCTCCTGACTAAAATTTTGCTGACTCAGCAAAATTTTTTGCTGACTTTACAAACTTTTTTTTTTGAGTGTAAGTCACTAATCTGTTGTTGGTAGGACTGTTGAAACATAAATTTCTTTTAAATTTCTTTTTTGTGATGAGAAATAGTTCAACTTGATGGTCCAGATGGTTTTAACAGCTATTGGCGAGAACTACGTAAAGAACCACGATATTTCTCACCGATATGGTTGAGTGGTTTAATGGCTATCATCGAAAAAATATAAGAGTATTGGGATGGCCAGCATGTTCTCCCGATCAAACCCCGATTGAGAATATTCGGGGAGTATTAACCCTGACGAGTTTACGCAGAAAACCATCAATACGAAGGCGTTTCTCATCTTAAAGAATCAGTTATTGATGCATTTAGATCTATAACGGAAGAACTTCGAATAAATCTGATCGAATTTTCGAGTATATTCGAAAAAAGGAGGTCACGCATTATTAAAACTGCTGCTTTTAAATATTTTTCTTAAATTTTTGTAAATTTTGATATATTAAGTTAAAATAGTAAAATTTTTTAAATAGTAAAATAAAATATAAATTAATTGTTTTTTGTTAAATATTATTAATTATCCATTGGTTTTACATTTATGTCGGTTAAACTCTTCTACTTTTTTTTAACTTACGAAATTTAGTGAAATTAATACGTAATTATAGTTTTGCAGCGCAGTGTATATACCCTCATCACAGTATGCGGAGGATATAAAAATAAATATTTAAATTATTTTGTGGTTTCGATTTAGCTTCTGTATAGTTATTTAAATATATTTTCTGTCAATTCCTACATAATATCGATTCAAATTCATTGCACATTCGTTTTCGTTTTAATTTGTTTTAAAGATTTGTCAAATAAAGCAGAATTTTAAAATTTGCTTAATAATTAGCGCTTTTGTGTTAAGTAAATGCCGCCTTTTTCTGAATTGTCAATTGGTTTGGCAAACATATTAAAATGGTGTTGAAAAATGTATTCATTAACATTAAAAAACAATGAATGGATGAGTTAAATGCGATTATTTGATGAAATAACAGTAAGTATAGAGTTCCCAGTTAGATTTCTTAAAGGTGGTTACAATAGCAATTGTTTTGGAGAATTTCTGTTTGCATAATCAATTTTGACACTGTAAATGTTTCCATTTAATGAGAAAGATCCATTAAAAGTTTCAAAAAATGTATAAAGCTTGAAAAGATTTATTTAAAGTTTCAAAATATTCAAAATGAAAATTCGGAAATTAAATAAAACATTCGCTCCTGCAAACAGAGAACAAATATGGTTGCAATATGATTGCAGCCCCAAAACTATGTTTTCTACAGCCATAAATGATTGTTTCAGTTCAAGTTTTATTGTATCAGTCATATTTCACCAATAATATGATTGTTTTAATCATGTCATAGTAAAAGTCTCTCTTTTTCGGTTATCATATTATTCTCTTGTATACAATCATAATATAGTATTTATTATCATATTCCTCTCTATAACTATAGCAATATTATAGTTGCGCCAACTATAAGATTATCAGATTGTTTTTTATAGGCGTCTTTGCTCTTTTAGTGTCATTCTTGTTAAACATTTTGTGAAAAGAAGTTGTGAGAAGCAGTCAGTCCGAACATATTAAATAATATTAAACAAAAAGAATAAAAATAAAAAACAACGTAGTGAAGTTAATTGTAATAGTGATATTTTTAATGGAAGAAGGAATAATCTCAACCTGGGAGACTAGGCAAAAGTTAAATTTACACTCATATCTTTAATAAATTTATTGTTTGTTATACATAAAAGTGTTATAAATTAAGTAAAAAGTGATAAGAATGTGATTTATTTTTAAATTTTTTGTACTCACGCAAAATAAATTGTAAAAAAAAACTTTAAGAAACATGAAAGAAAAATTTCAACAAAATACACGTGCTTTTAAGTCTGTACTGCGATATAATCATAATATGTTTGCAATAATCATAATATAATAATAAATGATGACTCAATTATGTTTCCATTATTTTAGTTTTTCTGACATAAGATTAGATTTGTGCTGAAAAAGAGAAGGTTTAGTTTTGCTTTTTCCGATACTGAAATAAAAAATGTATGTAAAATAACTTTATTTAAATGTGTAAATTATTAAATAAATACACGTTAGTGACATGCATAACTTTTTTATTTAGCTTCAACGGAATGCTGGCAGAATATTGTAGGAATCGTACTATGATAATTTATAAACATTTGCATAGCCATAATATGATAATATTGAGATATATTGGGAATCATGATATGGTTATCTAATACCATATTATGATTAAGAAAAAAATAAGAGTATGGTACTATGGTTGTGGCAATCATAAATCCAAAAATGTATGATGCTCTTCGAATATGGTTGCCCAAACAATGTTTTTTTTTGCTTGTGTATCAGATATTTTTAAAGAATTTACAAAGAACAGCTTTTCACAAATTTATGTTTAAAGATGGAAAATATGAAAAATAAAATCAATTTACAGTGTGAACTGTGTAACATTTATTAATAATGTGTGTACGATCCCAAACATTGTATTCTCTGTACTACGTGCCTGAATTTAATTCAACTCTAATTGCTTCTTTTGGTACACACACAACAACTCCCCTGCATTACACTCCAAACACACATGCATACACTGATAGAATTGTGTGCGTACTCTTAATGAATTCCCTCATTAATACAATGATTTTTTTCATAGAACGGTACCCAAAGAAATGTTTCATTGAATCAATGAAACATGTTTCATTAAATCAATTTTAAATAAATTCTTTATGGACCCAATGAAAATTTCTTAAATGCTATGAAATTTATTTCAGTAGTTCTACCAGAAACATTATGAAAGTTTCATGAATTTAATAAATAAAATTCATAGTTTTTATAAAATATTTTTATTGATATTTAATATTTTTGATTTTTTAGCCTCTTGAAAATAATGTTTAAGCATTTTTTTTAATTGTTGTGCACAAGAATCACAAATCTCAACTTTGCGTACATTACATATCTGTTGACTTTTTACAATATAACTTATATCGACATAAGAAAATTTTGTAGTCATTTAATATTTTACATCAACACTTTATACACTAAATGCAATGAGACCGCCACAAATCTAGTTATTGCTAAGTTTTAGTAAATTCTTTTTGACAAAAGAATTTACTTCATTTGTTATATCAGCGATTATGTTTTTAAGTCCAAAATGTTCTACATAGGAAAAAAATAAAAAAATTACACTAATTTATAATTTTTTTCTTTTTGCATATTACAAGTTAAACTTTTTATTGCAAAAAATTCGAAAAACTTGCATTAAATTAATTTTTTTTTTTAATTTAAATTTATTTTTTTTTATGAAAATATGTTGATCTTTTAAAATTGAATTTAATTTTGAATTGTCAGGTTTGAGATCATAATTATTAAATCGATTTGTTGAAAATTTCAAAAGCTGTCAATGAAACATTAATTGAATTAATTAAATATTTGCTCAAATTCGGAACTTGCATGACATTTTTTTTTACTATCGCTCAAAATATATTGTTGTTGTTTTTTGTAATGTTTATACATGTGATTGCTTTTTTTATAAATGTTTATGTATTAGTAATATTTATTCTAAATCCATTTAAATTAGATTTTATTAATTCTCATTCGGTTTATTACTTCATAAAGTTAAATAATTTAATTTCAGTTGTTTAAATGTGAATATTAATTTATTCTAAAACATTATCATAAAATTCATAATGTAATTTTTGTAGTTAAATTTTGTTTAATAAAAATTTAACCATTTTTTTTAAACAGAAAAATGCTAAAAATAAAGTAAAAATTATTTACAAAAAAAAAATGCTCATTATTTTATCATTTTTGGAAAAAAAAAGAATTAAAAAAAAATGTTGCCTACTCCCTTCGTTTCAATAGAAAGAAAAAAACTAATTTCTGTGTGAACTTGTTCACATAATAAGTATAAATAAATCTGCTAACTAAATGAGAATTTCATGCCGGTTGGAAATCAAAGTTATTCAATTCAAGCTATAAAAAACATTTGGTATGGCAACTTATATAAAAACAACAATTTGTTTCCTATGTATCACATTCATATGAAAGTGAAATCAATACGACCTTTTGGTGCTTTGTCTTTCACATACCCATTTTTATTTTCGATTTACTTTCATGTAGAAAGTAAACCGAAAGCACTTTTTTCCTTACAGAAGTTTTTAAAAATCATAAGACTGCTTTAAAAGTTAAAATTTAGCACTTTGACCGAAAACATATGTTTTCGATCATTTTTCGATCATTTTTCGAAATTTGCAATTTCATGTGTTTTTAAAAGTTATTCGTATTCAAAAAGTTAGGAAACCTAGGACATGTGCGATTGATCACTTTTTAATCAAATGAGTTATTATTTAAGTGGAAAATAATTCAATTAAAGAGCTATACATTTCTAATTGAATTAGCGATTTTCGTTGTTGGCGGAATTTCAGCAATTAAAGTTATTGCATCGGTGATTTTTGTAATTGAAATGGGTTTTTATTTTTGTGTGTGTGTAGCGCTGATCCCCACAAGATTTTTCTTCATTTTCTCTTACATTTATTAACAATTAGTGTTTTCTATTTGTAATATTAATATTTTAATTATGATCTTAAACCTGACAATTAAAAATTAAATCATAAAAAAATTTACTAAAAAATTTACAACATTAATGAAATTTCCTTCAGTTAATGAAATTTTTCATTAAATCAGTGAATCCATTTTAATGAAATCGATTCGTTAATATTATGAAGGAAATTTCTATCAGTGTACTCGTAAATATATAAATTATACATAAATTATGGTCTATCATCTGTAAATAGCATCCTTTAATGGATACACATACACTAACACAAACAACGACAAGAAAAGTGCAATCACCTTTAAATGTCTGATAGAAATCTACTGCATGAACAACATAAAATGCATGATGATGAAATATCACAAGTACTTCAAAGGGGTTATAACTAATCATGGACTATTAGAATTACCAGAAGCGGATACAGGAGGGATTTAAAATATATAAATTATAATACGACACAAAATAATAAAGGGTGATTTTTTAGCAACTTTCTTTTTGGCAACACTGTTTTTGGCAGCTCAGCTGTTTTCGTGTAACATGTTAATGTTAAACATGTTCAGTTTGGTCTATAATTTAATCGTGCATCGACTTACAAACGAACAACGCTTGCAGATTATTGAATTTTATTATCAAAATTCATGCTCGGTTAAGAAAGTGCAAATTGAGTTCAGCGACGAAGCTCAGTTCTGGTTGAATGGATACGTGAACAAGCAAAATTGGCGTATTTGGTGTGAAGATCAGCCAAAAGCATTGCATGAATTGCCTCCCGAAAAATGCACTGTTTGGTATAGATTATAGGCCGGTGGCATCATTGGACCGTACTTTTTCAAAGACGACGAAGGCAGGAACGTTACTGTGAATGGCGGGCGCTACCGTGCGATGATTACAAATTTTGTTTGCAGAAAATGGAAGAGCAGGACTTGGGTGACGTGTGCTTTTAACAAGCCGGTGCCACATGCCACACAGCAAGCGAAACAGTGGCCTAATTGAGAGGCGAGTTTGGTGAACAGCTTATTTTACGTTTGGTGCCGGTCAATTGGCCGCCTAGATCGTGCCTATAGGGACAAGCCCGCAACGGTTGACGCACTGGAAGCCAATATTGAAGAATTTATTCGTGAGATACCGGCCGATTGTTGAAAAATTTGGAAACAGCGTATGAACCATTTGAGGCGTAGCCGCGGTCAACATTTACATGAAATCATCTTTAAACATTGAATTATATAGATCGTTCTATCGACTCAAATAAATATTTCATACATTTCTTTAAATTGTATGTGTTTTTTATAACCAAATCCGAAAGCTCTTAAAAATCACCCTTTAGTTAAATTAAGCAGGTTTTCGCAAAGCTTTTTTTTACAAAAGCTTATGCGAAAATTGAATTCGGAATAAAAGCCGAATAAAATATTTATGTTTGAAAATTGTATAAAATTTTTAACATTTTGTAAAACAATTTTTAACTTTAATTTAATTTTTTCAAGGCTAATATTTAATTTTGAATGAAGCGTTAAGTGAATAAATTTTTGTACTAACAGAATGACAGACAGAAAGTTAAAAAATATATTTCTTTGGTAATTTAACTGTATATTCCATAGAAACAACTTTAGCGATTAAATTTTTAAATAACTGTTGAACTTTTATGGAAAAGTTCTTGTGAGTGTATGTAACGCTATAAGTAATCTTATTAAATTTCATCCGAAATATGGACCCAGATAATTGTATATGTTTGTATAGGTTCAGATCTAATCTGATGTAATTAGATAAATGTCCTGTACAATTTTATCAGAAATATGGCCAAATAGAGTTGTATTAGATTGTATCAGTTTTGTATATAATTGTATCAGTATATATCTAGCCTACTACAAAAAGATATAATTGCATAAAACCCAGATATTATTGTATCCGAATTTTGACCTGATAAAATTGTATATGATTTTATGTAAACTGATGCCACGCCACTGGAATTACATAGTAGAAAAGAAAATACAAGAATAATTTCAGACATCCTGCCATAAAAATGCAAGTTTAATATTGTAATTTAAAAACAAACTAAATGCACAACATTGAATAGCGTAAAAGTCAAACAAGTTACAGCAAGTACCCCCCCACCACCCCTGTTGCAAGTACATAGTCTTGAAAAGGAACGAAGAAAGAGTTCAAAAAACTCTCCAATGTAGAGTTTTAATTGCATACAAACTGCAATTGTAATGCTATTATATTCTATAGTATGAATGGATCTCTCCCCAACAGCATCCAATCCAAACAAAAAAAAAAAACTAACTCATGTTGTAGTGAAACTAACACTTCTCCTTAAGTTTGAGATAAAACTTTATACGGCGAGGAACAATGAACTTTTAGAAAAATCTAGAATAGGATGTCCCTTAAAATAACGATTTGTCGATTTTTGTTCATTAAACCCCCCCAGTTTTATTGCAAATGGTTCCAAATGGAAGAAATCTACTTTTTTTTTTTGAAAAACGTTTACCCGTGCCTTAAGGGGCCTATTGGAAAAACAGCCCATTTTGGAAAAATAGTGTATTATTATTAAAAATTCCCAAAATTTTAAATTTCGAATAAATTTACATTTTATTTCATTTATTAATTTAATGTACTCAAAATTTATCAGATATGGAGTTATTTTGGATTCCTGGCTAAAGTGGGTTAATGATATCCGCTGAAGCCAGAATTCCATATATGATTAATGAATTAAAGAAGGAAAAAGTAAATTTTTTCGAAATTTAAAATATTTGGAATATTTAATACTAATACACTACTTTTCCAAAATTTGCCATTTTTGGCCGACTTGCACGGGTTAACGTTTTCAAAAAAAAAAAAAAATAAATAATTTCTTCCATTTGTAATAAAACTGGGGGATGTAATGACAAATCTATTTTTAAGGGGACACCCTAATGTAGAATATAAAGTTAACATTAGCGCAGCAATGGAAAGGAACAACAAAAAAAACAGAGGAGAGCCTTAATAGTTTTCTTAGGAATTATGAATAATATAAAGTTGAGACATGTCGAAGAAGAAAAAATAACCCCCTCATATTAAATTTTTTGTAGAGTTCTTGGTATTTATTAAAAAAAAACAAATATATAAATCTAATATATATAAATATATTACGCTCATAGTAATAAATCTGTACAAACTACACCATTTCCGCTTGATATTCAAAAAATTGCATTTATTTTTCAAAAAATCGCATTTGTTTTTAAAAAAAATCGCATTTATTTTTTAAAATAAAAAAATTCTATTTGAAATAAAAAAAAAATACCATTTAAAATACAAAAACCATTTCAAATGTAACTAAAAAAATTCCAGTTGAAATTCAAAAAATACCATGCGTATCGCATGGGTTCTACATTCCGAAAATGAAGTGAAAAATTTCATTTTAATTTTGTTTCTAGTGGAATTGAAGTGATTTGATGTGTTCTATAAAACAATTTCACTACAAAAAAGTAATTGTAAAACGGTATTAGTTAACTGCGTGAAAAACCAAACTTTTTAAAAAATAAAATTATTTTGAATATTAAGAGCAAAAAAAAAAAACAAATAATGTAAGTAAATGTGATATGTTTTTAATATACGTTTATTTAACTGAAAAAGTGTTGTATTTTTTAGGGGAAAATACGTGAATTCGGAACAAGAGGCCGCATTTTTGACATTCATGGAAAAAAATTCTGGTTTGGCCAAAGGGTTTTAGAGGGGCGACAAAACAGTTGAAGATCAGTTGTGGAAGGACTTAGCAAGTACATTAAACAGCTTAGGACCTCCAGAAAAGGATGCAACTGGTTGGAAAGAAGCTTGGACTGATTGGAAGGCTACCATTCGTAAAAAATTGTCCGAAAATGGAGCAGAGGTAACGGCAACAGGTGGCGGACCCAACAATATCCAACACATATCATCCAAAGAAGATTCAGTTGCCAAACTTTCTGGCCTTTATACAGCAGTCGAAGGTGTTCCAGCTGCTAAATCATTCGAGACGACTAGCAAAGGCTAAACAACCACAAATTCAACTACTAAATTGTCAAACTTAGATGGCGCCAGTTCCGACAATGTAGTAAACGTGATTTTACAAAAATTAAATGAAAATGACGAAGGTACTGAAAATATAGCAAATGAAGAACCGCAACCGATGATTTCCCTTTTTGATTTCTCAATTTCTTCGCGACTTCTTTCAAATCTAATCCATTTTGGGCATATGACAGTTTTAAAAACATTACACATATTTGTTAAAATTTTTGACGCTGTAATTCTTCCCACTGCTAGATTGAAGTCTTTTGTCCGAAATAGCGTAGTGATGTGGCCAATTGCAAAATAATTGGAATACTTGTCTTTTTAGCCATTGGTGATACTTCTTCTAAAACCATCATAAATGCATAATTGTTTAATCTAAAATACGCAATAAAACTATTTTTTTTAATTAATTTTAAACACTTGCGACTCAGTTTTAATTATTGATTTTTCTGGTTGTTCCAAAGGATTTGAACAGTTACAAAGCCTTTTTCTATTTAGATTTTCCGTTCTTTGTTTTTATTTTTTAATTAAATACCAGGAAATCACAATTGCGAAACTCATTTTATATTATTTTAAAAATAAGTATTTTTTTGTTTAATTTTTTATTTATGTTAAAAAATGCACTTTTCTTTCTTGCAATTTCATTCACTTTAAAGTAATAATTTGTTTTTTTCCCGCATTTTTTTATGTTGTTGCTAAAAACAAAATGAAAATGAAATCGTCGTGAAAAAAAAAGATTCACTCGTTTTTCGGAACACAGCGGAATTGAAAATGTGGAATTAAAAACGATTCCACTTTCACTTCGTAGTGGAACATAGAACCCAGGCCATAATTAAAAAAAATATTAATAGAATTTCAACTGATCTGGTTTGAATTACATGTTATTTTTTTAATCACATTTGGTATATTTTTAATTACATTTTTGAAATTTTTTTTGAATAAAGTATGGTATTTTTTTACAAATTACAAATGAGGTTTTTGAGTTTCAATTGCTATTTTCTGAATTTCAAAGAGAATCTTTTGAATTTGATTTACAAATTTGAAATTACATTTGTGATTTTTTGAAAATCAAATGCAGTTTTTAAATTACATTTATTATTTTTGGAATAACAAATGGAAATGGTGTATAGGAACAATTTAAGTTAAAAAGGGCCATGCAGATAAAATTTGTACAATCAGCACAATCTGTTTGCTTAACTATCATTAAAATAAAAACAGCAAAAAAGCTGTTAACAATAATCCTGCCTAAAAAAAAAAAAAACATTTTTGAAGACTATTAGTATACTGAAAATAGCAAAAATAATTGGTAGATATTTCCGTTGATTTCAAAACGATTTTATAAATACAGTACGCTTTTGTGATAGTTTCAGTGTGGCGAAGTATTTTTTTTACCAATCCTCCTAAATTGTCAAAATCCATGCTAAAAATACAAAAAAAATGTCAAAACAATTACATTTTTTGTAAAATAAACCAATTTTCGTGTATTTTACGAAAGTTTTTGTTATTTTGTCATTTTTTCATATATTTACGAATGGATTACTATCAGTGTACTACAAAAAAAAATCACCATAAAAATAATTTTGCCTAAAATCTGCAAAAATTGTTAGGTTTTTTTTTCAAATTCTTTGAATAAAAATGTTAAAATAAATACATACATACCGTCACCTAAAATCCAAATGGCCGTAACTACACTTTTTTAACCAAAAAAACATTATATAAAAAACTACTTGACGGTTAGTATCCAAATTTTAGAATTATGCCAACGAGTATTTAGCTAAAGAGTTTGCAAACAACTCAAGCCCTGTTAAACCGTCTCATAAAGTATATATAAAAACTGGGACCGAGAAAACCGGTAATAGTGCAGTTTTTAATGCTTATTTTTTAATATCAATTATTAAAAGTGTGTGTGCATTAATAATACAGGGAATATATGGAAAAACACAATTTGACTTCAAAATTTAATTAAAACAACTTATAAACTTGTAAATTATTTAAATAAAAAAAAAAAATTTAAATTTTCTACCAAAACTCTCAAAATATCAGTTCAGCTTTTTTGATGAGAGAGATGGCAACGGCTTGATTATGCTTAAGAAACAAAGACGGTTTATTTCTGAGATAAACATTCAGGGAAAAATAGTAGTTTTTAAGTAATGCAGTAATCGATTTTTCTTATAACTCCAATACAAAAATTAATGCAAAAAAAAAAAAAAAAAATTTTAAGATAAAAAATACTGTTTTTCGACAATAATTAAAAAAGTTGTTCGTCAAATTTAGTCGTTTTTTATCAATTTATTGTGAGTATTTTTTACACCAAACGCATTTTAACTACCCAGGTGAAAATGACAATATATCATAATACATGAACATGCATGAGTCCACGTGTGAGCATATATTCTTTCATATATTAGCATGTATGAAGATGTATGCTGTGTATGGGAGCATTCATGCAAACAAAAAGCTCATATATGGTAATGTATCGAAATATATGCAAAATATTGTTTCATATGCGATTATATATTAACTTATATATCATTGCCTTACAAAAAATTCAGTTATTTTTATAATATATGTTCATGTATCATTGACATAGAAATAAACAACTAATATAAATTTATTGCAAGCTATTTTTAAGTCGCAGAATTTTAAACTGATACTATTTTTAAGGATTTATGACCGTTTTAACTCAAAATAGACTCACTAATAAAAACATTTTATTTTTGTTTCAATTTATGTTTTATTTACATTTAAAATAGTGTTGTAATGTTTCATGTTGTTAGAGATAATTTCCTACTTGCGTAACATGATAAGCTAATCAGTTTATTATTTTTTTTGCAAAAAAGTATTGCTCTTAAATTCATTTTGTTTTAGAAGCAATTTCGTGATTACATCTGATACCATTCACATTTGGGTGTCCCGACTTAGGGCGATTTTGCGAATTGGCTGGAATAATATCACTCAAACGATATGTATTAGAGAACTAAATACGGAAAAAATAACACAATTTTTTTTTTTCGAAGGGTACTCTTAAGTCCCGACACGCGATTTAATAAGATTTTAAAAACGATACGTTTTGCTAAAAGAAAAGTTGTCTTATTTTTTTTTTCTCGAAAATTGCTCAAAAGTTTAGTTATGTAGAGCTTATTATGGCAAAAATATTAATTTTTTTTATAAGTGCAAACTAATTTTGAGCAAGTACATACTAATTATATACTTTTTTTTGTAAGTTGTTAATAAAAAACGCTTTGCTAAAGTCAACATTTCAAGAAAAATAATTAAAAATTGTTCAGCATAATTTTTTAATCCGCAAAGCGCGAAATAAAAGATAAATGCATTTTTTTTTATAGCAAAATTGGGCTTAACATTTTTGGAATTCGAAGTTGATTAAGGAAAATGTATTTATTTTAGTCTACTAAGTCTACTTTAATAAATCTTATACATTTATTTTTATTGATTATCTAAAACTAATTAAATTTATGGGCGAAATAGCTTTACGATTTTTTTAAAATACTTTTTTCCTAAACAAGCTTTCCATTGCAGAAATTGTTAGGCATATTTTTTAAAAATGTAATTTTTTTTAATTATTTCACGAATAGCGGTTGAAATAATTCTTTAAAAAATTTAAATTTTTTTTAATACTGGCGCCAGTTAAGTGCCATACAAGTATTTTTATAAAAAAAAATAATATGCTTGCTGAAAACTAAAAAAATTAATATTTTAATTAACTTAGCATCTAACACGGCAATGATACTATTAAATAAAACTTTATTGAAAATTAAAAAGAAAAAAAGCTATAAATAGCTACCCTACAGGAAATGTCAATAGTGAAAAAGTATTGATTCACTATTGACTGTGTCACCAGTACTACTAACCAAATATTCCCCAGGCAATGTAATTTGCTATAGACATTTAACATGTACGTGTCATTGAAAATCACTAGTGACATTAGAACTATTGACTAGGTATTGAATAGGTAGTTCTTATGGGACCATATGTAGACATTGGAACCAAAGATTCACTAGTGACTAGGTAGTTCTTATGGCACCAAATAAAAACATTAGAAACATAGATTCACTAGTGACTAGGTAGTTCTTATGGGACCATATGCAGACATTGGACCAAAGATTCACTAGTGACTCGTTAGTTCTTATGGGACCACATGTAGACATAAGAACCATAGATTCACTAGTGACTAATTAGTTCTAATGGGACCATATGTAGACATTGGAACCAAAAATTTACTAGTGAGTTAATAAAGTAAAAAGTGTAGACGCTTAGTTGACAATGTCAACAAAATAGTAGACAAAAGTGGAGACTTGGAGACACTTGACCCCAAGCTTCCTGCAGGGTATCTACAAAAAAAAAGTGTGTGTGAACGACACGTTTGTATGCATATGTGTTTTTAGTAATGCTGTGTATTTTAGGTTGATAATTTGTTCTGTGTATAGAAACATCTATAAAACATAAAAATCAAATTAAAAGATTTGCTTGCTGTCATTTTAATTTGTGTTAATTATTTCAACCTAAAAGTTATTTAAATATTGTTGTTAATTTTAAGTTTTGGGCATCCAAGGGTTTTCAATCAATAGGAATGTGCGTATGTGTAAGAGTATTTGTGATACAAATACTCTTACACAAATTATATTATGTAAAACATTTCATATTCTTTAAGATCATCTGCTATTTCTTATTTGTTGCTTGTATCAGTCAGTATCTGTGTTTTAATTCCCACGCCAATACTTGTTTGTGTTAAAGAATACAAAAAGTTTTAATAAAACTTATGGATTCGAATAAACACAGAAGAAGAAAAAAAAAACAACCAGAACGGAACAGAATGGAGCTGCCTGCCAACAGAGAATTAAGAAACAACATCCCATATCTTTTTGCAAATATTTAATATTCTGCGTAAATGATAAATAACAATTTCACACTAACACGCGAAGTTGTTCTGTGTAGAGAACAGATCGCTTTGGTTGGCGGCCGTCTAATCTTGTACGAATAGTGTTGTCTGTTGATGTTGTTTTATCCAAAAGAATTTTCAATGTTTGCACTATGTTTGGTTTGTTGCTGCTCTCGGTATCCAACAACTGATGATGATATTGCTCTTGTTGTTGCTGATGCTGCCCTACATGTAGAGTTGTAGTTTTTTGTTGTTGGCATAATGTTAAATAAATATTGTTTAATAAATTCCAAATGATATACAAAAAAAGAAAAAAAATTATAATAAAAAACAAGTATTATAAACATTAGACCACCCATATGTGCAGAAGTTTTATTTTACCGCTCCCCGCGCATTTTCCGGTACATTGGGAATAACAAATTATTTCCGATAAGTATGTTTGCTCTCGGATGAAAACAGGCCAGTCAGAATCGATTTTTATCCCTAAAAATTAACTAAAATTAGTTCAAATCTTCTTTGCAGTATAACTCTTAAACCAGTGGTTTAAGAAAAAAGTGCAAAAAAGCATTTTTTTATAAAATAAAATGACACAGCTTTTTTTACCTATCAATGACGCGTCATGCTGTTGTAAGCGGTGAACGGCAATGTTTGTGACATAGCTATTTTTCAAACCGCTAATGTATATTTCACTTTAAATTTATTTCTGTTTTGGTTTCGCCAAATTGTTTGGCATTACAAGTAGTATTGATAATTCAACAACTTTTGAAAAATGTATGGTTTATTCCATGACAAAGTTATCAAAATCCAAATTTCAAAATTATTCGATTTCATGTGTGGATTTCGATAATGTGTGGACGTGTCTAGTTTTTTTTAGACAGTTTAATCGATTAAATTATTATTCGGTGTCTACTAGATAATCGAAAAAAAAAATTGTAAACAATAACAATTGCAGAACAGTAGAACTTTTAACGTAGGTTATCAGGTAATACTGGTAAAATACCGTTATCCATAAAAAACACGTTTAATTATATACCGTAGCTCTTAAAATGTCGTAACCCAAATACCGTTAGGCTTAAAATACCTTTACCCAAATAACTAAAATAAAGTTATCCTTAAAATATCTATATCAAAATAAGTTCAATATCAAGTTCCGGAATATATGATAGCTAAAATACCGTTGCCAAAATAACTGAAATAACGTTATCTCTAAACTACCAATACAAAACAAACTATCAAATTAATTTCATAAGAAATATGTTTTGTTTGAATGTTTTGTTGACAATTTAATAAAAGTTTAATTTGTAAAAACTTATCGATAGTTAGCATTATATTAAGGTTAACGGTAGTCAGCAATTTCGTAGCATACAGATATTTTTTTGCAAAAACAAAACCAATTTATTAACTAAATGTATGTTAAATACTAAACAACCACGTGTAATAAAAAAACAGAAAACTATATATAACGGTAACGGTATTTTACCGATAACGTAATTTCTATTATTGGCTAACTGTATTTATAGGTTAACGGGTTTTTCATTACAACTTAGCAATTGTTTTCGTTTAAATTTTTTTTATATTACCCTGGTAAAAATTGACTTATATGGATCCATACATGAGCACACATGATTCATACATGTCCACATGCATTCATATATGATTTATATGTGTTCATAAATGATACATAACATGTTCGTATGTTGGACCATATATGTTCATGTGTGTGCATTAACGAAAATTGAGGTACTATTTACAGGTATGATCATTAGGGTGATAACTTTTTTTGGACAAAATTCTCCCCAGGGGTTTTCTAATGGCAAATATTGTATTAATGATAAAAAAACTATTTCAGTTCAATTTGGTAAAAAAAACCGTACGCACCGACAGCGATTTCTAAAATGCCTTTAATATATGTTTTTTAAATTTTTTTTAATAACAATTTTTTTAAAATATGGTTTATACATATGTAAGTAAGCAAACTTGGAAGAAAACTATTCCATTGACTCGAAAATGGACTTTACTATTGAAATCAGCATGCCTTAATTATATAGATGTGATGGTCAGACGTTGAGGCATCAAAAAAAGTTTTTTTTTTAACTTTGTTTGATTCGAAATTTTAACGCGTTTGGTGCGTACCCTTTTTTAACTATAGCGAAAAACTAAAAACGCAGTTCTTAATATTTGTCCATGCCGTACACGATTTTGTCTGGGGAGATTTGATATTTGCAAAAAATGCAAAAAGTTATCACCCTAATGATCATACATGTCCATACATTTCCATACATGGTCATGAATGTCCATAAATGGATACATATATGTTGATTTTTAACCGGGTAACCAGTAAAGTTGTCCGAATAAATATTTTATTTTTTATTTTAAGGCTGTTGATTAATTCGGTAACGGTATTTGAAGGGCAACGGTAGATAATTGAAAGAGGCTTTAATCGATAACAGTATTTTAGTAGTATTGCCTGCCAAGCCTGTTACCAACTTAAAAATTGTTATCGTTTTAAATTTTTTTCGATTAACCAGTAAGGTTTAATGTCTGAATAAATATTTAATCGATTCAAATATCGAGAAAGTTTAAAACGTTCCCACTTGAATAAAACGTTCCCACTTGATGTGCCCAAAACATAATAAATTGGAATTTGAAATTTGGATTTTGGTAAGTGTGCCATGGAATAAACCATATATTTTGCAAATGTTATTGGATTATTAATTGTTATACCATACAATTTGGCGAAAACTAAACTGAATTAAATTTATAAATTAATGTCAGTGTTACCATATTGCCAGTTTTAACTGTTTTTTCCAGTAACAGTTTTCCAGTTTTTCATGAAAAAAACAGGTTTTGTTTAATTTCAGCCTTTTTTCCAGTTTTTCCAGTTTTTAACAGTTTACCTGTTCGATTTACTTTCTTTTACTTGAATTTATAAATTTAATACAAAAGTTGCACAAAATGTTTCAATAAAAAAATAATACTACGCATTGAATTCAACTGTGTAGTAAGTTTTAATTCCCTTTTTAGCATTTGTTTGTGTTACAATTTTGTGGAATCAAACGAAATGAAAATCAAATTTAATCAAAAAATGTATAACTGATATTTTTATGTAATTAAGTAAGATCTCAAAATGTGATGAATTATTTTGTTTTTTTTATGGTTTTGTAGCTATTTTTTGTTATATGTTAAATAATTAATATAAATATAAATATGTTTTTTTATATTATATTTTTTTTTTACTTTAAACAAGTACACAGAAAAAAAACATATTATTCCTATTGTTAATTAAAATATAGTTTTATAACAGAGCACAACTTGTGATCTGTAATAACATAAATTTGAAGATATTTTTTTTTTTGTTAGTATAATTAAGTTAGTCTACAAAAAAAATATTTTTTTCTGTGTATATAAATATGTTATGTGTTTAATGTTTTTTATGTTGTTTTATGTTTAAATGAAATGCAATTGAATTCAAAATGCACATTTTAACTGTTTTTTCTACTGTTTTTTTTTATTAAAAAAAAAAAGTTTTTTCTTAAAAAAAACAGTTTTTTCTTACAGTTTTTTGAAAAAAATACATGGCAACACTGATTAATGTACAGGAGCCGTTTAAAAAAAATCGATGACACTAATTTTTACAAATTTACTTGAGCCAGAGTACAAACTAAAAATTTTTATATAAATAGAACATTTTTGGTCTTCAAAGTTTAGTAACGTCATGATGCTTGTTAGGAAAAGACCTAACCACGTGCTTGATTACTAAGACGACAGGAATGGAGCAAAATTGATTATTAATAGGTTTTTTGTTAAAGTTCTGCCTATTATGGAGGCTCTAACTTTTCTAAAACTTCGGGTTCTGATGAGATCTTTAGCCAGATCGAAATACTAGTATCAACCTAGCTAATATGTTTGATTTGCTTTATTTTTGTAAATATACGGAGGTTGAAAGCTCGTTATAAATTGAAAATAACATAAAAATAATCTCGATGTGTATAAAAACAAAAAACTAATATAACTGTTTTAAGCCACTTGTTTATGAGTTATAACCCCAAAAAAGATTTGAACTAATTTTAGTCCATTTTTAGAGGTATCAACTTTTACCCACTTTTATTTTTTGCACGGAAATTATTTTTTATCTCTAATGTACTAGAAAATGAGCAGCAGCGGTAAAAATAAAACTTTTGCACATTCCATTTACTTTGGGGGTGCTCTAATAAACATATTTTTTTTTTGTTAAAACATTTGGAAGACACAAAAAAGGGGATTTTGAAGAATCGAAATGAATTTGCTACGTATATTGGGTATTCTGAAATTGTTGATTAAATTTTAGAAATAAAGTAAAATGTGCAATTTGTTTTATAAATATGTAGTAAGTTTTGGAAATTAAAAACATTTACAATAAAATTGCAATTTGAATTAAAAAATTTCACAGCGCGAAATTGACACCTAAAATCTAAAATAAGGTACCGATGTTCCTAAATATTTCAGCCACGGTAACTACCAGTACCAAGTTTTATCACAATCATCCCATTTCGCAAAGGATCAAACCAAATCTGAATAGTCATTTCGTATGAAAAGTTTTAAAAAAAAGTTCATGTGACAAACGCGAAATGTGACCAAAATTTATATGACGGCGTTGCGAAAAAGGATGGCTTTTTAGAATAATAAGGAGTGAGATCAAACTAGTGCACGAATAAATCAATATAACTTTTGATGTAGTCAATAAATTTTAATAAAAATAACGGCTTATTAAATTGTATTTTATACAAATTGATTTATATTAATATTTTTACTTTTTAAAAATTCCAGCCAATATGTTTTTAATTGTTTCTTTCGTAATCTTCTTGCTGTGAAATGACGATTTAGTTCTAAAAGTTCATCATAATTCTTTTCACCAGCACCAAATATCTTTCTTGGATTCGCCTCTCTTGGTACCAAAACTACTCTATCTCTAATTTGCTATAATGACAAAATCCAAGGTAAGGCCTTAGGAAAGTAGATACCTCATGTTCCCATCTAAATGAATACTGCCGTTTTTCAAACTCTCTCATGTGTTTATTGTGCCTGTTGTGATGTAAAAAGTACTCCTTTTGCAGCAAATGCAAATTGTTTGCCAAAATAGACTTTGTTTGTAAACTTTATTTATTTTTTTTTTAGCCAAATTGTTTTCTCAACATTTCCTTTTGCATCCGCTGAACAAAACAGTTTAAGAAAAAAATGCCTTTGATGACATGCTTGCATGGTATCCTAAAACCGAAGTGCTACATCATATCCCTAGGGAATATGTATCACGTAGTACAATATATTTTATATACAATTGGTTTGAAAATGGAGTGGCATCAATGGGGATAAAAAAGAAAGGACGTCCAAAAAAATTTACCGCAGCTGAGGTTGTTAAATTGAATAAAATCGGCGGTAAATTAAATTGGAGTTGGCCAAAAAATTTTGCGTTTCCAAGAAAACAATTCGCAAAAACTTACTCTAAATGAACGCGAAACACTATCAGTACCCAAATATAGTAAAAAAAAGCAATTGACACACTTAGAATAGGTAAAGACCACTGCAAATATTGTTAAAAGCAAATGAAATTTCACTTGAAGAAAGGACGACTTACATTTCAGTAAATTCAACTAACATTGTCAATTGTTTTTTTACTGTTCAAAAAATGAACCACATATGCAGTGAAAAATAAATAAACATTTGTTTTATTTAAAAAAAAAAAAACTACAGTATAAAATGAATGTAAAATCATAATACAGTAATTTCATGTGGTTTATTTTTTAAAATGAACTACAAATGTAGTAAAAAATTAAATTTATTTTACAAATGACTGTTTTCACTTAAAAATAAAGAAACTGTATTACAATAATTACTTAAACAACTACAAATATTTACAGCAGAAGTTCCCTGAGTGCAGAAATGCCATAAAATACAGACAACTGAGAAAAACTTTTTGAAAAAAAAATTTCAAATAATTTTGGATTTTCTTTTGCTTGGAACAACGGCTGTATTACGGCAGATGACTTAAAAAACTTAAGTATTTTTAATGATTTTTAGAAAAAAAAGCTTACAGCACGTTTACATTAAAAAAACAGAAATTTTCTAATTTTATTTTTAGTTTATTTTATTTTTTAAAAATGTTATGTTAAGGAGCTCTTTAAAGGACTGTTTTGAAAACTATGCATTTCTTATTGTGTATTTTTCTGTAGGTGAAAAAAAACGGAATCTACTGATATATTCTGTTTTAAAAATTAAAATTTTTTACCCTTTCCAGCACACGTTTGCCATCGAATAACAGATTTTTATGGAAAGAAACTTGATGCTGAAAGGTTTTAAAATTAAATTATAAAAACTTAATATTTAAGTAGATTTTTTCATCCCTCCTGTACAGAATAAATCTTTAAAATTAAATGTATAGTTTTTAAAAGAGAGACATTTAAACGTCGCCTTAACTCAACATTTTCAAAATTAATCTTTTTAATTTTTAAAAATTAAAAAAAAATAACAAATTGTTGTTTTTTCTTTGGAAGATTTTTTTTAATAAATCATAAAAAACACCCAGAAAACAGACTCGGTAGTACCAATCGTATTGCCAATCGAATGTTATGGTTGTGGCGACCGATTTTTTCGTTTGTGACAACAATCATTCGATTAAAACAACAGAAAATCTTGAGCGAGAATAAAATTCCGATTGCGGCAACAGAAATTCAGTTATACAAATTCGATAGTTATAACCGAACCATTCGTTTGGATACAAATACGGTTGCTTGCTACTACCGAGTCTGCTTTCTGGGTGTAGAAAAATTCCGGCACCCAAAAAAGTGTTGCTTTTTAGTAAAAATTCCATATTTTAGAAATATGCATGTTTCTTCAAATCGAGATTGGACAAATTAAAAAAAAGTGCATTAAAAAAATAAATAACATAACAAATGCATTTATTTTTAAGACTGAAAAAAAAAACTTCATTCCGCAGTAAAAAAAGTAGGCGAGTATGTTATTCCAGTGCAATTAAAATGGTAATAATTCGATAAACATTAAATAAAATACAAATATTCAAATTAACACACTTTTTGCATTTTTCTCAATTTTCAAAAAAACTAAATCGTCCAGAAAACCGTTGATTTTTCGAAATTTGAAAACTAAAAAGGCAAATCTTTAAGTGGCTCCATAAAATTTCTAAATGCAAAATTTAATTGAAGTTGGAAGAGCGAATATCAAAAAATGCCCTTTTATGGCTAGTCTTCGGTGGAACGACTGATATATATAACACTTACAAAATTACACCAACATAATTAATTTGTTTAAATCACAAGTCTCATTAAAGAAATTCTTTAATAATACAATTTACGAAAACAAGCTTTAACTGTCAAATAATTATGAAAAGGGACATATGAATTCTTACCAGCATCATTATTGTTATTAAATACACCATCAAAAGATCCTTCCATCCTTTAATTTGCATCCATCAGCGTTTATAGTACGAACACATTGGTTGAAGCATCTTAATAACCAATTAACAAATTATGATTGCAAAGAGTGAACAAAATGGTAACATTAACAATAACTACAGCCAAAGTAACCTGTCTGTCTGTCCGAGTGTTGCTGTCTGTCTGTCTGTATGGTTATAATTTTACGGCGCTTAAAGTATACAATTTTGTTGCTGTTTGGTTCCATTTCTTAGTCTCCAACGAAGTGTTGTTGTTAATGATTGAATTGAAGAAGAAAAAGGCAAAAAGGGTATTTAAGAAAAACCAAAAAAAAAAAAGAATCTAAAAGGATATTACATGCGAAAGAAAACAAAATAAAAGTGTTCGTACACTTAGGAATACTATGTAGGTGGAGACCACAGCACATGTAGTTAAAAACAAATGAAATTTCACTTGAAGAAAGGACGACTTACATTTCAGTAAATTCAACTAATATTGTCATTTGTTTTTTAATGTTCAAAAAATTAACCACAATTGTAGTAAAAATGAACCACATATGCAGTAAAAAATAAATAAACATTTATTTGTTTTATTTTTTTAAACAAAAAAAAAAAAAAAACTACCGTATAAAATGAATGTAAAATCATAATACAGTAATTGGATGTGGTTTGTTTTTTTAAATGAACTACAATTTTAGTCAAAACTGAAATGTCTTCTACAAATGACTGCTTTCTCACTGTTTTGTTCGTACACTCAGGAAATTCTTCCTATTAATTAATGTGTTGCTTTCTTTGGAAAGGGGATAGTGGAGAGATGAAAGGTGGTGAAAACATGGCAACACTGTAATTGCGCGAGTAGATAAGTCTTAGAACAGTTGTTGCTCGCCACCTGATGTAGAGTTGGCAAATTTATTGAAGCTTTTTGTTTCATAGCCCTGATTCATTATTTTACTTCGTTGGGGTTAAGTGCTATGGTAACACCGAAGGTGGGCGCAGCGATACATATAAGTGATAGAAAACTCATACATATTATTTTTCTAAATTGATGTTGTCGTCACCGGGAATCGAACCCGGGACCATCTGTGTAATAGTCCAACGCGCTAACCATTACACCACAGCGCCCACACACTTTTTGCATTTTTCTCAATTTTCAAAAAAATTAAATTGTACAGAAAACCGTGGATATTTCGAAATTTGAAAAACTAAAAAGGCAAATCTTTAATTGGCTCCATAAAATTTCTAAATGCAAAATTTAATTGAAATCGTAGGTAGTGGTATATGTAGGTAAAGACCACTGTAAATGTAGTTAAACAATAACTGAACCACAATTGTAGTAAAAATAAAAATAAACATTTATTGGTTTTATTTTTTTAAATCAAAAAAAAAACAAAACTTCTGTATAAAATTAATGTAATATCATAATACAGTTATTTTATGTGGTTTGTTTTTTTTTTAAATGAACTACAATTTTAGTCAAAACTAAAACGTCTTCTACAAATGAATGTTTTTTTCACTTAAAAACACAAATAACTACAAATATTTACAGCCGAAATTCCCTGAGTGTATAAAATATTTATGACTTGCAGCGATACACATTTTTTAAGTTAAATTTGTTGATGGCGTAAAAACTAAAATCAAAAGGTATCCATCCCTCTATAAAACAAGCAGCTCTGAAGAATTAATAGCTTTTACTGAATACGACTGGGAAGAATCTTAGTGTCGACTTTAATCAATGGCACACAACAAAATAACCATTTATTTTTTATATATTTTGGGCAATCTACTTTTTATAACCGCCAATGTTATTTTGGAGCTTCATAAAATTAAAATCATGTTGAATATTACACTAATACCCCGGTTTGCGTAGCTTCGAAGTTGCATAGCTTAAACATTGTTTTTGAATTCGAAGTTGCGTCGTTTATGTTTCACTTTGCGTCGCATGGCTTCGAAGCTGCGTGTCATACGTTTTGAAGTTGCGTCGTTAATATTATTTTTTTTTGTCGAAATCCGATTTTTTTTTAACACAAACAATGTGAATTAGAAAACAAAAAGTTTACCAAGCTTAAGCAAATGACATTCTTCAAAATATTGACCCGGGCGAAGATCGCAGTTTAAAAGTGTCGAGAAATGTTGCCGAAGATATTTATTTTTACAAGGAAATTTATATATAAAAACTAGCTCTACAATCAAACAAACTTTAGTCAAGTCTGATTAATAGTGATTATAATTTTTAGAGAAAAACGTTTATTCTTCTTCTTAACCTCAACCTTTCTAAATTAAATTTGTCAAATGCATATTAAATAAAAATTAATTGTGACTGTCTATATGACGTTAAACATAACGCTGTACTAAAATACATTATAAAATTTGCCCTGTGGCGATGTCTCAACATAAACGCAATGATGTCTACACTGAACGTAAAAACCATACGTTAATCTGGTAACGTTGAGGAGATTAGAAAAATAAACAAAAATCTAAAAATAGAATATTTGTGTTTGTTAGTGTTGGTCACTTCTGAGTATGATATACAATAACAGAAAAGCTAATAGGAAAGAAAACTGCAATTTAGCTGCATCACATTTGAGGACATACTTGGGAGTGATCGCTAAAACGGTCATTACTTGGTATTGTTACGTTTGTAATGTAAGAAGAAGCGCAGGTTTCATTCATATAGCAGCAGGTTGTTGAAACATTTATCATATAGAGACAATCTGACAATTATAAGACACAAATAATAATACAATTTAAATGGAAAATCACCGATGACGCATGTCCATAAAAAGGCAGAAACTAGTCTAGTCTGATTTAAATTAATAGTGTTTACAATTTTTAGAGAAAAACGTTTATTCTTTTTCTTAACCTCAAACTTTCTAAACTTTAGATCATTTCATTAAAAAAAAAAAATCAGCAAGATTGCTGATGAAAACTGTAGAGATGCTAATCGATTAAAAAATAAAATCATCGATTCAGACTTTTAATTTTATACGATGAATTCCTTATTTAAAATTTTTATTTTTTCAAAAATTCATTTCGTGGAAATTTAAGATAGAGGATATTGAATATAGGTCCTCGTTATATTTTTTTCTATTGAAAAATAAATTTTTTTATCAAAAAATAATTTTTGTTTAAGCTAAAATAAAGTGTTATGGAACCAATTAAATAAAAATCAGTACAAATGTATGGGGAAATGTGCTTCGGCTTGCGTCGTTTCGGTTTGCGTTGCAATTTCTTCGGTTTCCATTACCGACGCTAAACGTGGTATTAGTGTATTGGTTTGAAAATGATGTGTTGTCTTTTAAAACCATTGAATCTTATGAGCCTGATACCTGTCGAGGGTTGGCTATTGCTGTTAAGCATAAAATCATTGTGAAAAAAAAAATAATTTTGATGAACTATATGTTTGGGAAGGTAAGACAAGCTAAAACTTTTTTTATAAAGCTTATAAGGATCCTGAGAAATAGTTTTAAAGAAAAATTATTGATTGAAAGGAAATTTAAAGGCTCTAATAGTTCTGTAATTTAACAAAAATTGCTTTTGATTTTCTACCAACTGATAGAGGACCATGCTATATAAAAAAATGTACACAACCAATTTTAAAAGGGGATCGTACTGTAATATTATTATATTTAAGACTTGTAGTTAAATTACAGGGTTAACATAGACACATTGATACCTTAAGATACGGATGTCGTATGAAGCAAAACTTAACTTTTCAGGAGACGGTTTTAGAAGCATAACGGAGCATTGTTATCAAAATCGAGGCTTTTCCTGTTAATATAGCTCGAACGCCCGATGTCGGAGTGTGATTCTGAGACCAGATTTGGATTCAGCATACCTTATACGAGGGCGGTCCCAAAATTAACCGACCTAACAAAGAAAACACAAAAAATTTGGGAACATTTTTCTTTATCTCTTAACTCCTCCACTTTTCGCCAGCGATATTCAATAGTATAAATACCCTACACTGTTTATAGTAGAAACTGCCTAGCGTCTTAAAATAGCCTCCAACCACACAATCCACCTCTTCTTTGTTGGCAAATCCTTTACCACCGAGCCATTTTTTCAAGTTTGGAAACATAGAAAATAATCCGAGGGAGCTAAATCTGGCGAATAAGGTGCGTGGTGAGGTGAAACAGTTCGAAATTTAATTCACTGATTTTGGCCATAGCAATAGTGGATGTGTGAACTGGTGTATTAACTTCATTAAACAACACTTTCTGTTTTTCCGCTGCTACACTGATAGAATTTTCCTTCATAGTATGAATGAAACGATTTCATTAAAATTGATTCATTGGTTTAATAAAACATTTCATTAACTGAATGAAAATTCATTTATATTGGTATTGTTTTCATTAACATTTTTTATGATTTTTTCATAATTTCATAAAAAAAATTCATTAAATCAATGAAAAATTTTCAAATTTTTTTCACATAATTTAACTACAAAAAGTGGACTATAATCGGCGATCGTTCTACAGAATTCCAAGCCAGATCGATACAAAATTACATATTTTGTAATTTATGTATTTATGTAAAATATGTAATTTTTTAACACAAATTATCTTACATGTCATAATATTCCAAGTAACGAAAATTTGCTGAATCAGGCTGAGTTTAATAAAAATCTGCCATCGCTTTTGCAGAACAGCTTGTGATGTTAACTTTCGAACTTTTTTTATAAACATATTTTATAGATCCTATAAAGACCAGACCTTATAAATAATAACAACGAATGATAATTTCTCAATAACCACCAAATTAATGCTATGCTAAAATAATCATAAAAAGTGCAAATTATTAAATATCAACGAAAATGTTTCATACAAACTATGAATTTTATTCATTAAACACATGAAACTTTCTTTATGAAATTTTCATTGGGTCAATGAAACCATACATAAATATTGATTTAATGAAACACCTTTCATTGACTCAATGAAACGTTTCTTTGGGGACTTTTTTATGAAAAAAATCATTGGATTAATGAATGAATTCATTAATACTACGCACAAATTTCTATCAGTGTATAATTTAGCTAATACTCGTCGTAGATTGTTTTTCCTTTTTGAAGAGAATCAATAAAAATTATTCCACGCGTATCCTAAAAACCAGACGCCTGTAGATGGAACTGTCTTCGTCTTCTTTTGACACGATTATCCAATTCCAGTCCACTGCTTTGACTGTTCCTTTGTCTCAGGTGTGAAGTGGTGGACCCATCTCGGCTTTATTGCGGTGAAACATCGCCAGACACTCTATTGAAACATCTACACGACGCTGTTTTGGTTCTATTGTGAGCAAACGCGGCACCCATTTTTGCCCAATGTCTAATGTCAAATATTTTTCGGCTTAAATCTTTAGGTACAAAAAGTATTTACATGTACTCAGAAGGGCTGCCCACTGTATGTCGATACTTAAATATAAAAATAAACCTCCAAATTCGCGAGAGAACGATGGTAAGTTATGTGATATTCCATTTATTTGTATATAAAGTAAGGAGTGAACTTTAAAAAACTCCTCACGAATTTACATTTTTACCGGTGTTTTTATTTATTTAATTCACTTCAATAATTGGAATTTAAATTATCGGACGTAATACTCAGAGAATTACAGAATTCTTTTCCAGACTCAAATTTTGTCATAGAGTTGGTCATTATAGTTCACAGATCATTTAGTTCAATTACATTATTAAACAAGTTCTTGATTCTAGTTCACTCGTCAATTCGACAAATGAGTTTAATTGTTAATACGATTATATTGGTCAATGGTTTGTTTGACAATTCTGAATATAATGAACGCAAATTACAAAAGATCATTTAAAAATAAACTTGTTCGTGAACGAATTGAACTAGAACATCCAGTTTCAACACCGCTTTTCGGCTGGGGTTTAATATGCTAAACATTCACCAAACTTTGTTCTTACGAAATATCATAAAGAAAACCACAGCAAAATTAAAATTTTTTTTTTCAACGCACTCCTCTTGATGGACGTGTATAGCACGTTTGTTAACTGCTTAGCTGGATGGTTTAGTTTGTTGGTTAAAACAATGTATTTATGTAGATGTCCCTTGGAATGCAGAAATGCAAGTTTTTGTATTTTTGGCAAATTCCCAGGAAAGTATTATAAATTCATTTGTGTTCTCAAACAAAAAAAAAAAACTTACCCAAAAATAAGAGACGACAGTACGAATCAGTTGATTAGTAGGAACGGATGTTCAAATGAAACAGACAAGAATTCAAGTGATTACATTTTGGGTAAGTAGAAGAGGAGGAGAAGTGTGACGCCTTAAGGTTTCCCATAAAAAAGGAGAAGATGTATAATATAAAGCCGCCTTCTATGGGCTGGATACAACTTTAGTAAAATATTATAATATAAAACTTTGAAATGAAAAAAAAAAAAACCTTAACAAATTTAAAAATCCCAATAAAAATCAAAGTTTTTTTTAAAGAGAAGAAAAAAAAAAAAATTGGTGAGATTTGGGAGAGTTAAAACATGCTAAAATAAGAGCTGATTGAATAACAGGTTTTTGTTTTGGGCGAGCTGTAAATACAATTTTTGGCGCCAAAATTTCTACAGGTTATCATCAACTCAAAAAAACTAAAAACCCCCAAACCGCAAAGCCCCCTTCATATTGATGACAGCCAAAGGATAAGAAAAATCTTAAAAAAAAAACAAGCAGACTATACAAAACAAGTGGGCAAACATAAATGTATTTATGAAACATTTTGTGTGTGTGGGGTCAAAACTTTTTATCATTTGGAGATGGGCGGGCACATGAGCAGAATTTTGCGGGATTCACGTGAATCACACGTGAGTGAAACCTTATTTCACTCACATGAGCAAGTGAGTGGGTGTGAGTAGGAAAAAATTATTCGTGAGTGTGGGTGAGCAGTGGGCTTCCATGCTACTCAGTGCCGCTCAATCTGCTCTATTTTTATTTGTTCGTAAACCCGAACAAATGAAAACATGTTGCAGAAATATTAAAGCTTAAATTAATTTTTATCATGTTTCAAAATAATAATTTAATCAAATTTTTAATTATTTCAAATATATATATACATATATATAAAATAAGCAAGATAAATTTAAAATACATTAAATTTTAATAGAAAATAACAAAATATAAGCAAAATAAAAGTGAGTGTTTTAACCAACAATTTTGTACATGTTGCAATTATTTTTTAGTGTAAAAAAAAAATGTTTTCATTATTTTGCCCGAGTTCGGTATTTTGTTGCTGAGAGGCATGGAAAGTGTAGCCTCTCTATTTGTATATACTCTTTTACTTGTATACACTCTTTCACTTGAGAAATTTTTTTGTATATATCATTAATAATTTAGACCTAGGCTCTATTGTGGGCTTAAACGCTTCCTTGGAAAATTTTCAATTTTGTCAATACCAGACGTGGGACAAAGTAGCAATATTTGTGTATTTAATTATAGGCCAATTACTTTTCTATGTCTAATTACATGTAATTGAGTGTAATTGAGGAATTGTCCTGTAATTAAATACCCAGATGTTGTTACTAATCCCCATGCTTGGTATTACAAATTTTCCAATTAAGCGTTTAAGGGTAGGTTAAGGTATTTAAATTTTTTATTTATTTTTTTTTATTTTTTTAAATAAATGCCTAATATGTTAAGAATATTGTGTTAAAATTTCAAGTCGATTGGAGCAAAATTTACGAAAGTTACGAGTATCAAGTGCTCATGACTGGGCGCGATCAACTGACTCCATACGCATAAGCAAAGCAGAACAGGAAGCTGAGAGACAAACTAAAGAAGGCAGGATTCGTCGTAGACAGGAGCAAAAAGGTGCTTTAGACATCATGGATGGACCTGACATTGATGATTCAGTGTGAGGTAAGGCGATAAAATTTGCTAATAAACGTTTAATACCAGATTTTTTAGTGTTCAAAACATTAAAGCATTTTCAAAGTCGGTGCCCCTCATAACTTCAAAACTACTGCATCGATCCTTTTGAAATTTTGAACACTATTTCTGTACATTGCGTTACGAGGTAACGCTGGAGAGTTTTTCAAATTTTTTAATAATTTTTATTTTACAAAAACAAATTAGTCAATTTTTTTTTCACTAAAAATCGCGTTTTTCATTTTAAAGTTTTCCAAAAAAGTGAAATATTAATATTTCGAAAAAACCCTCCCAGCGTTACCTGAAGAAAGCTATTATCTAACGAATGAACTTTGATTTTTTGATTTCAGTAGACTAAGTTATGGGGATCACCGCGATTCCACTTTTTTTTGAGACACGCTCGAATAATTGCTGCCATTGCCGTGTTTTTTAATATTTCTTCGTGAAAATTTTATACAACATTCTTCAAATGTCATGCTTTTCTTACGAATTACCCTCCATCCAACCTTCTGTCGTGTGAGCCAAAATTCACTCACGTGTCCATCTCTAATTTCAAGTACTATATAAAAATATTATGAGAAAACTCAAAAAACCGGCAAGAACTTAAAATAACGAAACGAAATAAAGGTAATATAAGGGCTTGAAATACAGCTAATAAAAAAATCCCACATATTCTAAAAAAAAATACGAAAATCTTTTGAAATTTTTGGCAAATTAGATTGGTGTGGTCCAAATTTTTAAAACATACATATGTTTTCTTTGAAAGATTTTCCAATTCCAACAATAGAAAACGGAAGTTATTAGAAACAATAACAAAAGATGATAGCCAATCAATTACTCTTGTGATCAATCAATTATATTCTATCTATATATATATATAAAAGAGTTGCGTTATAGGTATAACTATAGAGGTATATAAATAATATAATTGAAAAGTGTATTTTAATGGTAACAGCCTATAAATTTAGTTAGTACAACGATATTTAGATTAGATTTTTGAATATTTTGGTAGTTGCAACTAAAATTTTGTTGAATCAACCGAACTTTGTTGTGAAAACTACTCTTAAGTTGTGCCAACCGACTGAAATTCGTAATAATCGAATTTGAGTCGCTGTAACCGAATTTCAGTTGGCAAATAACTAAATTTTTCTATGTGTGTATATATAGAACACCATCAAAGCCCAGCCCAAGACTCTGGTTGAAACATGAATTTTGGCATGTAGGCTCCTCTAAAACCACAGGCGCTCGATAAGGCGGGATTTTTGGATAATCCCACGGGGAGGGGCAAAGTCTTCCCTTGGTGGCCTGCTTAAATACTTTTGTCTAGAGAGCTGGAATTTGGAATATGTAGATTTTTTTTCCTTGGTGAGGGGCATGAAAATCTCCCCCAGGCGTCCTGTACAAACCGCTGAAGAGAAGAACATGCAATTTTGTGTATTGGTTTAGAATCCCACTTAGACGGTATTTTTAGAAATTTCTAATTGCAAGAGAAAAATCAACCTCTTGGCGGCTTGAAGACACAGCTAAAGCGAGGAAATTTCAATTTGCAGTGTAGGTTTATATTACTGCTTAGACATCCACTTAGGCGGTTCTTTTAAAAACCCAACAAGAAAAGGTCATCTCCCTTGTGGAGTTGGTATGTGCTTTTCTAATCACGCGTAGGCATACGCTTAAGCGGAATATTTATAAATTCCTACGGGGAGGGGTAAAATGGAAAAGTCTCAAAAATGGGAAGTATTTCTCCTTATATTCTGTTCTTTGAATATAACCTTACTCATTTATGGAGTTTTGTCCAGCAACGTGGTAAAAAAGGGGTTAGAAGTGGGAAAAGTATCCCAAGTTTTCCACTTGGCGGCCTAGCCAAACCGCTATATCGAGAAACTTGAAATTTGGGATGCGTGTTCCTAATACCGCTTAGACATCCAATTGGACGCTATTTTTAAAATTGTATACGAGGAGGGGTATGCACGGGAAAAGTCTACCTATAACGGCCTCGACAACCAGCCAAAGTTAGGAATTCGAAGTACTGTGTTTCGGTTTATCCTATCTCTTAGATATTCGCTTAGACGGGATTATTGAATATTTCTACGGGAGCAACAAAAACGTAGAGCATTGTTTTTGTCTAGAACATTAAATTTTAAAAATGTGTTCATTCAGAGATAACGTGTTTTTGGAATTTTTGAAGGATCATAGTAAAATGGAGGTTTAAAAGTCTACTTAACAAACGCCTAAAACTTGAAATATTATGAGTTTTGTAAGCTTCAAGCTTATGGAATATACACATCATGAATTTTTGATAAAAAGGGATTTTGAAGATAAATAGTTTAATAGGTTTAAAGACCTACATAAATCCCATAATGTAGCAATATGAGACTTCAAATTAAAACATTCACCCGTCAAAAAAAATATTAAACGAAAAGTTCTTATGAAAAATAATTTTTATTTTTAATTTTTTCCGGTATTTAAAATAACCGGTAACGAAGTATCGGGTTTTTAAGCTAGTTAAGTTATAAAAAAAACTCAAGATCCAGTTGTAAGTAAATGTAGGTTTTTATATACACCTCCTACTCTGTTTAATTTATGAAAGACTCAATAGTACAAAAAAAAAATCACTAATCCCCACAAAATGAACCGCAAAAAATCTCTTATAAAAATATTGGTTTACTAACGTTGTTGTTGCGAAATCTTTTTTCTTTTAAAAATTTTTCTAAATTTGATTGAAAAATAACACATCAAATGAGGCCACACAAGTGTAATCCCAGTTTTCATACCTCAATATAATTTTTTGTTTTTGCACTTGTTTCTTTTTTTATGAATGAAATTTCTTTTGGTTTAAGAAAGAAAGTAAGAGGAAAGAAACTCATAATCCGTAAAATTACAGGTAACTTCCTGTGCAAAAAAACAACAAAATCAACCAACAAATTTATGGTTGTTTTTGTAATTTGTGCAATATTTTGAGCCAGCGAGTTCTTCGCCAAAGAATTCTCGATAACAAATGTCCAGACATAATTTGAAAAGCATAAATCCTTGTTTTTCTTTCATCCAGACAATATAATCATCAATGATATTGATACCGATCATATTCTCTTATTGAGTTGTTAACAGGGTACAAAAAAAAAAGCAAGGACGGAACAATAGGAGACCTACAGCTGACCGTGCGAACAAAATTTATCAATCAAATATCCTATCATCACATCATATGGTCCATTATAATTATGGATAAGACTGGCAAGGCAGTTAATGATAAAAATGTATTTTTTACAATTGATTAAAAAACAATAAGGAATTGATTTAAAATTGTTTCTAAATCTTCTTCGAAATTCATCTCTACAACTAAAGTATTTTTCTGATGTAGACTAGTGGTTTAAATTAGAGACGGGTAGGTGAGCTAATTTTGATTTATACTTAAGAGGAAAAAACTCTAATCACAAACGTTTTAATCTGCACAAATTTTTGTTGGATCTTAGAGCTTTATCGTATCTCTATTGTTATTCTTCCTCTATGGCTAATTCAACTCTTTTTTACTGTTTAACTAATAAAGGCTGGTATTCAAACATTTTGCATATATTTTTTTATTTCTACAAACTTATTTTAATCAACCAAGGATATTGAAGGATACAATTTTTAAAAGGAATTTTTTTAAATTTTAGGTCCAGATATATTGCGACACAGTGTTTTATGGATTATCAGGGATTATGATCTCTCATCTGATATCTACATTGGCGTCATTTAATGAGTACAAGTATTAAAATAATTTGTTTAACAATTTAACCTTAAATGTCCTTTTGAAAGGACATATTAACGAAAATCTGAGTATGCAGTTTAACTACATCTGGTCTCCCACTTAACATGAATATTGATTTTCCCATGCGTGGCAAAAATATTAAAATATGTCATAGGGTGCTATGTGAATACACAAAATGCTATTTTAAATATCAAAGATACGCAGAGAGGATATCTTTGACGAGTTTTAATAAAATTTTTTCACTAAACTGATAAAGTTTTCCTCACAATGTGAATGAAAAATTTTTTAAACTTTATGAAAAACTAGTTTTAATGAAACATTTTCAATAGTCGTGAGAAATTTTTAATAATTAATACACTTAGAATACTATGTAGGTAAAGACCACTGCAAATGTAGTTGAAAACAAATGAAATTTCACTTAAAGAAAGAACGACTTACATTTCATTAAATTCAACTAACATTGTCATTGGTTTTTGACTGTTTATAAAATGAAATGTAGTAAAAATTAACCATTTTTGTTTTTTTTTAATAAAAACAAAAAAACTGATGAAATGAATAGAAATTCATAGTACAGTTATTTGAAGTGGTTTATTTTTTAAATTAACTACAAAGGTAGTCAAAACTGACAAATGACCTTGACAAATGACCACTTTTTCATTTCATCATAAAGATACTGCATTACAACTCAAACGACTACAAATAATTTCAGCAGCAGTTCCCGGAGTGTACGAAAAAACGAAAAATTACAAGGGGAATATTCCGGTGGGTTCTCTTCGATCTTAATGAAATTTATATACATATGGGGTAGAGGAAACAAAAACAAAGGCACACGTATTTTTTTAGCGACAGAATCTCATGTTCAGGGTCTAAAATGTTGGGTTCGTTATTTGGTTAATTTCGTTTTATTTCAAATTTTTTTTTTAGAAAAATGGGAATAAATGAAAGATTTTTTAAAGACGCGTGAGCAGGTATATGAAATACCGATGAAGTATTTTTGTTATTCAAAAAAATGTATTTTAAGTGTTGGTTAAAGTTGGTTTAAGCTAAAAATTATGTATATTAATGCCTATTTAATTTAATCGAGGGGGTGTCTAAGCTTTTTCCGATATTCATAATTGTTCTTCTTTTATACGACTTTTCCCGAAGAGCCTTATTCAACCATATTAGATTAGATTAGACTAGAGTGGCACTATGCACCGCGACCAGAAGTTGGTATTTTGTGCTGCCAGCGAATACACCCTATAGGTTCAGGCTCCCTACGAAGCCAACTATCCTACCAGGTAAACAATTCCAAACGTCCGATGGCGTCACTATACGACCACCAAAATAACGCACCCTCCTGTCGAAGAGCCTCGGACATTTGCAGAGAACATGCTCTGAGGTCTCGGGTTCCAATTCACAAAACCTGCACGTATCCGTAGAGGATCGTCCCATCTTGTACAATTGATGCCTAAGGCCACAGTGTCCGGTGAGGTAACCCGTCACGGTCCTTAGTTGGTCCCTCGTCATATGCAATAGTTTCCACGACCTCTCCCCAGAGGGAGATATAAACAGCCTCGCCTGTCGCTGCCAAGGCGATCTGGCCCAATAGGCCCCAAACACCGACTCCCTCCATCTTCTGAGCCTCTCTCTGACATACCATTGGGTATGAATTGTCGACGAGCTTCGCAGTTGGCCAAACAGTCAGCCCGTTCGTTGCCCTCATGCCCCTCATGGCCAGGAACCCAGCCCATTGTCAAGAAGTTGTTAAGTCCGAGACGATTTAGAGAGTCGATACATTCTTTAACCAGACTCGACCATATTACAAATATATAAAATAAATGCCAACCCTACATAGATAATATGGGTTTCAAAATTTTTTTTCGAGCACATCAACGCTGCCTAAAAATAAATTAACAATACATTCATTTCAGACATGTTCACACAAACAAATTTAACAGTTTTTGACACCACCTATTAACCCTTAAACGTAATAGTTTGCCGCTTATGAAAAATATGTGTCCCTTATTTTTATTATATTTATTATATTTTTATAAATTAAGATTATTAATGAAACCACAACAAATGTATATAACCAACGGATAAAAAGTGGCCCTGTGTTCCCAATAGGAACCACAGGACATAATATATATATATATATATTTTTTTCTTCCCTATCATATATCTGAATTTCATTAAGACCGCTTTTTTGTGATTCGAGTGTCCATTAATTGTCTCGATTTTCTGAAAAAAAAACACCCTTTATTTTTTTTTTAAATCGTGTATCATTAGTAATTTTTATATTTGCAAAATGCTTCTCAATATAGCATCAAAAATTAATTTTTTAGACAGATAAACCTAAATACACCACCCTATGGGGAATGAGGAGTCAATTGACCTAAAAGTGACTGGTTAAAGGACTTATCACAGGACTGGTATAATACTGAAGTGGGTTAAGCAGTGTCAACTGTCCTAAAATTACCAACCCTGTGACTGGTAAAGGGAGGACATACCACTTAACCAGAAAGCTTATTAACAAGAAAAAGCCAGTTGGCCAGAATTTTACCCATTGGAAGCTGTTTAGTTTTCGTTTATTTTTATGCCCATCTTTGGTTAGTCCTGTGGCATGCCACTATGTGGTTTAAAGCAGGACAAATGACCCCCTCCTATGACAAGTCCATGTTAAAGTTGCCAGTTGTTTACATAGGGTAGGGTTTAGCAGAGGACCGGTCTCTGGCACGAAGGGACCGATCCTGTAGCACACGCAGGACCTGTCCCATTCCCCATAGGGCACGTTTGTGTATTGTTAATACAGTGTTCTGAAGTTTAAACTCTTTTAAAACTACGTGAGCTTGAATGAATGTGAGTCAATATTCACTCATGTATTTGTCTATATTACAATTAATACAAATAAATAAAAAAGATTTTAATCTTAAATTTTTTGTATGAAAACAATAGACAAGATTTTTTCTAAATCGAGAAAATTTCAAAATTAGTGTTATATAAACAACCCATGTAAAAAAGTTTTGATATAGTTATATATTACTTTATACAGTTATTTATAATTATATTTTTTAAATGGAATGTAAAATTATTGATTTATGCATCTTTAAACAATTTCGAAGGGGACAAACAATGAATAAAATGCATATAAAAAATGCATTTGTATCAAAAATGCATTTTTAAAAATAGTTTATTTCTTTATTGCATTAGTATGAAGGGACACAATAGTAAAAATCTAATGCTTTTTGAATCAGAGAAATCTTTTAACAACATTTGAATATAACGTATGCCAATTTAGTATATGGACAATTTTAAAACGCTTGCAATTAAAAAATTCATTATTTTTTTGAAAAAGTATTTTTTATTTATAACACAATATAGATTATAAATTATTAATTCACTTATTGTAGAGAGCCAACGCACCGCGACATTCTCTTTGCCGTATTTTATGCTTGATACCTCCCCTCCCTCCAATCATGCTTTGAACAATATTCATGTCAGTTTTTTTGATACATAAAATTTTAAAAATTAATTATTTTATCTAGTTTTTTCTGTTAAATACGTAAAAGACCTTCATTAACATTCGGGTATCAAATTTGGTTAACAAATGTGCAGCACTAACAAATAAATCTGCGTTTTTCTCAGTTTTTACTATATTTTACTATTTTTGCACAATTTATCATCCAATTTCGCAATCGATCAAAGCATTTTTGCACATAAGCAAAAAGACAAATAAGTGAAAAAACTGGGTACGCCATTAAAATCAGCGTGTCCGAAATATTTAGGAGCAATGGTCGGTACTCCTGTTTTCGATTTTAGGGATCAATTTTGTAGCGCAGTGTATTAATTTCTGTTTTAAAATTACTTTATTACCACACACTAAACTTGAAAGGTAATTGCAATATTCATGAAACCAAACTCAACTGAGAGCAGACTAAATTTTACACACATATTTTAGCAAAGGCATGAATTGCAAAGGACGCATGGATAATCATTGGAACCACACACAGACTTTAAAATCTCAGCCAAGGAATGGCAACAAAAAAGTGATAAAGTCAACACAGACTGAAAAAAAAATATAAAAAAAACTCAAAGAAGTATTTTTTTTTTTTGATACTAAAGCCTCAAAGAAAAATTGCACGTTATAACGTTTTCTTTCTTACCTCTTACTCTTTATTTAACTGGTAAATTTGAAAGTGTTTATCATGCAAACAACGTTAAGATAAACGATCTAATACAAGCAAAAAATCCAAAAATGTAAAAAAAAATATTGCAACTAAAAAAATTGTTCAAAACGAAAAACTTTGAAAAACTTGATATAAGGCGTTTACGAGCCAATAAAACTGAACACAAAACGTTAAAAGAAGCAGACTTGTTGCGGCAATCAAATATTCTCATGAATATTTTCGTTTGAAATCTACAGAAAAAAAAAAAAAATATCCTTTTAATGAATGAACGTTTTTGTTCACGAACCACGAACCTTAAAACGAAATGCTAAATAAAGATCTCTTTTATAATCTTAAAACATTTTAAGTGTCTTTAAGTTTGTCATACTGTATGTAACACCAAAGAGATTGCAATACTCTCAGTTACTGAGAAAATATATATAACTTGTGGCCAGCAAAAAAGCAGTGCTTCTTATTAAGCATTTTCATCGATAAATTTAACATAGGGTACTCATACCCATCAACATTTTTTAAAACAGATTCCCTCTGAACCTGTTCTAGAACAATTTCTTTTACCATCGGTTACATGGAACCGGTTCTAGAACAGAATTTAGAAACCGGTTCCGTATATTTACAAAAATAAAGAAAATCAAACATATTAGCTAGGCTGATACTAGTATTTTGATCTGGCTAAAGATCTCATTAGAACCTGAAGTTTTAGTAAAGCTAGAGCCTCCAGACTGGGCAGAGCTTTAACAAAAAGTCTATTAATAATAAAATTTGCTTCATTCTTAGTTTTTACTCTGGCTCAAGTAATATTTTTTACAGTTTTATTAGTTTTTTGTTTCGCTACTTAAAATTGATAGATTGATTTCTTTTCATGATGCTGCTGATAGTTTTCGACATATTTGTTATGATTTGAGCAACAATTTTTTCAATTAAAGCTTTGGTTAGTAACACTTCCAACCAGTGTTTGCCATAAGTTGAATGATAAAAAATGCTAGATCGTTAAAAAAATAGTCCTGAAAGTGCTAGACGGGGGAATAAAAGTGCTAGATTTTTTTTTTCATATATATAACTATAAAGCACTTCATTCTTTAAATTTGTAAACGAATCTTTAGGTCTCGTTTCCTTTTTTTTTTATAATATTTTCTCTTTATATTAAAAATATAAGATATTTTTCGAAATGGGAAACCAAAACATTCAATTGCGATTTTTTTTCTAATATAAGCGATTTTTAATTTTTGGCGACTTTTTCAATTACAGCAATTTTTTTAAATTTTGTAAAAAGTTTTTCCTATTTTTAAAGGTTATTTTTTTTATTTTGGATTTTATTTTTTTAATATTGACGGTTTTTTTCTAAATTTTGGAGATTTTTTTTTACAATTTTGGTGATAATTTTAAATTTTTTAGTTTTCGGCGATTTTTTTCATTTTAAGAAATTTTTTTAATTTTATCGATTTCTTCCCCAATTCTTTAGCGATATTTCTTTTGCAAATTTTAATTAAAGTTTTAATATTAAAAAAATTAGTTTGAAATTAAAAACAATATTCAATTAAATTTTTAATAAATATGATGAAAACCTTAAATCAAAAGAAAATCAATTAAATAGTTACAAATTACTTTAATTGATAATTTTCTTAATAGGACCGAATTCATTTAACTTTTAATTGAATCAACTAATATTTTAATTAAAAGGCGATTTTAGTTTTTTCTGTCTATAATCTTATTGATCATATTATGAAGCTAAATGTGTGATTATGTGAGTTATAATATGATCAGCCAAAACCATATTTATGATCATTACACAAAAAAAAAACTAAAATAGTTTCATTTAAAATATTTGTTGATTCAATTAAACGTTTAATTGAATTCGGTCAAATTAAGGAAATTAAGTATCAGTTAAAATAATTTGTAACTATTTCATAGATTGCAATTTCAATTAAAGTTTTTTTCTCATCTATTAAAAATTTAATTGAATATTGTTTTTAATTTAAAAAAAATTTTTAGTAGATACTATTAAAAATTTGCAAAAAATATCCAAAAATTGACTTTCCCCAATTTAAAATAATTGGCAAAAATAAAAAAATTCTTATATATTAACAATTTTAAAAAAATTACGAAATTTAAAAAATTGTAAAAATTAAATAAAAATTGCGAAAAATTGTACTATTGTCAGAATTACATTTAAATAAAAAAGCTCAAATTGGAAAACGATCGCCAAAATAATCGATTATATATGAAAAAATAGCCAAAATTTTCAAAAAGTAACAAAATTGAAAAAAAAAATCGCCAAAATCTAAAAAATCGCCAAAATTAAAAAAAACGTTAAAATTTAAAAAAATCACCTAAATAAAATTCAAAACGTCTATATCTAGACAAAATTAATAATTTTTGGTGATTTTTTTTGAATAATAACAATTTAGTTCGGTTTTGGCGATTTTTTTTTTCAATTTTGGCGATTTATTAAATTTTGACATTATTTTCTGTGTTGTCATCATGGGTTATAAAAACTGGAAATTTTGTATGCACCAAATTAGTTTTCAATTAAACATTTAATACATATTATCAAACTTTTAATTGAAAGTGATTTTGAAATCGAACAAAACAAAAATTTTGTTGAAAATACTTTTTTCTGTGTAGTATCTTAACATGATAGTTTCGTGTTATTTAATCATATTTTCTCTCTGAGTGTAGGTATTGTTGGATAGGTAGCGGCTTCTTTCGCTACAATTTGGTAACAATGTTCACAATAACATAGTAAAGTGTATGAAAAATTCGACATCGCTGACTTCAACGCTCTTACTTGGTTTTCTTTTGACCGTGACTTTGAAATGAAATTAAAGGGTGGAGTTGTTTTTGCAGATTATAAAACGTTTTTAATGAGAATTTATGTTGTTAACTTTACAGAATTTGTTGTTAACCACATTTTAAGGTGACAAATGACAATCTGTCAATGAGTATGCAGATTAAAAACGTGCGACTTTTCTTAAAAAAAAAAAAAAAAAAAAAAAAAAAACAGAACTTTAAAAGGAATTTCGGTTATTTCAAAGGCTTCGTTTGGTAAATCAATATTGTGGTTAAATATTCCATATTAATGTTAGTTTGTTGCAGAAGAAGTTTTACTGATGTGTGGTTTTGTAAAGAGTTCAAATTAAAAAGCATGCTACAAAAAAAAATCGACCTAAACTTATATAATATTTTGCTTTCATGAATGAATTGCGTGTTTTAAAGCAAATTTAACACAACAAATCTTACAAAGTAAGAAATTAAGTTAATGGTATTTTAATGGAGTTTTACATGATGTGGTGCTAAGTGTTGTTGATTTTGATGTTAATCATCGTCAACATCCTCAAAACATCTTCCTCGACAGCATCATCTTTATACGCTTCTACTTGTTTAACTCTTATCATTACAAGACATTAAACTAAAAGGTCTACTAAATAAGTTAAACCCAAAAATTAACCTTGGACATTATAAGGACAAAGAAGGACCGCCTTTTAAATACAAACAAAGAAGCAAAGCAGGCAAACGAAGAAAATACTCTTGAAAATCGTTGATAAAACACGCAAAAGAGCATGATAAAATGTCAGTTGTTATCATATTTACACAATTCACGTGTGTGACCCAAAACTCAAATGTTAATATTGAATCCTTTTTGAAAGCAGTCAATGAATTCTAAAGTTCATTCACAGAATTTAAACACAATTTGAATGTCTGAATGCAATCAAAAACCATAAAATACATTTTAAATGGTGCCATTATTGTCGACTTCAAGCTTTGAAAACCGCCGTCGATTATGGTATTGAATTGAATGGAGTCTCAAAAAAAAAATGTTGTAACAAAAAAAAACTATAAAAAACGAAATCAGGGCAAGTTTTTGTTTTTAATTCTTAGGAAAATGAGATTTTTATCACAGCAAGTGTCCTTCACTCAACCTTAGTAAATAATGCTACGTACAATAAATATGACATCCCTAATCATACACTTGTTACCAACAAATTCCATTAAATCCCAAATTTTCAATTTTAGGAACATGTCTTGAAATTCTAATAAATTTTTCAAACGTGTAGGGAAAAAAGTGAAAATTTTGTAAATATTCAATTATAAGGCACAATTTTTGTTGTATGTTAAACTATTTGCTTAAAAAATCTTTTAAAAAAGACAAATTTAAAGTCAAAATCCTCTATTATCCCAAAAAAAAAAAAAAAATCAAGTAAAATAGCGGCAAAGTTCACTTGTTTTTTCTTATTCCCTTTTCAGGCTCTCTCTGTAGATATTTTATGTTGGCTAATGCATTTCCAAGAATTTTATTATATTTTTTTTTTTAATTCTGTTTTTTCATTTCTTTAGCCAGTTTAATGTACAATGTTGTATGGAGACTGTCTGACAAGGGAAGCCTGTTGGATGGTATCTTCAGATTTCGATGAAATTGAAAAGACGAAAGACGTAAAAAATTGGTAAGAAACATACGGGGTAAAAATGGGTTTTAAAGTTGTTCGAAACTTTTTTGTTTTAAAACTTTTAATTAATTTTTGTATGCCAGTGGAAAGGTCATTCTAATACTTTTTCTTTGATATCAAATTTGTATATACATATATATATATATCTATATATAACTTTTTTTTTTGAAAAAGCTTTAAAAAAACTCGTGTAACGGAAAGTTGGCTTATTTATGAACCAAACTTTAACCCCTAAATGTGAAATTGGGCAGCTAAAAAGATACTAATTTTTATTTATTTTGCCCCCTCTATAACATATCCAAATTTTATGGCAATCGGAGGGAACCCATCAGCGGTCCTTCCTTGTGATGTTGATATTGCAACAAGTATCTTCTAAATATTGTTAGTTTGGCTCGTCTCTAAAGAGATTTTTGTCGATTTATTTCCTTCATATTTTTTTGGGACAACACTATCAACATTTGAAGCTGCTACAAGCAAAAAACATTCGTGTGAAATTTCGAATTTTAAGATTGAAGGTAAATATTTGTGTTGTCTTAACACAAATACTTTTCGTATTCCAAAATAATTAATTTTATATATTTTATGAAAACAATCACAGTAGGATTTTTTTTTTACTTTTCTTTTGTACAGAAAAATTGAAAAAGATATTTTAACAACATAAAAGAAGACAATTTAGAATTTGGATGAAAAAATACTTGTGGTATCTCAAAACCGTTACATCGACACCCTGTTTCAAGTTGCCTTGAAACAGGAGTAGAATGTGGGCGTTGTGGTGTAATGGTTAGCGCGTTATAATGTTACCCAGATGGTCTCGGGTTCGATTCATGGTAATATCGACATCAATTCAAAAAAATAATATGAAGTTTTCGATCCCTCATGCCTATCGCAGCACCCACCTTCGGTGTTCCCATAGCACTTAACCCCACCGAAGTAAAATAATGAATCAATCAGGAATATTACCCAAAAAGCTTCAATAAGTCTGGTAACTGTCCAACAACTGTTCTAAGACTAAATCATCTTAAGCAATTACAGTGTTGCCATGTTTGAAGCCCTTCATCTTTCCCTACCTTTCATCTCTCCACCCTCACTAAACGATTCGGTTAGAACGAGGTTTTCTCAACCGAAAATTCGGTTGCATTAACCGAATTCGGTTGTGACAACCGAATTTTGTCATCGCAACCAAATAATGCTGTTGTAACAAAATAATTGTATCAAATTTATCAAGTTTGGTGGTAACCACCGAATTTAATGGCTGCAATAACCGAAATATATTTTAATTCGCTTGTAGCAACCGAATTACTAATAAATTCTGCTACACCAACCGAATTTTACATTAATTCTGCTGGTGCTACCGAATTGTCTTACAACTCGGTTGTGGTTTTGGAATAAAACTTAAATTTCCTTAGACTTAAAAAAAAAAACAATTTAAACAATCAAAAAAAAAAAAAAACATAGAAAATATTTACGTCAAACCGGCCTAAGCTTTATCACAATGAAATTAATACCACATGTTCGGCACAAAAAATAAACAATACGTTCTTCTACCAAATTTTTTGTCGTTGTCCACTTTAGACGATACGGGCCAAACTAGGTTTCGATCGAATTTCAAAAATTAATCAATAAAAACGTATTAATGTAGGCGTAAATTATTCCTCTTCCCAAAAATTATACTTTTTGTGCTTTTATTTAAGAAGATATGGCGATTTTAGTTTTTCGAAAAACGCGAAATTGAGCGCAAAAACACCTCAGCTTAAATATATATTGATCAAACTTAAGCGCCTTGTTATTAATACTAAACACAATCTTTCTGCCAAATTTCATAAAAAGCCGTCAATACATTTTCAAGTTAAGACAATGTCCTTTAGAGGTTTCTTATGAGAACCATGTTTGTCCTTGGACCAAAATAAAAGATTTTTTTAAATGCTTAAGCTTCAATCTTACCCTGGGTTTTTATCAACGGCTTCTATAAGCAATAAATATGTTTTTAATATTTTTGAAAATTGCGTTTTCTACAAAACTACATACAGTAGTGGTCAAAACATTTGGAACTGAGATCGCATTTGTTGTTTCCAAATCACACTCAGTTACTAAAATTTATTTTTTACATATTCTTCATACATTGTTTTATGTTAAACAAATAAAAAAGTTAATTCCGTTAAATTAAAACAACAACAAAATTAATAATAATAAATGTATTCAAAATGCAGGTGTTCAAAACATTTGCAACTCTCATTATTCTTACTCTTAACGAAACAATTTATACTAACAAATGCTAGGATATAACGGTAATCGCTTTCCTCTTTAATATGAGATTCAGGTCGTTACATTTTTTAAACAAATTTATTATAATTATTGTTCTTTAATAGTTGTAATAAGATGTTGGAAGCATAAACATCGTAAGAATAATTTTTGTAAAAAATGGCAGGAAATAAATACAATTCTGATTTTAAATCAAAAGTTTTAAATGATTTTCAAAATGGACTTTCCCAAAAAGAAATTTCTATAAAACACTCCGTTCCAAAATCAACGATTTGCCACATTGTAACATCCACACAACTCCTAAAGGTGGAAGACCCCGTATTACAACTGTAAGAGAAGATCTGAAAATCAAGAATTTTTTTACGAAATATCCCAAAGCAGTTCCCAGAGAAGCTAAAACTGAAATTTTAATAGATGCCAGTCTTCCCACCATTAAAAGAAGAGCCCGAGAATATGGTCTTAGAAGTTATAGATGTACAAAAAACCCGTTTGTGTCGGAAAAACCGAAAAAGCTCTGCTTGACTTTGCATGCACCCATTTGAACTGGACTCAACAGCAATGGAAAAATGTATTGTGGTCAGAAGAATCTTAATTCAACCTCCGGGGATTAGATGGAAGAGTCAATGTTCGAAGACCACGAGGCGAAAAGTTTAATCCCAGATACACAACCGCCACAGTGAAGCACGGAGGTGGAAGCATTATGGTGTGGGGGTGTTTTTCAGGAAATGGGATTGGCCCAATTCACCGCATTACTAGCACAATGACGGCCACAATCTATAGACATCTTTTGAGTTCAGTTATGCTTCCGTATGCTGAATGGAAAATGCCACTGTCATAAACCTTCCAGCACAACAACGAGCCAAAACACACGGCGGGGGTTGTAAAAGTTTGGATGCAGGAAAATGAAATTAATATCATGTCGTGGCCGGCTCAATCTCCCGATCTCAACCCGATTGAGAACATGTGGATGGTTGTAAAACGGAATATCGGCAATAAAGTATTCCGAAATGGTGATGAACTTTTCGTCGAGTTGGAGAAGCAGTAGAATGAAATTTCTGACGATTATATTAAAAACTCATTGCCTCAATGCCTAAGAGCTGTTCAGAAGTTATAAAAAAAAATTGGCAACGCTACAAAATACTGAGCGTTAAAACCATTGTTTGTATTTCCTGTTAATTACTTTAAGAGTTGCAAATGTTTTGAACACTGCACTATCGACTTATTTTGTTAAAATTACTTTTTTTTTATTTTTGAGAGGCTATGAATAATTTTTTTGTATTTGTAAAATAATATGCTATAACTAAATTTAATAAAAAAAAAAACAAAAGCTTATACGACAAATCTTTTTGACCAAAAAAATTATAATTACCAAAACCATGATGTCAGTTGCAAATGTTTTGAACACCACTGTATAAGATTTAGCTAAAAGGGGTAAGTAAGTAAATTAGCGATATTTTGTAGAATGATATAATGGTGTCTTTATAAGTTTTTTCTGAAGTATTTCTACATTTATTGCGCCCTCTAGTGGTGGCGTTCACAGTATAAATTCAAATTTTGACGGTTTGGTATTTCACCTCAAGTGACCGATGTTTTAAAAGTGATCACGCTGAAATTAGCATCAAGTTGAGTCCTAGGGTAGTAGTCAGCGGAATCGGTACAGGCCTTTTCGAGTTATAATGTGTTGAATTTTGATATTTTCGCCGAACAGACCATTTTTCGCATTAATATAACTAATTACCTATTGCAGTTAGAAGATTTTGCACAAAATGTTTTCGATAGCTTTTTCTTCAGTGTATAAAAAATATTAAAAAAAGTTTTTTTACAATGAAAATGAAAGTTATTCAAGTTTGCGGCCATACTCTATATTTCTTTATTAGGATATTGTCCTAACAAATAATCTATAGAGTTTTTGTTTTCAAATTTATGAATTGAAAACTTTCAGGAATGTGTTGATAGATCTATTTCGGGAATTTTCTGAAAGTGGTCAATTAATAAATTTTAAAACAAAAACTCTATAGATTATTTGTTAGGACAATATCCTAATAAAGAAATATGGCCTCGAACTTAAATGATTTTCATTTTCATTGTACAATTAAAAATCGAAAAAACATAATTTTTATTTTTAATAAAAATTATATCAAACTTAAATTTTTTTTACTTTTTTTCTGCAAAATTGAAAAATTTGTTTGACTTTTTTCAAGATGCTTGAAAAAAAAAAAACAATTTGACAGTTTGTTGCAAATTTATTAATTCGCAAAGATATTGGAAAGTAAGTGTAAAGAGATCGCTAAAATGATCATATTCATTCGGGTAAACATCGTTGTAGCCACACTCACATAACAAATTCGGTTGTCGCAACAGAATTTCATCCAGCCGAATTGCTGCAACCTCGTAGAGTCAGTTGTCACAACCGAATTCACGAGGTTGCAGCAACCGAATCAACTCGGTTGGATAAAACTCGGTTGAGACAACCGAATTTGTTATGTGAGTTTGTGTACAACAATGTGTACCCAAATGAATATGATCATTTTAGAGATCTCTTTACATTTTCGCTCATAATTTTTAAAACGCTACACCGATTTTGCACAACTTTAATACTAAACTGATTACGGAAATCACAAGTGCGTCGGCTAAAACTACTATAAAATTTACTAAACGTTTCTAACTGTTAGCCATTTAGTATGTTTATTGAAAAATCTGCGTAATCTTATCGATGACTTTAGCTATAAGTAAAAAATGTTCTAAACCCTCACCTACTTTAGATAAGACATTGAGTGTTCTATGAGAAAAAGAAGGCGTTTTTGAGCACGGGTTTGCCTAACATTTATCGGTATTTGATTCCACTACAAACAATTGGCATACATTTTTCCATAAAGTAAGTAGGAAGGTAGGTAGGTATCCTTTGCATACAATCCTTAAATGAAAAACCAACATATTTAAAGTGTGGGAAACAAAATCAAAATTCTCTAGGCTACTAAGTAATGTGAAAATAAACACGACAGGACATTTAAAGAAAGAGGAAAAACAGTACAACGAAGTGTCTTTTAGTTTAGTGCACATGCCAGACACAGGTTACTTAAAGGAACGTGAAGAGCATGAGTTATAACCATGTGCCAACAACAAAACACACACGAGTTGTTGAGCGATGTAAAAAAAAAAAGAAACCAAAAACGAACCAGACGAAAAACAAGTACAAGAAAAAGGATCGTGTTGAGCCTGGTATGACAACTTGCATGTGCAAGTGGCTAAAACTGATATTTGTTTAAGAATATAATAACTGCATTCATTTGCTCCAAGATTTATTTGACAATTCAAGTGCTCAATATATACAAATCGTGGGAAGATTTGATTTTCTGTTGGGAATATCTTTTTGCCTTTCAGTTGGTAAAATCAAATTTGTTCAAGTGTTGTCTAGTTGTTGCCTGCATTTTTTTTTTTTCCGAAAAACAACAAGAATTATTAATATTGTTGGTAAAAAAATCTGTTGTCATTTCAATTGTGTTCATGCAAAAAGATTTTATGATTAGCAGAATTTCCTTTTTAAAAGATATAAAGTCAGGGAAAATTAATAACTTCCAGCATATGTTTTTAAATTTGTTTATCGATCTTTAATTGAATAACCATCTAATTATCTTGAATTTTCATGAGTTTTCTTTTATCAGCATTCAGTTGATAAAGGTCTTTAACACGAGCGTTCGAACGAGCAAACATATTGTTTGAAAAATATCATTGTTGTAGTTTTTTCACATTTGTTGTTTATGTTAATGTGTCGAAAAATACGTTACGTTTGGCACTTTCTTGAGTCATATTAAACATACATACATGCACAGTAGGTTGGCATTTAAATTTTTAATTTGGAAGATCCTTTGAAATTAAAGTTCCTACAGGGAATGTATAATCAATGAACCCGATATTCTACACCCAAGAAAACGATTTGTTGTCCAAACCGAATTTGGCGAAAATTCAGTTGTCACAGCGTAATATCAATTGTCTTACCTAAAATAGTGTTGTTTGTAAGAACGGACTTTGGTCCCAATTCTATCGTTCCGTTGCTCCAGCCGAAAATTCGATAGTCTCAACCAAAATGGGTTAAGGGTAACGTAATTATCTGTGTGCAGTTTCCCGCTGTGTGCAGTTTCAGTTGCTACGATGGAAAATTCAGTTGTCACAACGTAATATCAATTGTCTTACCTAAAATAGTGTTGTTTGTAAGAACGGACTTTGGTCCCAATTCTATCGTTCCGTTGCTCCAGCCGAAAATTCGGTAGTCTCAACCAAAATGGGTTAAGGGTAACATAATTATCTGTGTGCAGTTTCAAGCTGTGTGCAGTTTCGGTTGCTACTATCGAAAATTCAGTTGTCACAACGTAATATCAATTGCCTTGCCTTATCTAAAATAGTGCTGTTTGTAGCAACGGAATTTGGTGCCAATTCTATCGTTCCGTTGCTTCAGCCGAAAATTCGATAGTCAAATCGGTTAAGGGTAACGTAATTATCTGTGTGCAGTTTCCCGCTATACTTAAGAGCTTTTCAGAGATTTCAGAAAATTTTGGAGGCAAAGTTGAAAATCGCACATTTACTACAAGACTGTCATAAATCAAAATATGAATTAATGATGTAGATTTAGAGAATAATATATTTTATTTTTTCTTAAATATACTTCATGGAGAAACTGTGCTATTCTCGGGTCTCTCGATAATTAGCGAATTCGCTCACTAAGAGAAAAATACATTAACACCCTCTATTTATAAAAAACGTGACCAAATAAATAGAGAAAGGGTCGAGCGAGGCAGATGTGGATTGAAAAATTTAAACTCGCTTTCAGAAAAATCGTGTTTTTTTAAGTTATGTCAGTCTTGCAGTAAATGAGCGATATATTCGACAAAAGTGAGCAAATAAAATTGGTCAACTCAACAACTATAGGGACAATTTTAAATGGGACACGATAACAATTTTGAATACCGAAAGTTAGTTGATGCAAACATGCGGTTCGGCCCTTGTTTCAAAGAACGATAAGATTAGAAGTTTGACTTAACATATCGAATGCCGTTAACTCAAGTAAACTTAGCAGTTTATCAGCCTAGTTCCAATTCAAAGGTCTAAAATCATTTGGACCCCGACAAGAGGTTACCCACTCATACTTCTATTACCTTTCTTTTAGTTATTCCTCTTTAAAAAAAATTACTGGAAACTGAAGGTTAAGAATGTCGATAATCCATATTCTATAGGCTTTTTTCCTTAAATCTAAAAAATTCTAAAAAAAAATATTAATTTGAGGCATTTATTATTAATTCTTATATTATCTTCTTATTAATAAGAAATTTTAATAATAATATTATTCTTTTATTTTTGGACTGCATATTCAAGTTTTAGTAAGGCAAAAGCACACATAATTTCTGAAATTACGCATAATGTGTGTAATTTGCTTTTCACACAATCATTTGTACCGAGCCAGAATTTCAGTTACGTTTGCGCTGGGATAGTTAATCTTAGTCGGTGGTTCTGATTTGATATTTAGATATAATGTCCCAGCAGTACTCATAACTCTGACCACAAGACCGTTTACTTCTTCAAGGATGGCTCTAATATGTCAATAGCTGAGTATCGAGATGGTGCACTTACTTTTTGACAACTGAAGAATTTTTCAGGCGAACATCTTTCAAAAGTAATAAAAGATTAGAAAAGCGATGGTCTAGTTACCATGGCAATGCAATGACGAAGAAGGCGTGTAAAAATAACCAACAAATTTGCCGTCGAATCTGTATAGACTTCTTGTGAGTGTGCTCGTCAGAAGCCACGTGTGGGGAACAATGAGGTACGGTGGATCATATTAACGATCCCTAAATCTTAAACAAATGTCTAACTGGTGGCATCTCCCAAGAGTGGGGTTGAATGAGAGGACTGACGACCTGCGGAACTTGAACAGTGGGCCCCCAACATGAACAAGGAGATATGGGGTAGGGATGATTGATGCGGTCATGAAGCTACAGCGAGGAGGCCCGGATGGGCAACACAAAGAGGTCTTGAGGCTAGGTAAGAGAAAACTGGCCAATCTGAAAATCATAATGGGCCACTTAACATTTAAGGCACCCTTTCACAAATAAACAGGAGCGTCTGTGGGTTTGTGGATGATTAGACCCTTAAACACTTCCTTTGCTTTTGTCCAGCCTTCACGAGGAGCGGTGCAGAGTATTGAAGGAGCGTCGTCATGCCGTCGCTAGAGTGATTGCGGGAAGTTGTCTTGTGGAAAATGATTATGAAGGATACTAACTTCTTCAGACTGACAATAATCTTTACGGCGAACCGACAAGGGAGGTATCCCAACGCTGATCCGCAAATTTTAAAAAACTTTGGATGGAAAAGAGAAGAAAATAAGAAACAAGAATTTTATCAGCGGACCAGTTTCACATTTTCGTATCGAAACATGTCTGAAATTTAAGAAAACTATGTTTTATTGTACTTATTGTTAAAGTATTCAAATAAATAAAGGTTTTAATAACCAAAGGTGGACCCAAATTGGAAATATAGAGGAAACAGTTTTTCGGGAGAAGTCGCAGTAAAGACGAACAGTTTGAAATCTGGAGAAACGCAGACTTAAATGATTTTTTACCCAAATTAATTGCAATTCCTTACCGAAACGAAAATTTTAATGTAATTAAAAAGTAAATTTTCGAATAACAAAAATTATTGGAAGTTATCGAACATGTTTTATACACCAATTTATCTTAATTTCCGAGTAAGTATATGAAAAAGTGGGTAATTTTTGACTGCACTTTGCCATCCTTAAATATAAGATTGAAGAGCTTATAGCTGTGCCATAGATTTTTCTTCTCTACAGCATATCCAAAGTTCATTAAGTGCTGAAGGTACACTTTGGAATACCACTTTTGAGAGATAATCTGGAATGTCGTCATATGTCTTTCTTTCATCTACAAAACATGGGAACAATGGGTATACGAGGCCAGCAAGTAACCTAAGCTGTGTTGACACTAACAAGCAACAGAGGAAGATAAAATACGTCCTTCGAACGTCTCTGTCCTAACGCTATATATATCTTCTTTGCTTCTCTCCCTTTAAGTAGAGTTTGACTGTACTTATCGCAACGACGCAAATTGCTCATGGTTTAGTTAAACAATACTAAGTAAGAAGTAAAAGGAAAAACTTGATATAATTGCCTAATCGCAATGGAGGATTTTCATTTTTCCCTAGTTTGAAGAATTCTGGTGGAGAGATATTGCATTTTTCAATGTGAAATAAATTTTTGACATTTAACTTTAGATCGAACCTAAATACATGCACCTCAACTTTCCGAAACAAATAAACCCATATATAATAAGTGTCATTCTAATGCGCATACATAAGTTTATGTTACGATTGAATAGAAAAAATAACAACCCAAAATTTCAAGGAATAGTCTCTGCTGACTGCGAATGCATTAAATATAAACACTATGCGTGTGTATGTAGTAGGGCTTCCAATCGGGACTGGTTTTTCTGAATCCCGGGATTCGGGATTGAAGAATAATTTTCGGGATCCCGATTTCGGGATCCCGGGTTTTTCGGGATATTTTGAATCCCGGGATTCGCGGGATTGTTTGAAAAGTTTCGGGATTCGCGGGATTGTTTGAAAAATTTCGGGATTTTCGAATTATTTTTCTATTTATACCAAATATATAAAAACTATTTGAAAAATTACGTAATTTTCCAGTAAAAATACATATTTCATGTTTATTATTTATTTGTATAAAATATAATAAAAACAAACTTAAATTATTAATCGATCACAATTCATTTAGATCATATAATAAAAAACGTAACAAAAAAAACATTAAAATCTTATTTTTATCCATATTTGATTATTGCTATAAAACATTTGTTCAAACTTTTAAAAGTCGTGTATTTAATACTAAGTTGAGAAGAATACATTTCATGGCTTCAAGTAGCTTCGTAAGAATATTAAAGCATCCAATGTTGTATCTGCTAAGCTCGAACGAATTTTGTTGTTAATATATGATGCAGTTGAAAAGCATCTTTCGCACTCAACACTCGTTGGTAGAATTGTGTGTAAATATTTATAAGTGGCTTGTAGATATTTGCCTCTTACTCCTCCAGTCATATAAATCTCAATTTCTTTGCTAATAAGTGTTTCTAAATCGGCATCAATTTGAGTTATTACTTTTTTGGGACTCTTACAGTTTTCAATAGCATCTTTTAATTTTTGTTCAATTGAAATATGTTGGATCTCATCTATATCATCATCTGTTAAGCTCACATCGATTTCGATTGGTATAGAATCCTTAGAGTCACTTTTTTCGTTTAAACGGGCAATTAAGAGTTTTATTTCGACTTTAATTTGTATCATGTCCAAACTGCTGTCAAAGTCAGACTTATTACTTGGATTTTTCAAAAAGTTTAGAATAGTAGAGAACACTGTTCTTCGTTCTTGTATTCTTTTTTGAAGAGATTTGTATAAATCTCTACTCAAATCACTTTTCATTGTGGAAATTTCATTTAGCATGACTTCCAATGCGGCATCAGCTTTAAAGAGCGTCATGTCACTGCGGCACAGAGCCTCTAGAGTAAGTTTCATCGGTTTTAAAAGCTTAATAATTTCTTTTAGTAAAAGAAACTCGTCATCAATAAATGGTTCCAATTTTAAATCAATAACAGCTTTCTTTATTGGAATTTCTAATTCCGAAAAGCGATGGATCATGTCATACAGTGTATTCCATCTAGTTTGACAATCCAATAATAATTTCAATTCCCTTGTTTTGTCTTCTTTTACGTACTTTTGTAGTTTATCGTTTTTAGTTGAAGACTTTCTGAATGCTCTTACTATTTTCCGAACCTTTTCTATTACAGGTTTTATCTTGTACTTGTCAGTAATTTCTACCCGGTTTTCATTTGAACAATCTACAAATTCAAATAAACCAACATTTTCATCATCGTCATCATCCTCATCTGAAGAAAATTGGTTGTCTGTTATTGGAGTGTGCTTGTAAAATACATCTATCAAAGCTAGATGTAAACCATGAGCGTAGCATAGCTGCTGTTTTGGCGATATCAGCTTCCCAATTTTTTTCATGGTGGACGCCCCATCTGTAGTGAAGCCGACGATATCTGAAGACATTGTCAGTCCGAATTCTTTTAGTCTCTTATCGATGTATTCAATGCAATTGGTAGCGGTTCCTGAACTTTTAATTCTTACTAACCCGACGTTAAGTAGTTTACTGTTTGCATGTACAATAATATTAATAAACCGTTTGTTTGAGGTGGATGTCCACTCGTCAAAAGTAATGCTAAACTTTTCACCTTGTTGCTTGAGATCATCAATTTCAAGTTTCATATGTTCCTTACATTTTTTATAAAAACCCATGAAATGACTTTTAATGGTTTCTTGGGACTTTGGCACTTCAAATCCACGCGTTCGTAAAGATTTGCGAAGTTCCGTTGAAGTTATGAACTTCGAAAAAGGAAAACCATCGAGAGCAGTCATCCGGGCAATAACTGCAGGTAGAGAGTCCTCCTGTGAAGGATATCCATATTCGGTTATCTTTCTTACCTTTCGGTGTGGCTCACCGTTATGAACTTTTTGCAGCTTCACCTTATGAACCTTTAAAAACAATTTGATTTAGAAAAACATAAAACGAAAACAGTATACAACTTACGGAGTTAAGATGTGTCAAAAGCCCTTTCGTCGAACCACCATTAGTTTTTAGAATCTTTTTGCAAACTTTGCATTTGGCATACGGTTCACCTTTTGCTTCCACAAAAAAATGGTACCAGACGGAACTTTTGTCGGATTGTTTTGTTTTGTGTTCTACAAAATTCATAATTTATTTATATAAAAGTATTTAAAACTTATTCAATGAACATTTTTTGTACACAAAACACTTTCTTTCATTTACAAATAATATTGTAATTATTTTTTCACAAATGAAACGTAGCAGAATTTTTCTTTTGGTATGTTTTGTTTGTTTCTTAACAACAGGGTGTATCAAAAACTTTTTCTTTTGTCAACAAATACACGTACAAAAAACTTTATACAAATTATTGAAAAAAAATATAAAAATTAATAAAAAAATATTAAAAAAAATCGGGATCCCGAAAATCCCGGGATTGAAAATCCGAAATCCCGAGATTCGGGATTCGCCTGGTCCCGAAAATCCCGGGATTTCCGGGATCGGGATTTCGGGATTGGAAGCCCTAGTATGTAGTGACTGTATGAAGTATGTACTGGCTCATTTATAACAATATGCAGAGCTCAACATTACTTACATACAATAAAACGGCGCGAATAAATATAAAAATTTTACTCCCCCTGTTGTTGAGTTCGTCAAAATGATGAGCCCACATACCACCATTACCATACTCAACATTTTCGACACTAACGATACAATACGATATAATGATACCCACCAAAGCAAGTCAATAAAAAATAGAAAGAAAAAAACAACAGCACAATACTTTAAGTACCACCACAGCTCTTGGGAAAGTCATATAAATACACATTTGTAACGGCTTTAGCAGCTCAACGCTCAACAAAACACAAATCTAAAGAACATTTCTTATTTATGTTTTTATATCGTTAATAGACACCACATTCTCTGTATATGCAACATAGCACAGTAATATCGTCTCCTCATATGAACGTGATATAAAATTTTCAGATTGTGAGTTATGTTGAGACTTTTCACTGTGTGTGTGCGTGCATGTATGTGAGGCAGCTCATAATTGCCATAGTGGTGGTTGAAAGTAAAAACAAACACAAAAAAAAAACTTTTGTAACGGACAAAATTTCTTTTCGGTTTTTTTCATTCTGTGTATTAGTTAAAAGTTCTTGCACTAAAAATGCTTCTTTGCTTTGTGACTGCCTGCCTGCCTTGTCTTTAACTTTAACCTCTCCTTCTCTACGAGATGTTGGAATTTACTCTATACTCGTTTTCATGGTAAATGCATCTACTCGTCGTTAACGTTTCTATAGTATATGATTGTAGTCAGAGTCGATGTTGTTTTGTCTCGGTCGTATGTTTGGCTCAACATGAATATGTGATTTTCTCGAGAAAATAAAAAAAATAACCCAACCCAACCTATTATGCACATTTAAGAGGGAACTAAACTTATGGGGGTTAATTCAAAAGTGATTTAAGAAAATAAAACAATGTTTATCAAAAAAATCGACCGATATTAGATCCAAGCCCAGAACTCTTAACCCTATCGGAAATTAATATAATCTGGCCCAGAATAGGTCTTTTTATATGGAGAGAACTTGTCTCTTTTACGTAACCTTGTCATAGGAGAATTAAATCAAACTGTTGTTACATGGAGGTGTCCCGAAGCGGACCACCGAACCCCCAATAAAATTTGGGGATGTGATAGAAGGAACAAAAGTGAGAAATATTCTCTTAGAATCATTTAAAATTTTGGTTTGAGAACTTTTCAATATTTCTTTGGCTTCACCAGATAGATTTTCATTTGATAGATTTTTATTTGTAACCCTAAATAAAACACAAAAAAACATAATTTGTGGTTCCAAACTTTAGCCCCTAAATAAGAGATTGGTCAGCTGAAAGATATGTAGGTGTTACTTATTTTTCGCTCTCTACAACATACTTAAGTGTCATTGCGATCTGATGTCTAACTCGGGATACCTCCCTTGTAAGATGAGACAAATAATCTAACTATTTCGTTTAGGAGACTGTTGCGAAGACTGACTTCGCTGACTTCTATGAAGTCAGCCTTCGGTCGTGCTTGAGCGTTTTCTTGTGCTAGGTATCTGGACATAAACACATTCTCTCAAACAAAAAGGCGGATGAGCATGTTAAAAACGGCACTATCCGTATTTCAACGTTAATCTCTCTTCTTTGTAAACCTCTCTAGCTTAAAACCCCGATACTTCGTTACCGGAAGTTTTTAATTCGAAAATATTTTTTAAAAAAAAAACTAAACTGTTTTCTTAATAATTTTCTCTTTTAAGATTTTATTAACATCTTGCAGCAGCTGTTTAATTTTAAAGTTTCAGATTTCTACTTTAAAAGCTTTTCATATGTCATTCAAAGGGAAACTTTTTGCAATCTTTTCAGATGCCTACATTTCAAATGAAAAATTTCCTATGCCCAGCCGTTTGGGCTGGTCGATTAAAGTGAAGAACATTTGCTTTTTAAACCCCATTTAAACCATGTTCTTATAACATTTTTCTAGCCAAAGGGGTTTGGGCAGGACGTCAAAGAAAAAACGTTGGAACTTTCCAACAGCCCGTCTAAGGGGATGTATATTTGAGAGAAGGAACCTATATAGCAAAGCGGTTAGCTAGACCATCCCGAGTCTACATCCGCACAGACTAGGAAATTCCCATAAGTGGGGGAAAAAAATCTGAAATATGGCCTAATTCACTGAAAGGTTTTTTTTTACATTTCGTAAGAACGTGGCAAAAATTAAGACCCACTTAATGGCCAGCCTAAATTGCAAAGTTATTAAATTGCTATTTGGTATGTAGGCTCCTTCTCCCGTACACCAATTTTGAAGTTTCTCGCTTAAGCGGTTCGACCAGGCCGTCATGCGGAAGACTTTTTCCCATACCCGTAGGCATTACCAAAAATTCCAAATTTAGCGGAAGTATTGGCCGGAAAGAGCCTACATGCCAAATTCTAAGTTTCTAACTCCAGTGGATACTCAAGCATAATTCATTTAAAATTATAGATTACGGGTCACAATTCCATAGATAACAAGTACATGGTAAGAATTGAAAGAACGAGCTACCAGTTTTTGTATGAATGTCCTGCACTTTAGTGTAAAAAATTAAAAAATTCTTGTGGGTGGTGGATTAGAATAAGGCTGACGATGAACATGTCGCTGAAGACGAAAGTGAGGCACTCCCTCCAGCGCTGATCCCTACAAGTTTTTTTTTCATCTTCTCTTACATTTATTAACAATTAGTGTTTGTAATAACATTTTAATTATAATCTCAAACCAGACGATTACACAAAAAATTTATTTTGTCTTTCAAAAACTTCTGGAATTTCAGAAACATCGCGAAAGGAATCCTGGTATGTATACATCAAGATGTCGAACTGGAATGCATAATTAGAAACACTGCTATGAAGAGGAAGGAAAACTGGATTCATGTTGGGCCTTTCTGCGTCTCTATGGCCGATTTTTCCATGAGATGTGCTAACAACGGAGTTGCTAACTTTAGCTTCTGCATTTATAAATACGATTTATTAAATAATATTTTGGGTATAATCCACATAAAAAAATTTATAATTGCAAAGTTTTTCCAATAAGTACCTATTTACAGGAAAATAACAAACACGATTCACACAGTGCAGAAATGTTATCCTTAATGAGTTGTCAAGACCGGTTTATCGAATAATTCAATAGACTGGTTTTGCCCAATTTTCCGGTTTTTTTAAAACCCGGGGTTTGAAAAAATACGGTTTTCGAGTTATTCGAGAAATCGAGTTTTTCGTCTAGAATAATTCGAATATTTTTCCAACTGAAAATTCCAGAGAAATAAACATTTTTGGAATAATTTGAATGGTTTTCTCTCAGTTTTCAATAAAAAAATTCCTGAGAAGACAAATAAGCTTTGGTTTTTATGCTTTATTTAATCATTGGCTTTTTGGATTTTCCGATTTTGGTTTGCATCATTAGGGTCAACCATTTTTTTGCAAAATAAAAAAAATCGACTTTTCAGGTAATTTTTAAACAAAATCTTCCTGCATAACGTGCAATTTCTAAAAAAAAATTATTTACGTATTGTGCTATTTTTGATGCCCATATCGCGAAATAATTTTGATGCCAAAACACGCCAAATCCTAAGATTTATGAGCTTGTGTGTCCTTTAAGATCGATACGATCGTTAGAGTCTAATTACTTTACAATTTTAGCCAAATAAATTTTCCCAACTTTAAAAAGGTTTATGCGGAAATTTTGTTCATGATTTTTATGCATAATTTATTTTTTGTTCCACATTTCAACATTTAATCCCCATCCGTGGGTGTCCCGGTAGAAGACACTACATATTAGACAATTAGGTAAACTTTTACCACATTAAATTCGTTCAGAATAGTAGTAATAATAGTAATAATAATAATAGTAGTTCAGAGTAGTTGAAAAGGTAAATTTAAATAAGTTCGATTTCCCGGGACGAAATTCCCGGAAATTTTGCCGACTTTTCACTTCACTATTCCCGGGAATTTTTATTAGGATTCCCGGTAATTATTAAGAAACCGTGTTTACGGTTATTGTTATTTACTATATCCCTTCGATACTAGAGATCTTTCTAAAAACTGCCAAACGACGTCTAGGATGTTTTTCAATTGTAATTCTATGGAATTTTGGGGAAATCAATAGAAAAATCCCCGATTCAAATAAAACAGTTTATTATAAAAAAAAAAAAACATCGGATACAAAATACGAAAACTCTAATCACAGAAAAATTTTTAATTAAAAGAACACATATATCTCAAAACCTTTAGGTTTTATTTCAAGTAAAAAAAACTCCTACATTTCTAAAACTTAAACCCAGCATCGATATCCAACCTTTTGAAAAGTCTGTATTTATTATTCTTTATGATTGCATTAAGAAGTTCTAAAATGTGGAAAAGCGTGATTTTTGTAGGATTTTTGCAGGATAATCTCGCCAAAAGTGGGATGGTTAAACATAGGCGCTAACTAGGCATTTGAATCTAAAGAGATATCTCTCAGAACGGCCTAAGGACTAGTTTTCAAGAAAAAAAGCACATCATCTATACACAGTGAAAACCGATTCGATGTGACTACGAAGTTTTTTGGCAAACTTATGGTTTGGTAGGAGCCACCGACATTTTTGTTTGCTGTAATAGAAATTCGCTTTAGACAACAGTATTTCGGTTGAAAAAATAATATATAAAAAATTCAAACGGGGAGGGACAAATAGGGGAAGCATCAAACCCTTGGCAACCTTGCCAACCGTCAAAGCTAGGAACTTGAACTTTGGAAGGTGGGCTCCTAATCAGAAGTATACATCTGTACAGATCGAATTTTTGGAAATTTCAACGGGGGACAGTAAAGGGAAAAGTCTCCTCCTTGAAGTCCTGGCCAAACCACTAAAGCGAGGAACTTGGAATTTGGTATGTGGGTAACTTATCACGAGTATATATCTATATTGACGGGATTTTTGGAAAATCTCATGAGGAGGCGGCCTGGTTTAACTGCTGATGCTAGGTTCCTAAACACGAGTAGACATCTGTCTAGAGCGGATTTTTGAACATTTCTACGGGGAGAGGCTAAAGGGGTAAATGTTTTCCCCTTGGCGGCCTGGCCTCGCCACTAAAGCGAGGAACATGAAGTTTGGTATGTGGGTATCTTATCACGAGAAGACATCTAATTTACGGAATTTCTGGAAATTCACAATGGGAGGGGCAAAGAGGGGAAAACTATCCCCCATGACGGTCTTGCCAAACCGTTGAGGCTAGGAACTTGAGAATTTGCACGTGAGTTTCTAATCAGAAGTAGAGATCTGTATAGAGCGTACTTTGGAAATTCCATGGAGCAGTGGCATAAAGGGTAATAGTCTGCCCACTTTGATACTCTATATGTATTCCATTTACTCTATTGATCTTCTAAAGGTTATCAAATTATGTGAACTTAAAAATATTTATTTTTAATGCTTCCTATTATTACTAATGCAATGATGATACCCAAAGACAGTTAGATATCCACACAACAAGGGGGCTCGATTTTTTTTGCCTTTACTTCCTGATTATCAATCGGATCCATTAAAAGTCGATTGTGCAGTGATCACTTCAGTCGTTATACCTTTTTCTCCAGCTACTTTTCAATTAGACCACGTTTAAATAAAACGTCTCTCATTTTATAAATATTTTTTTTGTTGGTTTGTTGGTTCTCTATCACCGATTTCTTGGTTTAATTGTTTGTATGTACAACTTTTAGGAAAAAAAAACAACAAGATTTAACGGCCGTTACTTTTTTTTTTGCCTACTCGGTTATGGTTGCCCTTACTACTTGTTCATTTGTTTAGAGTATGACAAGTTCTATCGGCGCCCGCGCTTTTTCTCGTATGTATTCCTCGTTGCTATCAAGTATTTTTATTGTATAAAAGAATCTCAACCAGCTAAACCAGTATAACTCAGTTGTATTGTACCATGGCTCAATATCACAACAACAACAGCTCATTTATGCTCAATAAAGTTAAATATTAGTTTTTTTCTGTTATCAATTATTGAGCTCTTAAAAAGTAACGTTTATATGGGTATGTTGTGGTTTTCCTTCCGCTGATACCATAGAGAATATTTAGTTAATTAAGAGATCATAAAAAATATTTATTAATAATAACAAAATATGTGATAGTAAAGTTATCACTTCATTATGAATTAAATAAACGAGAGAAATTATTTTATTAAGGTTGGATGCACGTTCCACGCTTCGTCGGAAGAAGCTCTAAGCCAAAAGTGCGAACACAAAAAATGTTTTTCATGGACACAGAAAAAAGATTGGTTGGAATTCTGTCAAAACTATTAAAATTTATTTGTTAGGACGCTATTTATTTGGTATTACCTACAATCGATTCATAGAGCAAAAATAGAAGGAAAAGGAACTAGAAAGCAATCCTATCATCCAAGTATTAGTATTTCCAATCCACTTTTCAAATAAAATTCGGTTAGTAATTGTGTACAGTAGAAGCAACAATTTTTTTTTAAAGGATAAAGCAATCAAATTTGTCCATTCTATTAAATTTTTAAAAAACTTGTCCATAATCAAAAGAGGTTTACCTAACCAAATATACCATTAAATTAGGGTTTAAGTACATCCTGCCGAATTGCGATTTGCGTTGATTATAGAAGCAACTAATGATTGGTATTGACAAACGAATTGGTTTTCCCAACAAAATGTTTCCAATTTGGCACTCAAGATTTATAAGTGTTTGTGTTCTAATGGGTAGAGTGGCAGTTTCCGAATTCAAATCACGGAATAGACAAACGCAAAAAGTTTTTTTTTTTTACTAAAATAAAATACTAAAATGTTCAAAGAAAATTAAAAGTAATTGTGAAGCAAAGAGTAGGACAGAGGACTATTAATCTGAAGACTAAGGTTCAATACTTGAAAAACCAACAAAGCTTTTAAATTTCAAAAAAGTTTTGTGGAATTAAATGCTATTTATGTGGAATGTAAAATTGGTTTATGCAACTGAATATTAGCTTTCACGACTAAAAATATAATTAAACATTTCCATAGTTGTCGTAACCGCCAGAATTAGATTGGCAACAAATTCGGTGGCCACAACTGAGACTGTTTTCTGGGTGTGATTATGTATTTGGGTTGTCTCAGAACAATTTAGCTATACAATTTTTCGAACGAGCAATTTTAGGAAAAATTAAAATTGTAGAATTTTTTAGAAAACTATGCGAGATACAAAAAAAAACTTAAGACCGAAAACTATTCCGGAGGGGTTATTATATAATTCGATTTAAAATTTTTTTGTCCGAATTCGGATATTTTAAATCTCTTGTATGATGATATCAGAAAGTAAAAGTCCAACTTGTTTGTAAATTTTCGCATTTACTTTTCGCTATCCATTATTAATTTAATTTTAGTGTAAAAATTCTGTTCGCATCCAATTTCATTTCGAATCGAATTACATATTTAATATCGGTAAGGTATTTTAGGGATAACGATATTTTAATTTTTTCGATAACGGTTTTTTTAGCTTAAAAGGTATTTTACTTATCCCGGAAACGGTGTTTTTTGCGGCAACGGTATTTTAGTTATTTCGGTTACGCTATTTTAGGAATAATGGTTTTTAAGTTATTGCGGTAATGGTATTTTCAGGTTAACATTATTTTAGATGTCACATCCATTGTTACGTATTGACGCAAAAACTCGGCGGTAACACATCGCCGAACAGTCTATTGAAACATCTTCACGATGCTGTTTTGTTCTATTCTGAGCAAACGCGACAGCCATCTTGAGCACAGTTTTCGCATCTCCAAATTTTCGGTCAATATGCAATGTATATCACTTTTATAAATGAAGGCTTTAAACAAACAAAAAATTACTAAACAACGTGGCGCCTTGAAAATGAAAACATAAATATATCTTTTATAAAGTTGCCACTTTTCACCAAAGTAATTTTTTTCCAAACTACTACCGCCATCTATACGTCAGATATGCTAATTTTGTTTTTACACAAAACCATATTACGAATGTTTCTGAATGTCAACCTTAAGTACCTTCCTTCGGAAAAAAAGTAAAGTTATCCGAAATTTTGAAAGTTAAAAAACTATTACTATTTAAAAACACAAAGAACTACAGAAATAATTTGGCAATTTTTAATGGCTAATTAAAATTTATATACAAAATCTACCTATTTTAACTTAACTCCTATCGAGAATTTTATAATAAAACTTTTCAAATACAAGGTCAATATAATTTCGAAGAACAATGTAAAAGATATTAAAATAATGATCACCGTTATCTTTACCATCCAATGAATCATTTTCCTTTCACAGGCACATTAATTTCTTCATATTTCGCCTGGGAAACTAACTCGAAAACAGTTTTCTTACTGTAATTAAAGTAAATAAAATAAAATTTTTGTCTTGTTTCATTTGGAAGATAAAACGGTCCTAAGGATGTCATCGTCAAACGGTTTTATTGACATACGATACTTTTAGAGAACCTTTACTGACTGGTAAAGGCTAAAGGACACTTGGCTCAACATTGATTTTGAGTTGTTTTCATTTTGCAACCATACTTTTCTACAAACAACACTATCTCAAAAAATGTTGTTGCCTCAACAGGGCAGAGAAAAGATAACAGAAAACTATATTTTTAGACTATAAAATACATGAGATTGAGTTTGTTTTTTTCCCAGCATATAGATTTTTTTTTTATTTTTGTATTCTAGATGGTCAATTAATAACCGACAAGTATCTTCTTATACCATCCTCTTAAAATGCCAGAGGGAGACCATAAGGTTATGCCAAATATCCTGCTGTTGTTGTGCACTTTACTAGCAGCAACACAACATACACCAACAACAATTTGACTAAGATGTGCATTTTGTAAAAAGAGACCTGCAAAAGATTGAAAATTTACAACAACAAATATTGTCAACGCACAAAAAGTCATTTAATATTTGCCCAAGCCACTTATACGGTTTATTATTAAGGATTTTGTTCCGTTTGTCAGGTTGACATATCAGTTTTCTAAGTAAGAAATGGAAATAAAAAAAAAAAATATATCTTCAGCCAACAACAACTAACATCCTGAGAAGATATTTCTCATATAAATCTTTAGTCCTTTCTACTTACTATAACATTAGTTGTTGTTTCTTATTCTAACCTGTCCTGTTATGTCTACAGTTTAACTGTTCGTTCAACTAGGTGGCTCAACGCAGGCCGACAACAACAAAGTCCACTAGCAACAACACTTTGAGCAACTGTATCTATGGGAATCATTTTAGGCAATCAGCTGGTGTTTCAGTTTCCTTTAATTTTTCTTCATCTTATGGGAAAAAATCAGAATCTCTTTACAAAACTATAAGAAAAGTCAGTAGTTGGTAATACAATGAGCTCAAGATCGCTCAACATTAGTTTTGATACATTTTGTTATTGTTGAGCCACAGTTCAACAATAAAATCAAACAATGAGCAACATCATCAAGTGCTTATAAACCACTTTTGTAAATATTGCACCATCATTTTATATCTAATTTTACCTGCAATTTTTCTCATACCAATAATAATAATAGAATTTATGTAATAAAAAAGACAAGAGATTACCTGACTGTTCTAATCTGCCTTACAGTCATCCGTGTGCTGATCTCACGCTCTGTCTATGCATGTTTTTATATATATTGTAGATGGCAAAAGACCAAATCTAATGTGTGATAAAAATCATAAATTCTTATTTGCCATCAGAGAGCAATAAAACTGTATTGTGGGTTTTTCTGAAACTGCCTTCAATGATTCCTAATTGACATACTTTGTAACTGAAATGTTTGCGTCCCTATTTTGAATCTAATGTTTTCTAAGCAACAAGGACCTACATGTCTTTTTAGTTTTATTAAAGTGTGAAAAACAACAACAATTTGGTGTCCAGCGAGATATTATGGTATAAAGGTTGATATATAAGGTTGTTATCATGACAAATTAAAAATTTTTGGCCATAAAAAGGATTTTAAGAAATTCACATGAAAAAGAAATTGCAGTTTCGACTACAATTGTACTCCATTTAGAAAAAAATAAACCACATTAAATTACTGTTTTATCATTTTACATTAATTTTATACAGTAGTTTCTTTTTTTATTTAAATAATAAAAGAATGGAGTAAAATTGATTATTAATAGGTTTTTTGTTAAAGTTCTGCCTATTCTGGAGGCTCTAGCTTTTCTAAAACTTCGGGTTCTGAAGAGATCTTTAGTCAGCTTGAAATACTAGTATCAACCTAGCTAATATGTTTGATTTGCTTTATTTTTGTAAATATACGGAGATTGAAAACTCGTTATAAATTGAAAATAACATAAAAATAATCTCGATGTATATAAAAACAAAAAACTAATATAACTGTAAAACAAATAAATGTTTGTGTATATTTTAATGCATATGTGGTTCATTTTTACTACAATTGTGGTTAATTTTTTGAACAGTAAAAAAACAAATGACAATGTTAGTGGAATTTACTGAATTGTAAGTCCTCCTTTCTTCAAGTGAAATTTCATTTGTTTTTAACTACATATGCAGTGCATATGTATTTTTGGCCATAAAGAGGATTTTATAAAATTTACTTGAAATTCAAAACTAAAACTTACTCTGCATTTTATACAGAACACTAAAAAACGAAAATTTCAAAAAATCACATTCAAAATAATAACATTTCTTAATGAGCAAATGATTAGCTTCCAAATTTTTTAACCACAGTTAAAAATAAATATGATATTTTAAACTGTCATACATTTTTTAATGGAGATAATTTTTAAACAATTTTTGAAAAATTTACACTAAAACAATATTAAATAACTTACCCAGATTCGAAACTGAAAGAAAAAGAAGAAATTAGTTAATTATTTTATATTTTTACAAATAAATTAAATTTAAAATTTTTTACAAATAAATTAACCCAAGAATGACCAAGACTGCTTTCAAGCAGTCTTCGCCTTTAGGTTATAAATTAGGGTGTTCTGATAAAAAATCTTTAGATTAATGAGCTGAATATGGGGAAAAATAAGTAAACAAATTATTGAGAGTATCTTTAGTTCCCTACCAGCGCACAGTGGCACATTTTCAGTGATAGGCGGTCAAAATTGTATAACTTCGAAAAAATTAAAATTAAAAAATCAAAAAACAGCAAAAAACGCCAAAATTGAAAAAAATCTCTAAAATTAAAAAAAAAAAAAACGCTTAAAACAAAATAAAAAGGTCAAAATTTTAAAAAAGCGATTAAATTGAAAAAAAAAAAATTCGCAAAATTAATTGTTTTGGGCTGAAATATTTGGTGAAAAGCGATATTGGATATATTTTTAATACACTTAGAATCTTGTTTTTTAGTGTTCTGTATAAAATCCAGTGTAAGTTTTAGTTTTGAATTGAAGCCAAAAATACATAGTAGTTAAAAACAAATGAAATTTCACTTGAAGAAATAAGGACTTACAATTCAGTAAATTCAACTAACATTGTCATTTGTTTTTTAATGTTCAAAAAATTAACCACAATTGTAGTAAAAATTAACCACATATGCAGTAAGAAAACAAACATTCATTTATTTTACGAGTATTTTTTAAATAAAAAAAAAAACTATTGTATAAAATTAATGTAAAATCATAAAACAGTAATTTGTTGTGGTTTGTTTTTCTAAATGAACTACAATTGTAGTCAAAACTGAAATTTCTATTTCACTTAAAAATAAAGATACAAATATGTATGTTTATTAAAAAAAAAAAAATTATAAATCACTTTAAAATTGTTGTAGTCAATTAAATGTTTTTGCAAATAGTTTATTGTTGATGTTGTTTCATAAAATGTTCTCAATTTCATACATTTAAAATCAATAAATGGTAAAAAAAACTTAAAAAAATTGTTTTTTTTAGGTACTTGGAACCATAATTTTCAATCTTAATTATTTTTATAAAAATGTATATTTTTATTTCGAATTTAGTTATTCCTTAATATTTTGGAAGAAAAGCGTTAAATTCAAAATATTGCGATTAATCGATAATCGCAATTAACGGCATATTTTAAATCGTAATCGCGATTAAGTAAATCTTCGATTAATTGCAATCTCTACATTAACTTCAAAAATGATCGGGTCTTAAATGTCGGTGTTGCTTTAAAGCAACGTCAGAGTAAAATGGGCTACATGTTATTGAGCATACACAGAAAAAACTAAAAACGGGTTTTAATTAAAAAATTTATTGAAACAATTAATATTTTAATTGATTTTGCACCTATCACGGCAATGATAATATCAATTAAAGCTTTTATTGAAAATTAAAAATGAAAAAAAGTTATAAATAATTTCTACAAAGAAAATATGATACTGACAAAAAAATGTGCGAACGATACATTAGTATGTGTGTTCTTGTTAATGCTGCGTTTGTTTTTATGTTTGTATGCGTGCTTGTTTTATTTGTAAACTTCAAATGTATTTGGTATTTTATACTGATAATTTGCTATTAAAGCTAAAGTGTATGAAAAAATAATTTGAGAATTGCGTCTACAATATAATATGTATTTACATATATATTAAAAAATCAATTAAAATATTAATTGACTCAATTAAACATTTGGTTAGAAACAAATTTAATTCAAATCAAATCTTTAGTTAGATATTTTAGGTTGATAATTCATTCTGTGTACGTAATTATAGTTTTGGAATATAACGATATTTCGAATTGATTCATTTCCTTTCCAACAATATAAAATGGGGAGAATATTTTTTAGTTAATGGAAATCATTTACTGAAAAATCTAATGTAAATATTAAATATTCAACAGTAAAAAAATAAAATTTATTATGTTGGAGATTTTTCTAACTCCATTTAATTAGAAAAATATTATTATACGTGAGTTGTCGAGAACAACCATAAAACAAACGAATATGTTTCTTATCTGAAATATTTGTTATAATTTTTTTTTTTTGTTGAATTTCGTTGAAGACCATGAACTTTTAAAATATGTTAGGTTCTAATCACAGTCAAGGTTATAATGTCTACCGAGAAAATTAAAAAACAAATATTATGAATGATTACACAACATCTAAAAAACACGGTCACTTTGTGCAACAGTGTGTGTGTGTTTGTAAAACTGATCCTTGTGAACTGATAAAGACTGGGTTCAACACCAACCAGTAAAGGTCCAAAAGTAAAGGTAAACATGAATTAACTTGAATAGTCTAAGAAAAAAAAAACACAGATACTAGAGAGTAGAGTAGATTTATCATAAGTTAAACATCAATATCATTCATAAATCTTATGATTCAAAAATAAAAACGGATGAACATGTTAAAGAAATTTAACTGATATGATAAAGATACAGTACCTAAGCAAAATATTAGGACATAAATACCATTATGAATTTGTGAGATCAGATATTTTTTTTTTAAATACACAATCGGCGCTAATTTTAATTTCACATGATTCTAAAGTGAAACATTCCCTGAAATACGGGTTCTAACCTAAACATTATTATTTTTAATTTGTGAAATCAGATATTGATCTAAACATATGTGGATTTTTAACACAATCGGCGTTGTAACAAGTGCCAATTATAGGAGCCTAAAACACACTTTTTAATGCATGGAGTTTCTGTACCTGGTTATCACTACCTGGTTATCAGAAACCTGTAAAACATTTCAATGTAAAATTAATTTTCTTGATTTTTTTTTTTTTTCAAAATACAGATATTTATGCAATTATCCACTAAATTTGACAAGAAAATGCTTATATTGGGTATTTGGCTTATTTATGCCCGTAATTTCAAGCAATATTTACCTACCGGTGCTTAGATACCTACCCAATTTTGTTCGTGTATACGGGTAGATATCTAAGCACCGGTAGGTATCTATTGCTTGAAATTACGGGCATTAGTAGTAGAAACTTGACAAATATAAGAAGTATGCCTGGTACGCAGAATACCAAATAAAGATCATATATTGTTGACATATGAAAAAAATTTTTTTTTTTAAATAACTAAAAATTTTTTAATCGAAAAATTTCCAAACCCACAAAATGGAAAATCTGGATTAATATGAATATTAAATTTTAAATATGAAAAACTTTCGGCAATTTCTACTCGGAAAAAATTTCGGCCATTTCTACTTGGAAAACTTGTTTTTCTTTTGATATTTTAGCGGCCAATGAACAAATTTTAAACTAAAAAATTTTTCATTTAGTCCTAATATTTTACTAAACTACTGTACGTACATAAAATGGTAACAAAATCACACGCTAAATACTATCACGGACCTGACGACAGCTACAAATATAGGACCTGACGACAGTTACAAATGAGAAATACTACTTTAAACAATAGTGGTACAGAGGAATACTACACTCATAAAAAAAGCCAATACAAATAGTTAAAAATTCAGCTATGACAACAGAAAATAGTACCTGAATTTGAGCCAGCAGAATTTTCAATGAAGTTAAGAATCACAGTCGGCTGAATTTAGGTACCTAAATTTTAGAAGAACTACATTTCAGTTGACAATTGTAGTTAAATTAACTAAGAATTTAGCTAAATCAACAGAATTTTTAAGCTGAATCAACAAAAAATTTCGGTTAAAAAGGTCTTTCAGGATCTGATCAGAGGCAGATTCATATTTATTACCGGGAATATAAGTAGTTAATAAAGAGTGCTTTTGCTCTATATTGCTTATTTTCCGAGATACAATCAAATGTTTTTTTCCACAAAATATCGCATAAAGTGAATTCGCATAAAACGAAACACTAGCTCTATATAAAAACCACTAATACGTTCCTGAATTAAAAAAAAAACGCATAAACTCCAATCAAAGCATCAAAAGTCAAACAAAATCGCATAAAAAAGTCAACAAAATAATTTATTTTATTTACTAAAACAATAAAAAACAAAACATAAAGGGCAAACACATTTATACATATTAACTCAAAATAAAAAAGATGTTGTTGATTCATTTCATCACTAGAAATATTCCATATCGCTTACACTACTATAAGATGTATAGGATATAGGATGATAGATCATCACTAGAAATATTTTCATTTTGTCCAGAAGGAACTCTCAAGGAGTCTTCATGAACTTTATTTTGTTTCCTTCTCGTACGACATAATTTGCCATCCGACTTTGCCACAGTTCTATGCAGAGACTTGTTTTTTTTACGGCGGTGTAACTATGTAAACTGGCCTCAGAGCTGCCAACTGTTTTTAATTAACAAGTGTAATAAAACGCAAAAAAAAATCCGGAATTTTAAATACGCATAAATTTAAATTTGCATTTGGGCGTTGTGCTTTAATGGTTAGCGCATTGGACTGTTACACGGTTGGTCACGGAATCGATTCACGGTGACGACAACAACAATTTAGAAAAATAATATATACAAGTTTTCTACCCCTTATATGTATCGCAGCGACCGCCTTCGGTGTTTCCATAGCACTTAACCCCACCGAAGTAAAATAATGAATCAGGGCTATGAAACCAAATTCTCAGTAAATTCCCAACTCTACATCAGGTTGCGAGCAACAACTGTTCTGTTCTTCATCTATCACCAACTTTGATCTCTCCACTATCACCTTTCCAAAGAAAGCATACACAATAATTAATAGGAAGAATTTCCTGAGCGGTGCTTCTCTTCAAAAAAAAGAAAAGGTTTAAGTTTATGGTAGGAGGCATATTTTGACCACTTGGTAGAACTTGCGATGATAAGAAGAACTTGCGACGCGATCGAAAAGGGGGTAAAATTTCCTATGTTTGTGATTTTTAGTTTTGAACAAATCTATATATAATGCAAGAGTTGCAAAAGATGATATGCCTAATAAGGTCAAAATGTCCTAAGTTTGCATAAAATGAACTACAACGACCTCCAAAGTTCAAAAAATTTAGTGACAAAAAGCAACAAATATATATTTCAACTACTTATATCCAGGGTTGTCTAAATGATGACAATTTGGACTGAAGCTAAATGCCGTAGATAATTCTAGAAACAAAACAAAAAAACTAACAAAATATAACATACACTTAACCAAGGTTTTTTTTTGCAAATAGAGAAAGGAAATATAAAACATTACTTAAGATGTGTTTTCTTCTCTTTCGCTAGCTAAATTTATATTTGTTTGTAATTTCCCACATTCCATAAATTACCACTATAAAAATGTAAATACACATTCTATTTTTATTAAATTTACATATTTTATTTTGTCTTTAATTCAATTAATAACACTGAAAGTGCATCGGAGATGCGACTTATCAATTGTGATAGATTTTAGGACGTGGATCACCAAATTTTATCACATGACGTTAATTTATATTCTACTTAATTAATTTCAGCAAAAGAACCATCGCTTTCATATCCATAGTTTCCAAAAATTCAATCTGAAGAGATAAAATGATAAAATTACACCATCTACAAGTGAGAATGATAGCGGATACACAAAAAAAAAATAGTTTGAACACATAATTTGAGAATCAATTAGTTCAAATGCGAAAAATTAGTTCAAATGCGAATGTAATTTTTCCTTGAGGTAATATGAGATAACTAATAACTAGGGCAACCAAAAAAATGCTCTACAAAATTAGTTTTAAGCGCCTAAAATATGCATTGAAAAAACACTTTTAAGCGTTAAAAATATGCTTTATAAAACGCAAAATATGTTCATAAAAAATTATATATATATTTTTTTTTAATTTGAAAATATGAACAAACGTAACAAATAAAATTAACCACCAACCAGACTAAATAGAATTCCATTATATTTATATTATATTTCAATTTAAGTCCAAAATTAAACCAAAAAAAAAAAAAAAATAACAGTCATAAAAAAAAATTCAAACTAACTAGAATACAAAATAAAAACAAAGATTTCGCTCAAATTTTGAAACAGGAAGCTTTGGCTGTTTGATCGTAAAACGCTCTTGTACATCGAGAAAGTTCTTTTGGCATCAACGGAAGTAATTGGTGCAAATTTGGAAGCTAACGTTTCTCCAATGGTATACTTTCCTGTTACTGCATTTTGGACGGATACTACATTCAAACATGCTGAAATATTCTTAAATAAAGCAAAACCACAGTTCTTTTCAATTACAGTGGCAAGTTTTTTAATTGCTTAAATAGCGTCTGTTACCTTAATCTGCACAGCAAGTTGTAGTCCAGAAGTTTCTAGTTTAGTTATTGATGCTTCAAGAAATCCATAACTTGTTGCAATAAAAGTTGATTGTGCTGTCACGTAGAAGGTCTTGCGATATTTTTATTGAGGATGCCTCCTCATTGTGCAACGCATCAAAAACTCGCACAATCTTTTCATAGTTGTGTGCATGGTAGTTTACGGCCGTGAGCTAAGTTCCCCATCGTGTGGTTATTGGTTGAGGAGGAAGTGGGAGCCCTAGTTCTAGATCCTTAAAAATCTCTACTCTAGATGGAGCCTTTAAAAATACTTTTTTTACATTTGCAATTAACCTATCGACGTTAGCATACAGGCATCGTATTTGCTCACATACTCGGCGCAGTCCGTGAGCAAGACAAGTCAAATGAGTTATTTTTGGGTAAAATGTCTGTATTGCCCGGGCCGCATCTGATATAAAAAGCAGAATCAAATCTTTATCAAAGTTTTCACCTAAAAGCTTCACTGAGTCGTCAAAAAGCCGAGCAATAGTGGTGTAATTTGCTTTGTCCAGCTGTACAGTATTTAATAAAAGTGTTTGTTTGGCGATCAGCTCATCGGGATCTAAAATTCCAATGATTACATTTGCCACATATCTCTGAACTACATCAGTGGCCTCATCAATTGACAACCACAAAAAACGATTTTTGATGTAAAAATTTGTAAAATATGCCATGCAAATATGAAAAAATATAAAAAATGCAAAAATATGCATTTATGGTGAAATATGCAAAAATATGCAACTACAAATCGATGCCATTTTGTTCTAAACTTGATGATTCGGATAAATATCTAGTCCGTATCAGTTTTAGACTATCGAGAAAAAACATGCATTTGCTTGAAATTAGTTGCCCTACTAATAACTTTAGTTAAATAACTGATTTAAACGATAGTAACAGAAAAAAAATAGCTCAACTGAATTAGAACCCGTTTAACAGACTTTTGAACTAACTTTTTTTATGAGTGTATTTATTTTATGTTTAACTGAAAAACAGAAATATTAAAAAATGTTTGCTTACCCGAGTAAAAAAATATATTAGGTACTTATTAAAAAATGTCGGAAAATTTTAAAAGTGACTTGAAACTTACAAGAGTTTTGAGTGATCCAATGGGATATTACAGGATACCCCAATTTTAAGATGAACTTGGATAAGATTAAATATCAAACGAGGTACGATAATAAATATATTTGAGATATAATTCTTTTTTTGATCGGGTAGTTATCCTTTTTCTTGTGTGTCAAATTTAGCCGTTATTGCTCGGCTGCTGTGTGAAGATTGAGATTCCTTTTAATTTAGCGATTTAACAATAAAATAAAAATAAAAACAAGTAGTTCGTTGTTCTCTTTTTATTCATTAATATTATCAACATCCACAAAAAGCAAAAAAAAAAGGAGAATCCTGTTTGAGAAGAAGAAACAACATTTAAATCATGAGAATAATGCGCCTTGGTTTTTTTGATCAGGTTGGTTGGTTGGTCGGATTTTAGTGTTCTGTTGTTGTCAAAAGTAGAATTCCAAGAAGTCTAACAATAAATACACGTTTTATTTTAATAATACGAGATAAATAAACCAACAACTACGACTAATATATAAAAAAAACATAAAAAACTCTTCAGAGATTGTTCATTTGGATATATTGTGAAGTATGGAATATACTTCATTCCTTTCGTCGTTCGTATGTTCGTTATTTGTGGTACATTGTTTAGTTCATCCATGTTTTGGAATAAATTGTTATTGAGCGCTCCACAAAGTTTGTTGAGCTCATTATCCTGCATAAACCCAAAATTCTAAGAAAATTTGTTATAATAAAAGCCCAAAAATAAAAGTAATGAAAGCTCTTTTTTCTTTTTGCTTACTTAAGTCCTCATTAACAATAAAAGCAAAAAACAATCAATTGTAGGTTTCCTTAGAATTGTATTGATAAATTTCTTATATCCTTTTTTTTTTAATTTTTCATTCATAAAATGACAAATGAATGGCTGTCTGTCAGTTGGAGTTTGTTGTGGGGTATTTTGTCAGTTATAAAGTGTTTTAGAAACAAAAACAAAAAAATTTATTGCGAAAAACATTCAATTCTGTTTAATCAAAACAACTTCCGTTTCCTATGAACATCTATCCGGATAGTGATAGCAACGAAACTCAATTTTAAATCCTTATATCAACTCCCACGCTTGAAAATGTTTACATAAACTGACCACTTCCGTTTTTAACTATCAACCGTTAAGCACATACATAGACAAATACATGTGATACTATCGATGTGTTAAATAACTTTATAAAGTTCATTGACATTTAAGGAAATTTTTCTTAAAATCGTATATTTATTTTGTAAATAATATAGTTTTCTTCAGCTGATGTCCGGAAGTGTTTGATTTTACTGACAAAGATACTTTCAGAAAACTGTTAGAGGTTTAGTTAATTATTTTTTGTTCAAAATTTAGAAATTTTTCACGGAAATTGCTTGCGAGAAATCCGGAAATACACATGATGGAGAGTAGGAGGTGCATTCGTCAATGGGGCATATATACCAACCCTATAAACTCCGACTTTATGAAACTTATGAAATGTGTTTAATTGATAATTTTAGCATTTAGCGATTATATAAACTCAAATAAAAAAGTTTGTAAACGTTTTCTATTTGTAGCTAATTTTAGAAAAACGTGACTGTAATTATTAGTTAAGGTATAAATAGTTAGTAGGAAAATTAGTAAACTATACACAGAGAGAATTTCTTGGACGAGTTTTAATGACATTTTTCACTAAACTTATGAAGTTTTTTTCACAATATAAATGAACAATTTCTTAAGCGTTATTAAAAAGTTTCATAGTTTTAATGAAACTTTTTTAATAAATAAAATTAAATTTTTAATTAAATTTTATGAAAAACTGCATTAATTTAATGAAAGGTTTCAATGGACGAGTTACAGTGACATTTCATAGATGTAATGCAAAAATTCGTTGACATCAGCAGAATATTCTCACAGTGTACTTAAATTTAGAAAAACTTTAGTAAACCCTTAATGAAAATCGATTTACTAAAATCATGATTCCTAAAAATAAAATTAAAACTTTCAAAAATGAGATTTTTTAAAACCAAACCCGTTGTCATAGAAACCTGAAATTGTCCTTTCGGATATGACCCAGCTTCCTGGCATGGTACTTTTTGGAATTTTGCAAAGAAACGTGGTAAAATAGGGCTAAAGCTATCAACTTGAAATTTGGGTTTCTAATCACGAATAGACAAAGCCTTCGGGGAGGGGCAGTAAAGGGGAAAGTCTACTATTGACTGCCAGGCCAAACCATTAAAGCGAGGGTACTTGAAATTGGTTTGTGTGTACTGTATCACGAGTAGATCGATAACTGTATTGACGGGATTTTTGGAAATTCCCATGGGGAGGGACAAAAAGGGAGAACATTTCCTCCTTGGCGGCCTGGCCAAACCGCCGAAGCTATGAACTTGAAGTTTGATAGATGGGTTCCTTACCATTAGTAGGTAACCCTGTGTAGAACGGATTTTTGGAAATTCCTACGGATAGGTGTAGTAAGGGGAACTTTTTCCCGCTTCTGATGTTAGGAACCTTAAATTTGGTACATGAGTTCCTAAACAGGAGTAATCATCTGTATAGAGGATTTTTGGAAATTCTTACGTGCAGGAAGGGAGAAAGTTTCCCCCTTGGCGGCCTGGCCACTCTAGTAAAGTGAGGAACTTGAAATGTGGTATGTGAGTACCTTATCACGAGTAGATATCTGTATTCACGGGATTTCTGGGAATTCCGACGGGGAGAAGCAAAAAATGTGATGCTAGGAGCTTGGAATTTGGTACTTGAGTTTCTAATCAGAAGTAGACATCTATATAGATCGGATTTTAGAAATTCCATCGGGGAGTGGCATAAAGGACAAAATTCTCCCCCTTGGCAGAAAGCCCAAACCCTTTGGTCAGAAATTTAAAATCAAAAAATATGTTTCTTCGAATATGAACTAGCTGATACATGATATGATACTTTTTGGATTTATGGCCAGGAATGTGGTAAAAAAATATGGGTTAACGTAAGGAAGACTCTCCCTTTGGCGGCCAAACCACTAAAGCGAGGAACTTAGAATTTGCTATGTAGGTTCCTTATCACGAGGAGTAGATCTAAAAGGTTGAAAAAGGGGTATATTCGGTGTGGGAGGGACAAAAATAGAAAGTCTTCCCCTGCACGAACAAAAGTCTGAAATTTAAAATATTTTTTTTTTGGGGTATGGGTTAATTTATTGAATATATGTTTTGGGTTTTTACAAAACTTTGATATAACTGGGGTTTAAAAGCAAGAAATTCTACCTTTGATGACCTATGGAATTTCATTAGGGTATCTGAAACTTGAAACAACAAAACCAGGCACTTAAAAAGTATAAACCAATGTATTAAAACAAATTCCTTAAAAAATAGCGAATTTTCCATCCTAATATATTCCGATATATAAAACTACCGGTAACAAATTAACGGGCTTTTAAGCTCGTAAAATTATAAAAAAAACGATTTTTATGATTAAATCAACCATATCATTGATGATTTATGATTGATACAATAATTATTTTATTGAAGCAACCATTTGTGGCAGCAATCATATTGCAACCAATTTTTTTTCCAATGCGTGTATATTCCGGTATTTAAAACTACAGTTAACGAAGTATCAGGGTTTTAAGCTATTTGATATAGTTGCAATCCAAATTGTTTCTGTGCCGTGGAAATTGTTAGATGCTCCCAAAGATGAGTGTATTCATATGGATACCAAATAGCGAGAAAGGGTTAATGATATTTTAGTTATTTTGGTAATGATATTTTCTAATGAAGGTTGTTCTCAATCTTGGTTATCTGTGGTGGTAGACAATATAAAATCAGAATATTTAGTGTGTAGACTAGGGTGGGTCAATTTGTTCGGGACCGAAAAACATGACAAAGCGTATAGCAAGGTCGTAGTCTACGGAAAATTCTAAGAACTTTCCCCAAAGAAACCATGGTTCTAAAATCAAAATCGAGCTTCCGGTTTTTTAAGAGAAAATTTGGTGCTCAGGAAATCCGAAAATAATGGTATTTTTTTGGAAATATTCATTGCAATTCATTGCAATTGGTGAATAGTTGACCTGTAACGCTGGAAGAGGGCTTATTTTAATGGAAATTTTCTCAGCTTTCTATATCTGTCCTTATTTATAGAAAATTATTTATCCAAATAATGGTTTTGGAGGTTTATGTTAAAAACTGTTAAAAACCTAAAACTGTTACGATTTTTCTACCTAAAACTTAAAAAAAAAATATTTAACTAAATTGGTATTCAAAATTGAATTAAAAAAAGTAATTGAACTTAAAATTGGTTAAAAGAAAATTTATTTAACAAAACCTAAGTCAAAACTGAAAACGAAAAAATTAAAAAAAAAATATATTTTTTTTAAAACTCACTTTTTTATTTAAAAAGTTCTTAAACTTAAAAAAAAAAATCAAAAAATAATGAAAAATGTATTCAAAAAAAATATATATATCGGCCAAACCGGGAATCAAACCCTGGGATCCTATGTCACAAAGCACGACATAACCACTACACAACAGCACTTGTTAACTAATGCGTGCCGGCTGCCTAGGTTCGAATCCTGACAATGCCCATCAAATTGATTTATTTGTTTGCATTTTTGAATACAATAGACAACTTATTTTATATCGGAAAATGATAGTGCGGTTTAAAAATACACCATTGTTCATGTGGATTGATTCCAGAGCAATTAAAGGAGTTTATGCTAAATCAACACACTAATAGGAAACATACCATTCCTGAACCTGTTGTTGAAATGTCTGAGTTGCTTACAACAAATCCATCAGCTAGTCATGAAACGACATACAGGCCCGACTCGTCAGAAATGGATGTTGACTATGGAATCGAATTTCAAGCAAATGAAATTCCTTTAAAACGAGGTCCATACTCGGAAAGGTACACTACTCTGAATTTTGCAATGGCTTGCGATAGGTTCGGCATTTCTGACAGAGTAGCTTCGGTCTTAGCAACAGCTCTTTTCAGAGATATTGAGTTTAAGGACAAAGTGGGGGAATTCATTGTTATGCATAAAGCTAAAGTCGCTCGTGAAAAAAAGAAGTGCAGAGCAATTGTTCGTCCACAACAGTTCAATGACTCTGATATCATAGCGTTTTCCTTCGATGGCAGAAAGAATAATTCCTTATCAAGGGTTAATATTGGAGGCAAGTATCATACAAACCTAGTCAAAGAGCCACATATAGTCATTGTTCAGGAGCCAGAAACAAAATTGTTAGGTCACATAAAAGTTAATGCTGAAAACGCTGAGACCATGCAGAAGCAAATTTACGACTTCTTTGTGGAAAGGAACTCATCCCTTTCTAATTTGATTGGAATTCGCTGCGATGGTGAAGTCACTAATACTGGAAGGCAAAATGGAATACTTTGAAAGTTCGAGACGATGTTAAATAGACTTTTTATAAAATCGTTGTATAAATTACAATTTATTTAAAAAAAAAATAAAAAATTGTCGTAGGTTGTTACAGATTGTCAACCAATTTCTTTGGGAAGCATGCCACCACCATTAAACAGACACTTTCGACGGACGTAAAGTATTTATATCGCATAGCTAATGCAGTTGCAAGTGGTTTCTGCCCCGAAGATTTAGCCAACATAAAGCCGGGACCAATAGTCCACTCTCGATGGTTAACAACAGCCAGCAGAATTTTGCGATTATATGTAACAACTAAATCACCATCGGAAAACCTGAAAATACTAACAGAATTTATTATGAGAGTTTATGTGCCAATGTACTTTAATGTGAAATTCTATAGCTCAGTCATCAACGGGAGTGCACTTTTATTTAAGTTTTTACGGTCGACGCAATATTTACCGCCAAGTCATAGAGAGATTGTTAATAAGGTTGTGCAAAACAATGGATACTTTGCTCACCCGGAAAATGTTTTATTGACAATATTTTTCGAAAATCCGTGCGTGAGAGATGCATTAAGAAAATTTTGTATTTTCGTAACAATCTTTGGGATCCGTCAACACTTAGAGCTTACGAAAAACCTAAAATAAATTTTGGTTGCTCAGACTATGTTGATATGATTGACTTAGATGACGATAGTATTTTGTCTGAGCCCCCATTTACTACAAATATCCCCTACGAACATTTGTTAGAATACATTGAATTCGATGATCCACCGCTTTCTGATCTAGGAATACCGTCACATATTCAGGGAACTGAGCGATTTGTACAGTTGCTTACCAATTTTTTCCGGCGTGCAATAGAAAGTAATCGCGATGATATTTTGGCAGTAACTATTGAAAGCCGCAAAAGAATACCACGAGTGGATAGCAAAAAAGATCTTGTATGTAAATTGCCGCTATAAGTCGAAGCTAAAATTAGTTACCCCGGTTTGGCCAATATTTTTTTTTATATTTTATTTAGTTTAATAATTTTTAAATAAAAAGTTAATTAATTGTTTAAATAAAAAAGTGAGTTTTAAAAAAAAATTATATTTTTTTTTAATTTTTTCGTTTTCAGTTTTTACTTAGGTTTTGTTAAATAAATTTTCTTATAACCAATTTTAAGTTCAATTACTTTTTTTAATTCAATTTTGAATACCAATTTAGTTAAATAATTTTTTTTTTTAAGTTTTAGGTAGAAAAATCGTAACAGTTTTAGGTTTTTAACAGTTTTTAACATAAACCTCCAAAACCATTATTTGGGTAAATAATTTTCTATAAATAAGGACAGATATAGAAAGCTGAGAAAATTTCCTTTAAAATAAGCCCTCTTCCAGGTCAACTATTCACCAATTGCAATGAATTGCAATGAATATTTCCAAAAAAATAGCATTATTTTCGGATTTCCTGAGCACCAAATTTTCTCTTAAAAAACCGGAAGCTCGATTTTGATTTTAGAACCATGGTTTCTTTGGGGAAAGTTCTTAGAATTTTCCGTAGATTACGATTTTGCTATACGCTTAGTAGGCAAAAAAATTGACCCACCCTAGTGTAGACCAAACAAAATCAGATCATAGTGGTCAACGGTTCAGTGAAATGGATCGGTAAATATTTTCTATTTACAAATTTCGACTTTGTTCAGTTTAAATGTAATTTAAATTTATCACGCTAAAAAAAAAATCACAAAAATATTTAAGTAACATGTATATGAGAAATGTATCTCTTAAATTCAAGCATTTATTTTGATTTACATGCGAAGTCAATTGTTGTGTTAGATCCGACAACATTTTCTTGCTGGATACGTTGTTGTTGTCAGAAAAAGAAAAATAAAAAAAATAAAATATTGTAGTATATAAATCCTTCCTTATGATCACGAGATAATGTGATGGATATTTTAGCACCGCGTTAATGAGGTTCTAGGCACAAAGGCAGTGTTACCAATTTGGAGATTTTCCAGCTAGATTTGGAGGTTTTTTTCTTCCTTAGCTAGTAAGAAACTGATTTAGCTTTTAGCTGGAAATCTAGCGATTTTTTTAGGGAAGCTGGTTTTAGTTGGTATTTAAAAAATGCTAGTAAATTGCGTCAGCTCCGAAATAAACACAAAAATTTAAAAAAATAAAATGGAGCACATTGAAAGCAATAAAATCAAGTACATTTTATTTTGTTGTTGTTTCGTGTTCCTCTTTTCTATTCAAATTCGTCTTCAAATGCAATAAACGATTGTATGCCAAATGTCAAATCGATTGCCGAAAAGCTTCAAAATTATGAAAACTACACTGTAAGGGAGAGTTTCTAAGGTTTCCAATACGAACATGCCTATAAACTTGGGCAAAACAACTAACAAGGAAAGTATACAAATAATTTAATGATAAAATTAAAATTTTTTAACGTTTTTGTAGAACAACATATCTGAAATTTTACTTATTGTGATATTTAAAACACATTTTTAGGACCTTTAAGATCTAATTAAGTACATCGGGATATTAACTTTAATGATTTCAACACCAACATTTATTTTTAAATTACAATTTATTTATTTTTTTTTTAAGAAAACTTGGTAAAGTAAGTAATAAGTTTCAGATTTTGCAAATTTTTGTATGAAATAAGTTTTGAAATATAACTATGACTTTTTCAGTAAAATATCCCAAAACAATTGCTCAATAGGAAAATATATACACTATTTTTTATAATGTATCTATGAGAAAAACGCTGTTGAACTTGAAAGCCTTTTCTTAAAATTATATAATTTTTTACAAATACTTGAATCCAATAATCTCAACGAAATCTCGAAATTTATAATATTTGTTCAATGTTTACAAAAAAAAACAAAATCATTTTATATAAATAGAACATTTTTTGGTCTTCAAAGTTTAGTAACGTCATGATGCTTGTTAGGAAAAGACCCTAGCCACGTGTTTGATTACTAAGAAGAATAGATACAAAATTTATAAATAATTTTGTTAAGGTCTGCCTATTCTGGAGGCTTTAGCCCCCAGAATAGGCCTTCTGATGAGATATTAAGCCAGATCGAAATACTAGTATGAATGCTTGCTAGGAAAAGCCTCTAGCCACGTGTTTGATTACTAAGAAGACAAAAATGAAGCAAAAGGGATAATTAATACTTAGTTGGCATATGTTAGCACAAAAATATTCAAATGTATTTCTGAATATTTTGGGAGTTACAACTAAAATTCAGTTGTATTAACAGAATTTTGTTGTTAAAATCAATATTTAGTTGCACCTACTGATATCAGTTATATTAACCGAATTTCAGTTGACAAATGGCAAAATTTTTCTATGTGTACATGATTAAAAAATTAAAAATTTAAATTCTTTTAATATTTATAAAACAAACATTTTTTATTGCATTTGCCCATAGATTCTCATATAAAAAGTATTAAATTTTACTTTTAAAAAAAAAACTTTTAAAAATGTTTACAAAAAACAAAATCATTTTATATAAATAGAACAATTTTGGTCTTCAAAGTTTAGTAACATCATGATGCTTGTTAGGAAAGCATCTTCAAATCTACAAAGTAGATAGAAATTTATTCTAACTTCCTATCTTGCATTTTTTCTTTCATTAAATGTTTTCATACAAATTTACATGGCATCAATGAAGAAAAACGAAACAAACTATAACACATACAACCTTCACAGATAGACAAGAACGATCAAGAAAAATAAAATAAAATGTGAAATATAAAACGATATTAAGTGCATTTATATTGTGTTGTAAAATTGTATAGTTTAACCGACAATAAAATTAAATGAAGAATATTTATAATTTGTTTTTATTTAATCAACAATTTGTACTCTCAGGGAATTTCTGCTGTAAATATTTGTAGTTGTTTGAGTTGTAAAACAGTAATTTTTATTTTTAAGTGAAAAAACGGTCATTTGTAGAAATTTAATTTTTGACTATTTATAGAGTTCATTTAAAAAAACAAACCACATCAAATTACTGTATAATGATTTCACATTCATTTTATACAGTTGCTTTTTTTTGTATTTAAATAAATAAAACAAATAAAGTTTGTTTATTTTTTACTGCATATGTGCTTCATTTTTGGTACATTAAAAACAAATGACAATGTTAGTTGAATTTACTAAAATGTAAGTCGTCCTTTCTTTAGGTGAAATTTCATTTGTTTTTAACTACATTTGCAGTGGTCTTTACCTACATTGTATTCTAAGTATAACTATCACTAGTTAGACACATATTGCTAAAATTTAGTAGCGCTTACTAATTTTTTCTACTAATTTCATTGTAGTAAGATTATTAAAATTTAGCAATATTTTTTGCTTACAGTTTACAACTAATTTTTATTACTAATTTTTTTCATTACTAATTTTTATTACTAATTTCATTCTGCTAATTTTATTTAAATTTAGCAATTTTTTGCAAAACGGGTTTGAATTGCATTTTAGAACAATTTTTCTAAAATTTAGTAGCGGATATTAATTTTTTGTACTAATTTCATTGTGCTACAGTTCAGCAGACATGTGTTGCAAAATTTTGCAAAAAAAAAAATGCAAGGCTCAAAATAGTTATATTTCTCAGCAAAATTTCCTGTAGTCATTAGGCACTTTTTTTCTTAGTTTAATTAATTTTAACCCAAAAAACAACAAATAACCCAATAATTTGTATATTTTTCGAGTTTTTGCGTTTTTTTTTTTTCAAAATTTAACTAGTTTTAAAGTTCTGCCTATTATGGAGGCTCTAACTTTTCTAAAACTTTGGGTTCTGATGACATCTTTAGCCAGATCGAAATACTAATATCAACCTAGCTAATATGTTTGATTTGCTTTATTTTTGTAAATATACGGAGGTTGGAAGCTCGTTATAAATTAAAAATTAACTAGTTTTATTTATCAATTTTCCGGCTAAAATTTTTAATAGTTATTTCTAGCGGTTTTGAGCCAGATTTAGCAGCTTTTTTTGAAAAAAAAAAAAGTTGGCAGCAGTGCACAAAAGACAAACAATCGACCAGACCTTTTTTCCACAGTACAAAACTGTTTTTTTTTTTTTTTTTTTTTTTTTTTTTTTTGCTGCATGTGTGTATGCAAATGTCTGTAAGTCTAGGGCTGACCCTTAAAATCTCTTGACTCGTAAAATAAATAGTGAAACTTAAATAAACAATTTTAAATACTAACAATTGTTTTATTTCTTACCGCCTTTTTATGGTGAGAAAACTGCCCATTCTGTATAGAATGTAAAATATAATTTTTTTTTTCAATTGCTTCACGAGATAAATTTTTTAAAAATAATATTATTTAAACGATCTTTCAAAATAAAGCGGCAAATTTTTTTTGTATTTTTACTTAAAAAATAACATTTGAAGTTATCATTAAAACTCCTTTGTTTGGACCAAAAGCTGTCATTTTACTGGGGTTTTTTTTAGAAGTATAAACCAAATATTCGTTACACTATTGAACCAAGAAAATTTTATTTTACCAATACAATTTTCTCGGATTTTCTTTGTGTGAATTGAGTGTAGGGAAAAATGCTTGTCTTTGTTAAATTATTATAAAATCACTTTTTATATAATAAAGAAATTAAGTGTGAAAGGCTTCCAATTGATGAATTTTTACCAACTGAGTAGTTGAAAAAAGTATTATGCATTGAATATCAAAGAACTCCAGGATGTTTTAAGAACTCACCAACAAGCTGAGTTTAAAAGTCGTTCCATATAACTTTTGTTACCTTTCTTTTAAGATATTTCAAGAGCATTATCTTTTTATTTTTGTTTTTTTTTTATCATAATAAAGGTTTTAAGGTCGAAAAAAGTGATTATGTTCACTTGAAATCTTCTGGAATCAATGAGAATCAATAAAAAACCGCTGACATTTTCATAATTTTTGCCACAGTGTGAAACAATTTGTGTGCAACAAAACTCTGTTAAAACAAGGCTTGACTTATTTTGTCCTTATTTTGTGTGTTGCATTGTATTTCATTTTTGTTTGTTACTTATGAATTCATATTTTGTTCAGGAATTTTATTTTTTATGACCTCTTTTGCTCTGACAATGGTTTTAAGCCATTCACTAACACTTTCAGTAGTTTTTGTCACGTAATGTAACTGATATTTGTGAAGTGTTACAATGACACTGCAGGTTCTTCACATAAAATTTCAAGTACTTTTTTCGTTAGAAAAAAAAAAAAACTTTTAACTTTTCACAATGACCCGCTGGTTTTGGGTTGCTTTATTGAATTTTCCATGGCCATAATTTTTCAAAACCAAAGACAAATTTTTCGAGGTTAACTTTAGCAACGAAATAATTTATACAGTACCTAAAAAAGTCTCAAAAAAAAAACAGGGTGTTGCAAAGAAAGTTTTTAACTAGGACCCTTAACACTTTCTTATCATAAAGCAGTAAATAAGGTCTGTTTCATAGTTATAACCCATGTATGAAATTATAATTTATAGCTCTATAAAATTTAAACTAATCAAGTTAACTTGAATTTTAGGTTGCGGACTTGGAAAAACTGCTGGGCTACTTGAAGGTAGATTGCCGGAGCGTTTTCGTGCCCAAGTGGAAGAGCGCACATGTCGATCTTCTGGCATAGGTGTATATCATTCTATGGCTGATCATGAATTTTGTAATTGGGTATGCATTGTTAGAATGGCAATTATCAAATTATTTATTTAGTTTGAACCAATTGTATATTGTTGTAAGATATCGAGTATTTTCTGGAGGCCTTTTTTTTCATCGAGTTTCATAATTATAACACACAAAAAAAAAAAAAATAAAAACGCATTTCAATTACGAAAACCACCGATTCAATAACTTTAATTACTGAAGTTTCGACAACAACGAAAATGAATTACACGCAGATTTTTAAACGCTGCAAGTAATTCTACCATAAGCAGCAGAGAGCTCAGTGCCTTCGTTTCCCGTTCTGTGAGAAAATCAACAGCTTGGAGAGTTCTAAATGCATTCGAAAATATTGTGCGAATTAAAAATGAACGTAGTTCCCCGACTTTCCGAAAGGCACAAAATCAAACTTATGGAATTCGCAGAGTTAAACATGATCACAAATTGGAACACGGTATGCCATAATTGCGTTATCCATTTTTTTTATAAATAAATCCTTTCTTTCACTCAAGGTGATAGTATCAGATTAGAAAAATTGGAATTTGAATGGACCTGATAGAATTACGCGCTATTGACGCGATCTACGTAAAGAAAAACGATACTTCTAATGTCGCAATTTAGGTGGCGATAATGTCAGTAGGTACGCTAGAAATTTAGTTTACAATAGAATGAATAGCTCTAATTATACTGCAGTATTGCAATGCAGTTTGCCAAATGCTTTTTAGTACACACAGAGAAAATATAGTTATATGCTAACTGAAATTCAGTTACTACTACTCAAATTCGGTTATTGCAAATATCAGTCGGTTCGCAAAACTAAACATTAGTTTTCACAACAAATTTTGGCGAATTCAACTAAAGTTTAGTTGTTAGACCCATAATATTTAGAAATTTAAAATAAATATCGTTCTACCATTAATATACACTTTTTAATTCAGTTGGCACTTTATTTCTCTGTGTGTATGTTTTGTTTGTAAAAAAAATGCTTTTCAGTATATTTTTTTTTAATCAAAATTGTGTTTTATAGAACTAAAAAAAAGTATTTTTAAATCTTTTTGATGCAATTAAACGTTTAACACGAAAATGAAGTATTTACATAAAAAAATTTAATATTTTGATTTAGAAGTTTTTTTAGCATATCATTTGTGTGGTTATTTAGCATATTTTTTAGCATAATTAATATTACAAGACTTTTTAATTTTTTTAGTTAAGCAGATTTTTAGCATACTTTTTCTTACGACATAGAAGATTTTATCATTTTTTGCTATGTGAGTTAGGATATTTCAGTTTTTTCCTTAAAACTCAATTTTTGTCAACATAACCTAAATTTCTCTTAAAAAAAAAAACAATCATTACCAGCTGTCAAAATTAAAATAACTTAATGAGTTTAAATTCTATAGAGTTGCAAAGTATAATTTCATACATGGGTTATAAATATGAGGCAGACCTTATTTTGTTAACCATTTAATTTTTTTTAAATAAAAATTCTTTTAACCCACATAAATAAAAAAAGGTGATTCTTTAAATATTGACTTAATGAATCAGAAAACAAACGTCCTTCACTTGGTTTAGCAAATACACCTGAGTCCCCCGAACTGATATCCAAAAGATAGTGAAACAGCAATAATACAAATCAGCTGATTATTGAAAATCAGAATTTAAACAGCTGATCATGATAAATTATTATTTTTCTCACCAACTCTTAGTAATTTTTCCTATAACTTCTCAGTTTATTTAATAACATAAAAGAAAAACTAACAGAAACATGTGAAAATTCATTCGTTGTTCTTTATTTACCATAAATGATTGTGAAAAATCATTTGACAGGCTAAATACAAGGTGAGTGTTATTTAATTATCTTCACTTGCAGTACCTGTATTGTGAACAAGGACTAAGGATTTGTTTGCAACTTATAATAAATTATCTTTGATTTACTTTAAAGTACAAACAAATTAAAATCAAGGAATATAATAGTTTTTTTATCCTTTTTTTAGATTTTTATCCTTTTTAAATTTTTTGTTATTCATTGTGAATATAGTGTGAAAACAGTGAGAAGAAGATATAATAAATGAAATAATAGATAGGTTGATTTTATTTTGGAAAGTACAATTTATCGTTACTTTCTGTTCGTACCGACAATTTTAATTAACACTGTTGGAATTTTATAACAAACTAATGGGTAAATTTCTTTAATTTTGGGAAAGAAAATAAAAAAAAACTATTTTGATACAAATTTTCCTATAGCAAATTTAATGATTGCTACAGAAGTTATTAGATATTAAAACTTGTAAAAAATATTAAAAATTTCATTATTCTCAGAAGTTCAACATTCTTGAAAAATTTTCATTTTCGAAAAACTTCTAAGGGCGAGTAACTTTTCTAAAATTACACACAGTTTAACTTTAACTTCAGATATTTCCATACAAATTTGACATTCACAACTATGCACTGTGAGATTTATGAATTTCTTCATAGCTTTAATGAAAATTGTCACTGAAACTCGTCCATTGAAACTTTTCATAGTATCTATGAAAAAGGTTTCATTAAAGTAAATGTTTATGAAAGGTTTGTAAAATGTTTGTAAAATGAATGAAAATCTTCATACAACTGATGAATCATTCCGACAATGAAACGTTTATAGAATTTATGAAACAGTTTCCAAATTTTAATAAGTTCCTTGAATTAATAAAACTCTTCATGAATGTCTTGAAGAATGCATTGGAACTAAGCCAATAACCGCTTCAAATAATTTTTTAAAATTATGTAATTTTATGAAAAAATAAAAAATAATTCTTTGACATAATTTCATAGCTCTTAAAGACAATTTTCATTAAATTTGTGAAGAGATAATTTATGAAATCGAATAAATTGTTTTTATGAAACTATGAATTTTATGAAAGAAAGTTTATTAAAAATTTCTCAATATTAATAAAACTTCTGTGATATAATGAAATTTTTCATTCAATCTACGAAAAAATTCTATTAAATTGTTTCATTAGTATCATGAAGGAATAATTTTTTCATTGTGGTTAAGAGTCTTAACCACAACTAAAAAAAAACTATGATCGCAAATCGAGTTTATTAACGCTGGTTAAGACCCTAAACTTTCGTTATTTTTAGTTACACTCAAAAAAAAAAAATTTGTAAAGTCAGCAAAAAATTTTGCTGAGTCAGCAAAATTTTAGTCAGGAGGATGCTTGCAAAAAAGTTGCTAATGTCAGCAAAATCTTTTGCTGAAAATCAGCGAGCTGATTTTTAGCAACAAAATTTGTAGATTCAGCAAAAGTTTTGCTAACACTTAGTAGATTAGAAATAAAAAAGCCTTGCTAAAAATTAATAAATTTTTTGCTGAATTTTAGTAGACTGAAAAAAACGCAAAAACTTTGTAGAAAAATTGCAATTTAGTTAATTTATTTGCTGAAAATCATAAAACATATTTTTGTGATTCTTTTAAAAATAATTAACTATAATAACGAAATATAAAAATTTTCATTTTCCCACATTACCGACATGAATTAATTTAATATCTGAAAATATATAGAAATAAATATATGTATATAACATAACAAAAATTTTCTTTCAACTACTTACATCAATGGTTGTCTAAATGATGCTATCTTTTAAGGACGCAACTGCCGAAGATAATTATAGAAACGAAACGAAAAAATAAACAAAAACAAACGAAACGAAAAAAACAACACTTTTTGGTGCAATAAGAAAAAGGAACCATACAAAAATGTGTGTCTTTGTCTTTCGCTTTACGCTGTCTACATTTCTGTATATGTTTGTCTGCAATTTGACCACACTATTATTAATCTATAAGTTATATATAATATATAAGCTTAAATAAATAAATATTTTATTTTGTCTTTTATTTAATTAATAGACAATTATTTTCACAAGCCGGTGACAACGCAAAATTTAAGTTGTTTTAATCCTCAATTTTGTTTTATGTATGAAAAAGAGATACAAAAACTTCCATGGTTGATTTTTTTATATGTCTTATTAGAGTTGTACTTTTTAGTATCATTTTCCTCTTCTCTACTACATCTTGATATGCCGCGACATCTACTTCATTCTGCGTATATCTTTCAATCTGGTTGTCGTCCACACTATTAATGTGCTTATCAGCACAATTTTTTTTAGCAAAATTAATTAGTAAAACATTAGTATATTAGTAAAGCATTAGTATAAAACAGTTAAGTGCTGAATAAGTATAACAAAAATTTTAGCTGAAAACACGATTTTAGCAAAAAATTTTGCTAAAAAATAGTATACCTGATTTACAAAACGTTTTACTAACTTTTCTACTAACTTATTTTTTTGAGTGTACGATTGCAGTTCTAAATTAGAAAGTTTTTTATGAAAATTTTCGACACCTGTTGAAACTGACTTAAGATGCTTCTTATTTCTCAAGGTTTTTAGAATAGACTATATTTAAAGCTTTGACATGCAAAGTTTCACGTTGAAACGTCTTCACCGAAAGAATTAATGGCCATTTAAAAGTCGAAAAATTAAAAAATTACTTAAAACTTACACAAGTTTTGTTATTTATTTATTTTTTAACTTTCAGCTCCAAACTAATACAAAAAGAACTCAGTCACTAGACTTGGGAGATACATTCACTAAAAAAAATAATTTCCATATTTCTGCTTGATGAAAAGTTTTATGATGTTAGCAAGTGTGAAACCAATATTTTTCCGATTTTTAAACTTTCGCAGTTTTTTCATTACATTTTGAGAAAAGTATTTAAAAAATGATGTAATTGTACATAGTTTGAGGTATAACCAGAAGATGTCAGCGCACAAATAATGGGATACAAATTTCACAAATTACAAGATATTTACGTAAAATTTTATGATAATGCATATTGTTTTTTACGTCTGACAATCACAATTATATTTGAAATTAGTTAGCGTATTGCATGAACTGAATTTCTTCGCAAACAGCACATCCGAATCAAAAAGTGATTTTAAAATATTTAAACGCAAAAATTTTATGAACTTTTTAAATTTTTTGGAAATTTAATTATTTTTTTTGCATTTTTTTTTTTTTTTTCTATGAAAAACATGACTTGAGAACATAGTTAGGTATGTATAGTGAATCTTCACGACGGACTAAATTGATAAAGTGCAAAAAATTTAATTTTTTCACTCCTAGCGGATACAGCAGCAGATTTTTCGCTTTGTGACAACTGAAAAGCTGTGTCAATTTCAGCAAAAGCTACATCAAATAAAAGATTTTAATAAGCTTAATACAAAAACTTAAAAGGCATCAAAAACTTTTAAGGATTTTGTATTTTATAGGGCAAGCAAAATTTTCATAACATATGTGCACTCACAAGAACTTTTCCATAAAAGTTCAACAGTTATTTACAAATTTAATCGGTAAAGTTGTTTTAATGGAATATACAGTTAAATTACTAAGAAATATATTTTTTAACTTTCTGTCTGTTTTTTCAATTAACAATATAAACAAAAAACGGACTTTCGGTAATAGTTAAAATATTCAGTTAAAATTTTCTATTTAAAACAAAAAGTTGTTATATTATATTGAGTATTAAAAAAAACGAAAACAATCTATTGTTTTTACTGATTTTGCCAATTAATTTTCCAACAGTTGAAAATAATCTAAAAAATACAACGGAAAGTAAGTAGTACTTTTTTTTAACTGATTTTCAGTTAATTTAATGTGTATATTCAGTAGTCTTAACGGAAAAGATATTGTGAGTGTATATAAAATATTTAATTTTGCAAATTTAAAATTTTATCATAAAATTGGCAATTAAATATCATAAAACTGGCAAAAAAAGTCAGTTTTCACTCAAAACAATCAGTTTTCTGTTGTCACAAAGGAAAAAAATAAAATATGCGGATTATGTAATTATACCATCAAAATTTTAAATTTAGCTTCGGGTAGCCACATGTTTTCTTATGTTACTACATCAATTTAATTTAAATTTAGCATAATTTTTTTTTGTAAAAGTCAAAAAAAGAACAACTAAAAAAAAGTGTATTTTCATCGACTAATCAATCATATCCTGACTTGGCCAGCTTGAAAAATGGATTTAATGCGATGGAAAATCAGAAAAAAGTTCAATATCAACACGGGAATACAAAAATAAAGTTTAGAAAGAAAGAGTCAGCTGTTCCTGAAACATAAGTAGTCAACCTAAATTTTCAATTTAAAAATTTGGTAAAAAAAATGCATTTAACGATTTTTATTTCCATTACGGACGATTTGTGATTGTTTATCTTAGTTGGCAATTAAAGGCAGGGAAAACACTTTTTCTAAGGAAAGAACTTTTTTTTTATTGATAAATACTCAAATACGCGAACACCACAAAAATCTAATCAAAACTTAGTAAAAGTCTTACATCGAAGTTTTCAATAGCCATGGACAAAGTTACTTCAAACTGCCTCAAAATCAGAACACTTCACAGTTAAATTCCATTAAAAGTAATTTGCATAAAGGAGCAAAAATGTTCTTAATCAAAACATATTTGAGTGAGTATAAAACTTTTTTTTTTGGGAGTTTTTGCAAAAAAAAAAAATATATATATATATATTCTATTAATTCCCAAAAATTATTCTTGTTGAGAGCTACAATGTAGTTATATAAATATTTTATGTTCACCAACAAGTTGAATTATACCAGAAGAGGCAGACAGATTTTATAATAACTTAAATCAGGGATGTTAAAGTTAGTACAATTGTACTTTTTTTGGTACATTTTGACCTTCTAAAGTACCGTGGTACTACCGCAACTCATTTGGTACAATTTAAAAATTTTTAATTTTTCCTCTTTTTGAATTTTAGTATAGCAAACAAATTGTTATTGTGTCCTTTTTCATTGCATTTATTCGTTTTATGTAATGAGCGCTTAAAATATATGCGACTATATCCGCCAGATTTGACGATTTATCATCATTTTAAGGATTTTCAGAATAAAATTGGCAATTTTTTTTTTTTAATATCGATTAAAGATTTACGATTTTTTACAAAATTTATCTGGCAGCTCTGAATGCGACTGGTATTGTGGTGTATAGAGCTCCTACATATATTGACACTTTTTGCAGCCAACTTCACTTTTATTTTGAATATATTATATTCTGAAGAAGTGAAAATTAAATTATTATTAAAGAAATGAAAGAAAATCTCAAACAATCTTATATATTTTTAATTTATAACGAGCTTCCAACCTCCGTATATTTACAAAAATAAAGCAAATCAAACATATTAGCTAGGTTGATACTAGTATTTCGATCTGGCTAAAGATCTCATCAGAACCCCATCTTTTAGAAAAGTTAGAGCCTCCATAATAGGCAGAACTTTAACAAAAAACCGATTAATCATTAATTTTGCTCCATTCTTGTCGTCTTACTTGAGCCAGAGTAAAAACTTAAAACAAGAAGTATTGTACCTCTTCTAGTAAAAATGTTCCCGAATGAAATTGCAAATTTTGATTCAATAAATAATCAATTTAGAGCTTTAGCTGATGTTGAGCAACTGAAGTCGTTAAAAAATTAAAACATTTGTAGTTTTTGGTCGGTAGTAGCTAATTTTCAAAATGAACTGAATGTCAATATGTTTTCAGACATTTCTAGTTGTTGCTGGAATTTTATCCATTCCACACTCGTCTGCAAATGTGGAAAGAGTTTTTTCTTTTCAAAATATAATAAAAACTAAGGAAAGAAACAGACTACATTAGCCAACATTATCAAGTCTCATACAGACAAAGGATTGGTTAAGATCGACAAATTCATGCTACTATGATGTAGAAATTCCAAATAGTTTATTAACTAAACAAATAATTCCATGATTTGGTCTCATATATTCATAAGACTTTTTTATGTCTTATTTTATTCATACGTATAATGTATGTTATTGGAAGGTTTTGTTTTTTTTCTGTACAAGTGAATTGTTATGTAATTTTTTTTGTTGTTTTAATAAATTTTAAAAAAATGGTACCGTGAAGGTCCAAAAAGTACAATTTTTTTTGGAGGTTGGTACAAAATTGAAAACCCCATTTAACATCCCTGACTTAAATGTCAGCAAGTAAATTTACTGGGATTTTGAAAAAAAAAAAAATGCAACAAAATTTTGGCGCGAAAACTTTCAGCATTAAAATGAAAAAGAAACTAAAAAATAAAGCCGGTAAATTGTTATGGGAGAATATCAATATCATCCTTCTCAGAGAACAGAATGTGAGTGGAACTTTTTTGTCAAGTGGTTACATTAAGAGTGTGCAATAGGATGTCCCTTAAAATAACGATATGTCGATTTTCGTTCATAGCAATCCCCAGATTTATTAAAAATGGTTGCAAATGTTAGAAATAGGATTTTTTTTGGAAAATGGTAACCAGTGCCGAAAGTTGACCGAAAATGGTTTATTTTGGAAAAAGGTGTATTATTACACAGTGTAACATTTTTGAAGTCATTGAGTGCAAACTCCTTCTCGTGTGGAATATCTCGAAGTACTTTAACTTAAAAAATTTGCCATCTGGCGATGTCTCAACATAAACGCAAAGTTGGCTATCCTGAACGTAAAAACCATACGCCAATCGTTGTGAAATAGATACTTAGGAGATTAGAAAAATAAATATCTAAAAATAGAATATTTGTGTTTGTTAGTATTTGTCACTTTTGAGCATAATATACAATAACGGAAAAAGCTAATAGGAAAGGAAACTGCAATTTAGCTGCATTACATTCGAAGCCATACTTGGGTGTGATCGCTAAACAGCCATGACGAGTTATTGTTACGTTTATAATGTAAGAATAAGGGCAGGTTGTTGAAAAATTAATCATCATAAGAGAAAATCTGACAATTATAAGACACAAATATTACAATTTATATAAAAAATCACTAGTCTAGTCTGATTTGAAATTAATAGTGTTTAAAATTTTTTTAGAAAAAACGTTTATTCTTCTTCTTAACCTCAACCTTTCTAAACCCCATTTGGTTTAGAAAGGTTGTTGGGATTTTATGGTCCCGTGTATATTTTGGCTAAAACTTGATTTATCCGAAGAATATACAATTTTTCTCACAGCTATATCTCGGAAACCAATTAAAATTTTGTTTTCCTGTTCACAATATGAAGAAAGCCGGATGAGATGAGGTCAAAAAATTAAAATTTTTCAATGTTCTTTCATGTAATGAACGAATGTATGTATTTGTGATTAGAAAAATTTACCCTTATGAACTTTTACTACTAAAGTAATGATGTTTTTGGCAGAAAAATAAAATACTTATTTTGTAATTATATTTTAAAATTATTTCGTTTAAGGTTATTTTAAGTTATTTCGTTAAGGTATTTAAGGGCTATCGGTATTTTGAGTTACTTCGTTAGTGTTATTTTAAGGTTAAAAAATATTTCTTGAAACGGTATTGAATCGTTATCGGAATTTTAGGGTTAGTGTTCGCCATCCATGCTCCAGACACAAACTCGAATTAAAATTTTTCCATTTATTCCCTTTTTTTTATTAATTTTTTATTCAATCGACATCTCCAAATTAAAATATATTTCAAATTAATTTTACAAAAGACGTTTTTGCATTTTTGTCAAATACGTTGGTCATTTTTGATTCCAGGCTAAAGTGGGTTAATGATATCCGATGAAGTCGAAATTCTATATCTGAATAATTTTGAGTATATTAAATGAATAAATTAAATAAAAATTTTTATTTTTGAAATTTAGAATTTTGCGAATTTTTAATAGTACGAGGTCCGTTCCAAAATTAACCGACCTGACTCATAGATGGCGCCAGTAGTTTGAAAAAAGTTACTTTGGTGAGTGGCAACCTTATGAAACATATGTTTTAAGTTACAAGGTGCCACGTTGTTTGGTCGTTTTTGGAGAAATCAAAAATAAACGATCTAAGTGAATTTGTAAACATGGAACAAATTGGTAAATGTTATGTAATTCAATATTTTCATTTGAGAGCTTACAGACCAACCACTATTAAAGCTAAGCAAGATTCTACTCTGGGGGAGTCTGGTCCTTCGTTTACAACTATAAAATATTGGGCGGCAGAGTTTAAACGAGTCCGTACGAGCTGCCAAGACGAACACTTTAGTGGTCGTCTAATTGAGGTGTCCACGTCATAAATGGTTAAGAAAATCTACAAAATGGTATTGGATGATCGTTGGCTGAAAGTGCTATACATCGCATATTGACCGAAAACTTGGAGATACGAAAGCTGTGAGATGGGTGCCGCGTCCGCTCACACAATAGAAGAAAAACAGCGTCATGAAGATGTTTCAATAGAGTGTTTGGCGATGTTTCACCGCAATAATGTGGGTTTTTTTTTTATTCATAGCCACGGATGAGCCATGGGTCCCCCACTACACACCTGAGTCAAAGGAACAGTTAAAGCAGAGGATTCGAATGGGCAATGGGGAATGAGCGTGTGATAATTATCTTCAAAAAGGAAAAACAATCAACGGCGAGTATTATGCTAACCTATTGCAGCGTTTAAGTGATGAAATTAAGGAAAAGCGTCAGCATTTGCAGAAAAGAATAGTTTTGTTTCATCCAGACAATGCAACCAGTTCACACAACCATTATTGCGCTGGCTAAAATCAATGAACAGCTCCCTTGGACTATTTTCTATTTCCAAACTTCAAAAAATGGCAGGGTGGTAAAAGATTTGCCAACAATGAAGAAGTGGAGTCTGCGGTTGATGGCTACTTTAAGGAGCTAGACAGTTTAGACTATAAACAGGGCATCGAAGCTTTTGGACTATCGCTGCGAAAAGTATATCGAGCTAAAAGGAGACTATGTTCAGAAATAAAGAAATAAATGTTTCCCACATTGGTTGTGTTTACTTTGTTAGGTCGGATAATTTTAGGTCAGCCCTAGTATACGTTTTTTTTACAAAATGGCAAATTTTCGGGCAACTTTCGGCACGGGTTAACGTTTTCCAAAAATTTATTTTTAAGGGACACCCTTGTGGGCAACATTTAATAAGGCGTGAATTTTTTATTTTTTTCAATTTATTCATATGAGATCGACCATAATAAACTGAAACTTTTCAATTTTGAAATCTTAATCTTTTTAGAGTATTGTTGCACATGTGGTTTCAAGTGTGGGGTTTTTTAAATTTTATTTTCTAGTGTTTTTGTGTAAAAACAACTTTGTGTAACAATAATACAAGTCAATTCGCTTTTTACTTTTTGCAGCTCTTTGATATTTGATCTATTGTGGTAAATCATTGTGAAATCAGTGTTGGTTAAGCGCATTAAATAATTCTATTGAAATCCACTTTTGGTTATGAATGTCCTTTTTTATTTAAGTTATAATCACTTGTTGTCACTTATGTTTTTATGATTTTATTACAATTGTAGTTAAAAAGTAGTAGTAGGTACTTGTATTCATTAAGGACCTGCCTGCCCCATTAACATACGGCAACAGATTATTTTGTTATGTTTTATGATCAAATATCAAACGATATTAAGGACAACCTCCACCATAGTTAACAGGATTATGTGGTAAATATTAAAATTGAATAAGAAATTTAATGAGATTATGTCATTTTCTATGGTTTAGTTTCATTCCTAGAACACTTTGTGCAAAAATCTATTTGACACTTCCTTGTTGGCGAAGTATAAAATTACAAGAAAAAACAAAAAAAAAAAAACGAAGGCCGATGAATTTAATGAATTTGTTTAAACAAATTAAGACAATTCTCTTCGTAGAATTTTTGGCAGATGTTGTTTAATAAAGTTAACACAAGAGATAAGGTTACAATGTGACATCATTTATTTTAAAACTACTAAAAAATGTTAACACTGAAAAAATTTTATAATAAGTTAAACACAAAATGTACACTCAGGGAAATTTTGCTGTAATTATTTGTAGTTGTTTGTGTTTGGGAATTCAAGAACTTTTTCATTTCATGGGATTCCCGGGAAAAATTATAAATTTTCGGGGAATTCCCGGGAAATTGTTTTTTTTTTTTTGTTATTTAAAACCCGTAATTTTATCCTGAGGAATGTTTTTTATTTGTGAAAAGGACGTTTTTATTAAAAATTAATTAAAAAAGCACATATCGTTCATTTACTACAAGACTGAAATAAATCAAAAAAAAAAAAAAAAAAAACACGATTTTGCTAAAAACGAGTTTAAATTTTTCAATCCATATCTGCCTCGCTGGAACCTTTCTCTATTTATTTGGTCATGAGTTGTTTGCGAATTCGCTTATTATCGAGACCCGTGAGTAGCACATTTTCTCTATGAAGTATATACTCTTTGCACCCACTTTAAAGAAAAAACAAAATATATTATCGTCTATCTCAAAAAGTATACATGATATTAATATGAAATTTACACACAATATAAAGCATGCTAAAGGGTGTCCCAAGAAGAGCGCAATTTTTAAATTTTAAATAAAACACAGATATTTAACAAAAAATCGTGAAACTTTATTATATCGTAAAGTAGACAGAATGAGGTTATGTATGGAACAATATATCGTGCAGATGGCCGCCGCGGCTTTGCTGGCATGCACGCGATCTTTTAATGAAATTTTCAATGACCGTTTTGCATGAATGCTGCGGTATTTCATTAATGCAGGGTCCAATTTCCTCTTTTAAGGCTTGAGTCGTCGTCGGCTTAATCGCGTAAACCATCGACTTCAAAAAACCCCAAACGATCTAGGCGGCCAATTCTGATCTCCAAAACGCGAAATAACACGACCGGGAAATGACTGATGCAGCAATTGAATTGTTTCTCTGGCTGTATGACATGTGGCGCCGTCTTGTTGGAACCACATGCCCTCCACATTCATTTCTTCAATTCTAGGCAAGAAAAAACTGGTTATCATTTCACGATACCGAACACCATTGACTGTTTGCGCTTGACCTGCCTCATTTTCATAAAAAAAGGTCCAATGATTCCTCCAGCCCAAAAACCACACCACACAGTGACACGTTGAGGATGCATTTGCTTCTCGTGAATCACTCGAGGATTTTCCTCACCCAAATGCGACAATTCTGCCTATTGACGAAGCCATCAAGATGAAAATGGGCCTCGTCACTGAAGATGATTTTATCGGCAAAATCAGCATTTCATGTTGTCTCTCCAATACCCAATTACTCCATTCCATCCATACTCCATTCGTGTAGCGCTCCATTTTTACTAACCTCGTACCTCCTACTAGCAAACAATAACAATTGTTCAAATGTCAAACAATGACACTTCGAATGTTGCCAGATTTAAAAATTACGTTCTTCTTGGGACACCCTTTATTACTAATAAATCCGCATTTTTTGACTTATGACAGTCTTGAAGTAACTGAGCGATATGTATTCACTAAAACAAAACGTACACTCAGTGAACTTCTGCTTTAAAAATATCTAGTTGTTTGGGTTGTAATACAGTTTCTTTATTTTTAATGTAAATGTCAGTCATTTGTAGAACAAATTTAATTTTTTACTAACTTTGTAGTTCATTAAAAAAAAAACAAACCACATCAAATGACTGTTTTTATGATTTTACATTCATTTTTATTTAAAAAAATCAAAAAAAAAACATCGTTATCTAAAAAATAACAAAACAAATAAATATTTGTTTATTTTTTACTAACAATTCAATTATTTTTGTAATATATGTTCATTATAGTATTTTTCTTCAGTTGTTTTTCTAAATAACTACCATAATAGTTGTTTTGTGTTATTTCATAGAAAAACAACTGTAATTGCAGTTAAAAACAGCAACTACTGATTACTACACAAACAATTGTCATGCAGTAACTATAAAACTTGTGTGAGTGTAGTGGTTATCTCATTTTACAAAAAGAACAAATTTTATCCGTATTTGAACAAAGTTTGCAAGCTAATATTTAGTAATTCGTGATTCGCAAATTTACAGATTTGTCAGTTAATTTAAAACACAGTTGTTTTCAAGCCATTTGTTTTTTTTTTGTTTGTCTCCATTTGTAGATGGCGTTATTTTCTGATATTTTTTTTTATTTTATAATCATACAATAGGCTATATTCCGGAAACTAAGTATGAAGTAGAGCAAATTGGTAATAATAACAAATATGGACCTAGTAATAAATATAAACCTGCCTCTGGTCAGATATATGTACATATATGTTTGGCGGTATATGGTTTGCACTTTCTCCAAACATACAGTAGTGGTCAAAACATTTGGAACTGAGATCGCATTTGTTGTTTTCATTGATTTATTTTCTTCAAATCACACTTAGTTACTAAAATTTATTTTATATGTACATATTCTTCATACATTGTTTTATGTTAAATAAATAAAAAAAAATTAATTCCGTTAAATTAAAACAACAAAAAAATTAATAATAATAGATGTTATAATAATACAAGGTGGCGCAAAAATAACCTTCCGATGTTTTTTGGCTGTAATTTAAAAAAAAAAATGAAAAACTTTGATTCTTCTTGTGGATTATTTTTATTTGGTATTTTAATTTTTTTACATCAAGTCGAGAATATGATGTCATGTAAATGGCCGCCGCCACAGTTGATTGTCATTTGAGCCCTTTTTATGGCATTTTTCATCACTTTGGCCAAAACTTCCGGCCATAGGTCCTCACATTCTTGACGGATATTGTCTTTAAGAGCTGCAAGAGTCTGAGGCTTGTTGACATAAACCCGCGACTTCAAAAAGCCCCACAAAAAGAAGTCTGGAGCGGTCAAATCCTGCTGGCCAGTGCAAATCGCCAAAACCTGAGATTAGGCGCCCGGGAAATGCATCCTTCAGCATATCGGTTGTGGCACGTGCAGTGTGTGCCGTTGCACCGTCCTGTTGGATCCACATGTTTTCCAATCCCAATTCATCAAGTTGCGGCAAAAAGAACTCGTTGATCATTGCTCTGTAGCGCTCACCATTCACAGTAACCGTTTGGCCCGCGACGTCTTCGAAGAAAAAAGGTCCGATGACTCCTCCAGCGAAAACAGCACACCATACAGTGACTTTGAGCGGGTGTAATGGCTCTTCGTGGGTTACACGCGGATTTTCAGTGCCCCAGAAGCGTAAATTTTGCTTATTTACGTACCCGCAAAGATGGAAATGGGCCTCATCACTCATGATTATTTTTGATGAAAAATCATCTTCCTCTTGGTGGTGATTAAGGATGGCTTGAGCGTATGTTGGCGGTCAGCAGCTAACAGCTGATGCACCGTCTGGACTTTGTACGGAAACATCTTCAAATCTTGTACCAAAATTCGCTGTAAAGACCGTCGACTGATACCCATTTGCGTGGCACGTCGTCTGGTCGATGTCGACGGCGCTTCCATGGCATCCTCGGCTACAGCAGCAATATTCTCTGCAGAACGGCTACTCCGGAGTCTGCCACGCCTGGCAGCATCTCGTGTTGTGCCAGTCTCTTCGAGGCGAGCGGCTAAACGTCGTAGTGTTTCACCAGTAGGCGTTGGACGGCCAGGAAATCTGCGACGAAATTCACGTTGTGCCAAAGTCACCGACCGATTATTGGTCAAATAAATAGTCACCAATATTCCGCGTTCTGGAGCAGTGTAACGTAACATTGTTTATTAACGTGTATTTCGCATGTGTTTACTACACAAATGTCAAAACAGAACTGACATTAGGGGCCAATCGCAAAATTTATAGCATTTTCTGATAGGAGGATTACTTTTGCGCCACCTTGTATATATGTTTGGCTGCAAATATAAGTATATTTATTATAATTATGTTTGTCACAAACATAATATTAAAAAAAAATTTAAATTGCAAATATATCTTTGTTTAGGTTTGAAAATTTTAATCATTGTAAACATATATATAATTACCTTCAAACATATTGAAAAGCGTTTTTTTCTGCGTGTAAACGTTGTTTTAAAATATTGCGTTGGCTGCTGGCCTACGATATTTGTTTATTGCAAAATAAATAAATCATTTGTGGTTTATAGATATCAAACAAGAAATTGCAGAAATTCTACAAAATATTTTTTTGATAAAGATTTCAATTTGCGAACGGCAAACCACGATGCAAGATAAATAGGCGAATACCATATAACCACAAGTAGAAATATGAATAAAAATTAAATCTTTAACAACAAACGGTTACAATATCTAAATTTTTTATTATACAAGTAAAACATTATAATCGGATATATACCGAATATTTAATACCACACAAAGAAAAATTAAGTGCCAACCGAATTGAAAACTGTATTTTAATGGATAAAACCAATAAATGCGTTTAGCAAAACCATGTTCAAATGAGATTTCTAAAAAATTTTTGGTGTAGCAACTAAAACCCTGTTGCATTAACCGAATTCTGTTGTGAAAACCGATATTTAGTCGTACCAACCAATTTCTTTCTCTGAGTGCATATTTTTAAACGGATCGAACAATTTTGTATTGTTAATTTTTTTCTTAAATCAGTCCAAGAACAATATTTTATTAAAATTTTAAAAATTCTTAATATTTTTTTTACAATCGGCGTGATATGAGTATTAAATCCTTCTAAGAGGACAACGTCAAATTTGCACCGATATTAGCCAGTTAAAGATTCGTTTTTTGTCTGTTTATTCAGAATACATGAACAGACAAATTAATCATGGCAGTGGGCAATTCTCTAACTTTGGTAGTTAAGTTGTCAGTTTGCCTTGAAAATTTGACAATTTAACTACGGAATTTTGTCGATAAAAAGTTAGAGAATTGCCCTAAAGCGCGTTATTTCCAGTCGATAAATATATAAATTTTTCTACTTTAAAGCATCACTTATCACAAACTTATAGTGACTTCCAACGCAGACTGATGTAGGGTATAAAACAGAAATTATTCAAGGCCACTTAAACAAGACGAAGGAAGTAAGAATATACAGTGAGCGGCAAAAGAAAGTATACACGTTAGATTACTATATTTAGAATTATATTTCAGTATTTTGCAATTATATTTATTTCAACATTTTATGTGTTTTTAATAATTTCATTCCTCCCCTTAAAATTTATAAAAAAATTACAACTAAAATTACACAACAAGAAATAAAAATACATCATGTTCTAAAAGTCAAAGGAAAGTGTATAATTCGACCATGAAGTATCTTCTGGTAATTTGCTTTTGTAGCGATGGTGGAGAATATTTATAAATAAATCATCTACTTTTTTTTTTTGTTAGCGAGCGGTTCAAACTTTATATAAAAATTTTGACAAAAATATCCTGCATTTTCCCGAACTTCTGCGACAATATTATAAAAAGAAACACATTTACAAGTTTGTTATAATTTTTATTAAAAATAAAAATGTTTTTTCGACCTTTAATTGTGCAATAAAAATGAAAATTATTCAAGTTCGAGGCCATACTCTGTATTTCTTCAGTAGGATATTGTCCTAACAAATAATCTATAGTTTTTTGTTTTCAAATTTATTATTTGACCCTTTCAGGAATGTGTTGATAGATCTATTTAAGTTTGAAGTTAAAGATTATAACCATTGATCAAAAAATAAATTGAAAACTTGTTTGTTTGCAAACTAAACAAAATATAAAAAGGAGAGAAAAACAAAAACGTGTATTGAATATCCACCAGAGGTGGACCTTGCACATCAAACAAGTTTTCAATTTATTTTTTGATCAATGGTTATTATCTTTAACTTCAAACTCATATGTATATTAGTTCTCATGTAGTGAGTAAACTAGTTCATATGAATGTTTGATGTTTGGCATGGGATTGTTACCGCTTTCAAAACTTGTTCTGATGATGGGAACCTAGAAAATTCCCGAAATAGATCTATCAACACATTTACTCAAAATTAGTTCATTTATTGATAGAATCGAGAATGCAGCCAACAAAATAATTTATATAAAGAAAACGTCAACAAATTTAACAAATCTGTCTAAATCTAAAGAGTGTACACTTAATGATTCTGAAATGCGATACATTGTACGAAATGTGTAGAAGAATCCTGCACTCACAATATTTTGTCGTTAATAACAAAGCAATATGTACATTAAAACTACCAAACATATAAAGGGTCCGCCAAATAATTTTTTTTTTTTTGAAAATGCTAGAAAAAAAAACTACTGAATATTTTCTCAAATTTCTTTTTTTATTTGAAACTACAATCCTTCCGGTTAATAATGGAAAATAATTTCATTCAAATGGCTGCCTCGGCTGGCCATGCAGTAGCCTATACGATCAGTCCAATTTTTAAGCACATTATCGATTGTGTGCAGCTGTATTTCACCAATGGCTTCACGAATATTGTCCTTTAAAGCGTCAATTGTCTCTGGCTTGTTGGCGTAACACTTATCTTTGACGGCACCCCACAAATAATAGTCCAACGGTGTCAAATCGCAGCTCCGTGGTGGCCAAACGACATCAGCTCTGCGGCTGATAATGCGATCTTCAAAATCGGCATCTTCTGTAAGTCGATCGCAGGCCTACTCAGCGAAGCGAAAACGCATTGGATGGTCAGTTGGCTTCAACTCCTGAACCAATTGGACTTTGTATGGCGTCATACCAAGATCTTTATGCAAAATTCGTCTCATTGATGTCTCCGAAATGTTCAATTGTTGAGAACGACGGTGAATTGATGTTGATTGCGCTACACGCACACTTTCTGCCACAGCAGCAATCTTCTCGGGTGTACGCACTGTTTTTGGCTTTTCACGCTTTGGTTTATCGATGAGGATGCCAGTTTCTTTCACTTTTTCAAAAGATAACGAACATACGGAGCTGACGGTGCTTCTCATTCTGCAACATTACCATGATTTTCAAAGTAATGTCGCAATATTTCCCAGCGTTGTTCAAGCGTATACACCATATTCGTTCAGCGGAAAGATAAAACTAATTATCTGTCAAATCAGACATGAGCTAAGTGTTACCATTCCCGAAATAAGCACTTGAGCCTTCTAAAATATTTATTTTTATCTATTAACCTCTCTGCTCCGTAAGACGTATATTTACGTTTTACCACAACTCTATGCTGTTAAGTAAGAAGCATATATACGTCCACTCTACATAAGTGCAGCATGTGTTTTTTTGTTATATCCACGCAACCAGCGAATGGTTTTTTTATTTTGACTACGTAGTTAAGTATTTTTTTTTTCATATTCACGCAATGGGTCGAATTTCAGCCTACCAGAGATATATTTTGTACTTCTTGTTAGTTATAAATCATTTTTTTATTGTTTTATTACTTCTGTCAAAAACTTTAGCGATTTCACCCAATTTTGTTCCACTTTTATAATATTACGGCACAAGTTCAAGGCAATTCTCGATGTTTTCGGCAAAATTTGAAGAAAAAGTTATACCAAAAAAGTAAGATTTGCACCGATCAAGAGCAAAAAAAGTGGATTAATAAATATTCTCTAGAAAGCGTTACAAAAGCAAATATGCAAAAAAAAAACAGTATCGAAAGCTCCGCTCACAAATAATTTTTTCTTGTAATTTGGTATTTTGATCGATGAATTTAATATTGGTTGGTCTAGAAGGAAATCATTCCAAATATGATTCTTTGGAAGTTTTTCTGCCTAAACAACTTCTTGGACGCATTAAAAGAATGAACAATTCCATCGTATGACAAGCCAATGTTAAATTAATCGATGAATATGTTCGATTAGAAACATTCCTTGGCAAAATTGATTTTGCTGGGTCCATTATACTTGATGGCCGAACTGATATCAAAAATAAGCAAGTTTTTGTAGTCTAATTTTTGTTGTTGTAAGATTACACAGGCCTACAAAAAAAATTTTTTTGTTTGGTGCCGCTAATTCTATGTTATAATTTGGTTAATTAGTCCGCAAGACGTCATGGTTAGCTGTCAAAATCGCGAAGCTACGTTCAGGTTTGTATCGATCGGTCATAACCTAAAAAATGTATTTTATTATACTTAATGTCATTATAGTCAATTAATTTCTTTGATTAAATGATAATATCGATATGCCGTCGTCGAGAAGGTGTTGTGTAAATAATCCAAATACATTTTGTTATATTTGTGGTGAATATGTAGTAAAAAAGTTTAGAAAACCTATAACAGATGCAGTGAAGAAGACATACGTTGATCCTTGCGAAATCTCGAAAACTACACGTAGCATTAAAAAAGTAAGTATCAATTTTTTATCAGGGTACCGAACGTACTTGAAATCTGTTTTATTTTTAGCGGCACCAAAATCATTGTAGGCCTGTGTTATTGTTGTTATATTTTTATAAAATGAAAAAAGAGGAATCACATAATTAAAAATTAATAAAATCTGAATCAAATATAATCACAAAAAACTCAAATATAATTATAAAAAAAGTTGCACACTTTCTTTTGACGCTCACTGTATAAACCACTTGCTACACAAATGATAAGAAGCTAATAAAAAGGCGGGAAACATTTACTGGTTGCTGTAAAAGATAAATAAATTTATATAAAACAATTTGTGGTTTATAATTGACACCCTACATTTTTACAGATGCTTTAAGGTCTTAATTAGGGAAGACTTATTCCATTTCATAAACTACAAATTTTTAAGAAATTCGAATATATAAACTTTTTCTTCTTCTCCGGAAGGTATTCAAACTTAAACAACACGATTTGTGGCTAACTTTTGGAATCTAAATATTCAAAATAAGTTTCAAATAGGTTTTAGGGGCGCTTAAGCCAGTAGAAATGTTATATTCTAGGTGAATTTTTGTTAATTGAAAATAGCATTTTAATCTGTAAATTTAGCAAAAACTTTTACTTAATAATTGTAGACTCGAAATAGCAAACAAAAACTGCAATATTAACAAAATTTGTTACTATACGAAAGCTCCCCTCACAAACATATTTACCTTAAATTTAGTGGAATGCAAAAAACAGATTATTTCACCAAAATCCACAAAAAAAAAATTTTATAAAATTTCTAGATTGCTGATTTCATAAGGGCCGAAAAAAAACTTTAAAAATTTCACATTTTAAAATGATTTTTTTGTCTACCAATATTAAGAAAATATTATTTGCTGATTTTATCAGATTATTTTGTTACTTTCAATTAACTAAAATTTAGCTCAAATATAACTTAATATTTGTAAATTCAACAGATTTGTTTTTGCTATTCTTAAATTACTAATATTTATGAAAACATTTTCTAATTTTCAGTAGCTTTTTTTGTTTGCTATTTTTTCAGGTTTATTTCTATGAGTGTATCTATGCTTATTTTACAAATTTCATTATTTTTCATTTTTGAGCTTAAAAACTGATTTTTCTTAAAACTTTTAAGCTTCAAAAGTGATTTATTTTTAGAATTTTCCTTTAAAGTGCTTTTTTATGCATAAAATACTTTTTCTCTAAAATATTTCGTTTTACCATTTTGACAAAATTTTTTCTATGATTATACGACGAATATGCCAAGTTGAGTAGACTTCTGAATTTTTTTTTATAGTGTAGACATAATTGCATTTGAGTACTGTTATTTTTTAGTATTCACATTGGTGCAACAATTTGCAAAATTTTGGAGGTGAAATGGCAAACACTATTTATTTTCAAAATTATTTTTATTTGTTATATGTTCGATTAATCGAAAAATTTTCAAAAGTTAATCGTTCGATTAAAATTTTCTTGATCTTTTAAACGATCAAAACAAAAACCCTAATAATTGACAATCCTAACATATACACACAGAGAAATAAAGTGTATTTCTATGGTAACAACTTATAAATTCAGTTAGCACTACGATATTTAAATTAGATTTCTGAATATTTTGGGTTGTTGCCGACACTGGCAAAATCGCTAGAAAATAGTTCTGTTTGCTAATTTTGTAATGAGATGTGTTTATTATTTTATGTCTAAATGTCAAATTATATTTTTCGGAGTAGACGCTACTTGCGTTAGTTAAACTGCGCCATTTTATTATAAAATTGTATTTTAGCTTGGCATGGCGTGATGACTTGTTATTAATGTTGATCATATTAATTTTAATTTGTATAGAAATTTACTCTAGTGGTTTCCATACCAAAAAGTAAGTTTAATTTCTATAAATAGCTTGAATTTATCTAATTAAATTGTATTTATAGGAGTTTTAATATAAGAAACTACAATTTTAAATAAATTATATTTTTGTTTGGAATTGAGTGTTCTTTATTCAAAATCCCCGTGGAAGTCACTAGCGAGGCGGTTTCCTCTCACAACATGGGTGTTGGAACTAAAATTTAGTTGAATTAACCGAACTTGGTTGAGAAAACTAATGTTTAGTGCTACCAAAAGCTTGAAATTCGTAATAACTGAAATTAAGTCCTAGTAACCAAATTTCAGTTGGCAAATAGGTAAATTTTTTATCTGTGTGTATTAACCAGATTTGATATCCAAATGTTAATGAAAGGCTTTATGTATTTAATACAGTGTCGGGCAAACACTTGTTGAAACAACGAAGACTAATCGTTTTTACACACACACAACCCGAACGTAAATAAGAGAAACCGAAAAAAAACAAAAAATTGTTTAGTTGCTTGCCAGCATTGGATGGAGTAGGTTTATGTCGCTTTGTGTCGCTTTGTTAAATAAAATAAGTACACAGAGAGTATTTGACAACAACCAATAATATTTTAATTAATAAAGCCAAGTGTACCATAATTTTTTTTAAATGTTTTTTTTTTCACTCATTATGGGGGTTTTTGTTGGGAAACGCATTTTTATTTAGCTTGAATATTTTTAATGAAGCAGAGTGCCTTGTTTGTGACCAAAAATTGAAATAAATTGAAAACTTGTTTGTTATCAAACTTCTTAAATACCCTTTTTAATTATATTTACTTATATTTCTTTATTCATTAAATATCGTAATTTATTTATTTCATTCATTTATTCATTTACACATACATACATTCAATAATTCATTAATAAATAATTTTATACATTTATTCATTACTTACATTTAACGCACAAAACCAAAAGTATTTAAATAATCTAACTTCAAAAAAATAAAACAATGCGGAGTTATGCAACTTTTTTCTATTTAATAAGAATTAATAATGTTTTTTCGATTAATTTTAATATTTTTTGAATTTATTAACACTTTTTTCGTATTCAAATTTGAGCACTTTATAACAGGTTCATAGAACAAACTTTCGACACAAAATGTTACAACAAAGAAATTTATAAATTAATTGACTTTTATAATTTTTATTTAATATGAATTTATAAATAACATTAGTTATAATTTTATTTTAATGCAATACATTGTGTGAAAATAACTTATTTACCTGTTTCTTAAAGAACGTTTTTTATTACCTATAAAATCTATTTACTCACTTTTCTTTATTAAATCATTATTATTCCTATACGTACATAAATATATCTTGATTTATTTATTCATTCATAATTTAATTTTAACACACAAAACCTAAAATATTAAAACAATCTATAAGTTAAAAAATTTAAAAATCCCTGAACTATAATTTTTTATATTAAAAACAATTACAACGCAAGTATTTTCAATTTTGTTGTATTTTATAAGAATTAATATAAAATATTTTTTTTTCCTTTTTGTTTTTTTAATTTATTAATCCATATTTATTATATATATTTGTTTGCCCAGTACATTATTGGCAAAGAACTCATGTGACTATTTTCTTAAAAAAACATTTTTTTATTACCTATTAATTTCCTCTTATGAATATTACTTTTTTTGTTCGCCTCATAGCTGAAATTTATCACGTAAGTACATAAATAGTAAAAAAGTATAACAATGTAAACAAACAAAAAAACAAACAAAACCAAATGATTTTGTTCAGTGCAATTGTACCAATACAATCTCATTTTTTTGTAAAATAACTAATACATACTCATTTCTCTTTGTGCCCAAGATTGATTTAATATAATAAACTATATTTGATTTTTAAAATTTTCCGTGCGCCCCGGTAGGCTAGTTGGTAGCGTGCTGGCTAATCTGTGCGGGGGTCGTGGGTTCGATTCCCACCAGAGGCACTGGTCTGTTTTCGCTACAACTCGCCAAAGGCCATAGTAGCTAGTGCTCGGTTAGGGTAATAGTATATAATTTGTAATTATATGATTATTAATTAATTAAAAATAAAATTTTCGGTATGAAAATCTGCGTTAACACATACAAAACTTTAAGGCAAATTAGCGAAAACTCTGTCACATAAGTGACAAAAAAAAACTGGGTAAAAAAAAAACTGGTGACAAAAAAAAAACAGCTGGCCAAAATTTATTGTTTTTTATTATTTGTTATTTATTATTAGGGATATATTTGTTTAATAGGAGCGGAGAAACGATTTTTTGTCCATTTTGCTCTATCTCGCTTAGTTTCCGAGCTATAACCTATTTAATTAAAAAAGTATGTGCAAATACCGCCATCAACAATCGAGAATGATAGCAGAGATACAAAAATATAGTTTTTTTTTTCTTTTTTAAATTAAAGCTCTTTCTTTGAGTGTAAGTAAGAAAGAATTAAAAACAGAATTTAAGAAAAAAAAAATTATTCCAAAAATAAATTTCATTCATAAAAGCATTTGTTTGCTCTTTATTTGTTATCTAATTTAGGTATGATAACCTTTTCAGTAGACACACGCAGAGAAATAAAGTGCCAACCGAATTGAAAAGTGTATATTAATGAAAACAACTTACAAATTTAGTTATTACAACGATATTAACATTAGATTTTGGAATATTTTCGTAGTTGCAACTAAAATTTTGTTGAATCAACCGAACTTTGTTGTGAAAACTACTGTTAAGTTGTGCCAACCGACTGAAATTCGTAATAACCGTATTTAAGTCACAGTAATCGATTTTCAGTTGACAAATAGCTAAATTTTTCTCCGTGTGCATGAACAGTTTTTATTGCAAATAAATAAATAAATATTTATTAAATAAACAATAATTTATGTTACATTTAAATAAATTCTTATTATCGATATCGACGTCATCCATTACTGGGAATACATGCCGCCTCCCATGCTGTATGCAGCAAGCACATGGCATGGCGCTTCTGTTATAATACAATAATTCGAGTGATGATAGTATGTTTGTTTCTTTTAGCACTTATATGCAATTTCCGGTGTTGATCTATCCATATTTACTTACAAACAATTCATACGATATCATCCATCCAGCCAACATGTTTGTATGGGCAACATATTAACCCATTAATGCCTGACCCCCGATTCCATTGTCCAATATCAATGAAATTTCACACATTCTTTACTTAAGGTTTTGGAAGTTATTTGATATAATTTTCTTTTCATTTTCCCATAGTTGGGACTTATGAATTAACCACTGATATAAAATAATTCCTCTGTGGTTTTTTAATTAAATTATTTTGTTATGCTCTTTCATGTAAAACTCTTCATTTTTACTGGAAAATAATCGATATTTCAAGCAAGAGTACTTCATAAAACTGTAAAATACGTATTTTAATGGTCATGTCATGAAATCATACCTGTAGGCCAAGTGAGTGGTCCAACCCAGCTACAAATTTTTTGCACTTTAAAGAATACCTAACACTATTAGCCAACAATAAAGTTTTCCGATGTGTCGCTTCTCCAATTTTTCAGAGGCAATTTCAATTCTTTCTTTCAATTTTTCAGAATATGTAAATTTGCAGACAATTGAACAGATATTACCAACCCCCAATTTTCCACCAACATTTTCCTAAAGTATTTTAATCCTTTCTCCACCTACCTGTAAAAATCAATTTGATCAATACCCAATAGGCAGGAATGGGTTAAACATTCAAATGCAAATAATTACATAAATTGGACGAGCTCATGAGTGAATGAATCCGTAATGTTCCCCTGTAAGATGTACGTGATTTTCTTATTGATTTCGGTTCTTTTCTTTAAGAATAAAAATTATTTTGGCGGTTTCATTTTACCAACATTGCACAGTGGGATAAATCACAAAATTTGTGGAAATAATTCGGCCATTTGTTAACTTGTGGTCCGATTGCAATGAAATTTGGAACATGCATAAAAGACATAAAATTGAGTTTAAGGTTTGATTTTGAACCTTCCAGACCCTTTGGGGCGGCAAAATGGCTGCCCAAAGTTGGGTACTTTTTTCATAAAAAATTTTGAGTGTTTGCCATTTTTTTGTTTCTCATCCGATTTTCAAAAAATTAACATATTAGTAATCTTCTTGTAAAGATGAACAAAAAACATGCTTTAATGTGTGGGTTACCTCCAATAGTTTCCGAGATATTCCGATTTGAAATGTGAAATTCCAAATTTTGTCCGACTCAGGTCCAAAGTTTTCCGAATATCGGGAGAAAATTGGGACCAATTTTCGTTTTAAAATAACGGTTATTTAGCCAATAAAATTCATGATTGAATAAAAAAAATTAGTTCAATATCTTGTTTCAGTCAAAAATTACATTAGTTTAAAGTAGAAATTAAAAAAAAAAGTAAATTTTGGCGATATTTTCCCCAAAAAGCACCAAACTTCTTATCGCTCCAGACAAATATTTTTCTTCTGAGCATATAAAGTATGTATACTTTTCTGGAAGGTCTTTTTATATAAATGCAAGTTGTGGTAAAAAAAATTTTGATTTGTAAATACTTTTCCCCCCATCCGCTTCCAAAGTTGCCACATTTTTGAGGTAAATATCAACTTTAACTCACAGTTAAAATTTGTGCACGCCTCCAATTGGGTAGTGGAAACCGGTTTTAGATACTCCAACAGATACCTAATGTAGTGTGTAAGTCATTTCCAATCCCCGCTTTAAATGACGACATGGAAGCAAAAAACGAAAAAAATCCCATTTTTGGAAATTTTTTTTTTATTTTTAGGAATTGTGGGATTGTTTTCAGAAAATCATAAATTCTGACATTTGTTCCGATTTGTTGACCTTAAAGTCTAGTTAAATCCAAAAAATCATTCGATTATGTCTATTAATAAATATTTTATTGAATAGTGAAAATTTTCATTTAAGCAACAACTGAAATGTTTACCTTCATATTTGGATTACCCAAGTTTTTGTTTTACCAATATGGCTAAATTCAACCTTTTTTAAAAAAATTGCAATCTACAGGTAATTTTCTTTTCAACGATATCAAACACTGGTATGTTATGTTCATAACTTCTAAACAGAAAATCTTCAAATGTTAGCCCTTATTCATATATTTCTTCTAATGTGTCTAATGTGTACGTGTTTTATGATTGCTATTTTAAATATACCCTCTCTTTTTATATTTTATGGGCCTTAGTATTTGAAGACCCAGTTACCTGGGTTATGATAGCTAATATTTGTACCTAATATTTGTATATAAATATGAATAGGTTTAGTTTTAAATTCATAAAAAACTCCTCAATCATGGTAATAACAGTAAATCATGAAGCATTGTGTTTAACTTTGTGGGACAACTCAAAACTACAGAGATTTGAAAAGGTTAACGTTGTAGTTGCATCAATTGAATCTTCACATAACACTAAATTGGACACTGCAGAAATATCTAAAATTGACAATTTTATTAAATTATTTGATAAAAAAATGCAGTCCGTTTCCGGCTCTATTCTGAAATTTAAAACAAAATATTATAAGTGGATGAATGATAGCCTGGAGATAAATTTTTCTGCTGTTGGTGCACCCTGTAAGCCTTATAATGATTTGTGTGCAAAATCTAAAAAAAAAGAACATCGATTACTCTTTCTACGCATTCAAATACAGAAGTTTCTGACACGTTTAAGGAAATGTTAAAGAAATTACAGTTTTCAAATGTTTCCAAAGAAAGGACTATTAATAAAAAAGTATTGGGTTTTGGCATATGCCCGCATTCGGTTCATGGAACACTTCTTACATATAGCATATGATTTAAAGTAAAAGCATAGCAGGAAATGAAACAAAATCAGTAAGAAACAACGAAGAAATGTCAAAAATGAGGGCAGATGAAAAAGGAGGATACAAGAAGACTTTAAAAGGCAGACAGGCTTAAACATAGATAAACCACTTGCTAGTTGTGGAAGTACAAACGATGGCAATACAGCAAGAAGGTTTTTTTAGAGATTTTGAAATTACTTCAATAATAACAGGAATTGACAAGGAGTTGCTTCGAAAGATCAACATCATGTTAATGGCAATTAATAGAAAACATAAACTAAATTCCTCAAAATTTTGGAGTATATACCGACGAAATAACAAAACTTCTATTATCATTATATCCCTGGAAAGAAATGACACCCACAGTTCATAAGGTATTGTGCCATGGAAAAATCATCATTGAATCAAACATTCTTCCTCTAGGTGAACTAACAGAAGAAGCTCAGGAAGCAAGGAATCGAGATTTCAAACATGCCCAATTGTTCAGTTCCAGAAAATGTTCAAGGCAATCACAGAACGAAGATATTTCCAATAACCTATTACTGTCTTCCGATCCCGTCCTGTCGTCAATAAGAAAACGATGGATTTCTTATAACACATTGTCATCTGTAAATAATGAAGAATTAAAAGATTTGCTTTATCTGTTAGATATAAATAATGATGTGTCCGATTATTTTGTATTAAATAAAGAAACAACTTGCTTGTCTTTTTTTTTCATTAATGAAGAACATCATAAAACCCTTTTTACCTGACCCAATTATGTAAGATGTGAATAAGAGGACACATTAGAAGAAATATATGAATAAGGGCTAACAGTTGAAGATTTTCTGTTTAGAAGTTATGAACATAACATACCAGTGTTTGGTATCGTTGAAAAGAAAATTACCTGTAGATTGCGATTTTTTTAAAAAAGGTTGAAGTTAGCCATCTTGGTAAAACAAAAACTTAGGTAATCCAAATATAAAGGTAAAAATTTCAGTTTTTGCTTAAATGAAAATTTTCACTATTCAATAAAATATTTATTAATAGACATAATCGAATGATTTTTTGGATTTAACTAGACTTTAAGGTCAACAAATCGAAACAAATTTCAGAAATTATGATTTTCTGAAAACAATCCCACAATTCCTACAAATAAAAAAAAAAATTTCCAAAAATGGGATTTTTTTCGTTTTTTGCTGCCATGTCGTCATTTAAAGCGGGGATTGGAAATGACTTACGCACAACATTATGTATCTGTTGGAGTATCTAAAACCGGTTTCCACTACCCAATTGGAGGCGTGCACAAATTTTAACTGTGAGTTAAAGTTGATATTTACCTCAAAAATATGGCAACTTTGGAAGCGGATGGGGGGAAAAGTATTTACAAATCAAAATTTTTTTTACCACAACTCGCATTTATATAAAAAGACCTTCCAGAAAAGTATACATACTTTATATGTTCAGAAGAAAAATATTTGTCTGGAGCGATAAGAAGTTTGGTGCTTTTTGGGGAAAATATCGCCAAAATTTACTTTTTTTTTAATTTCTACTTTAAACTAATGTAATTTTTGACTGAAACAAGATATTGAACTAATTTTTTTTTATTCAATCAAGAATTTTATTGGCTAAATAACCGTTATTTTAAAACGAAAATTGGTCCCAATTTTCTCCCGATATTTGGAAAACTTTGGACCTGAGTCGGACAAAATTTGGAATTTCACATTTTCAAATCGGAATATCTCGGAAACTATTGGAGGTAACCCACACATTAAAGCATGTTTTTTGTTCATCTTTACAAGAAGATTACTAATATGTTAATTTTTTGAAAATCGGATGAGAAACAAAAAAATGGCAAACACTCAAAATTTTTTATGAAAAAAGTACCCAACTTTGGGCAGCCATTTTACCGCCCCCAAAGGATGTGGAAGGTTCAAAATCAAAACTTAAACTCCATTTTATGTCTTTTATGCATATTCCAAATTTCATTGCAATCGGACCACAAGTTAACAAATGGCCGACTTATTTCCACAAATTTTGTGATTTATCCCACTGTGCATTGATAAGAGTAATGAAAGAAGTGGGAATTTGTATTCGTTATCATCATTTCGATTGGTATGTTGTACTTCATTTGATGATGATATTGAAGTGTGAAAGACTTTTTTTTTATATTTAACATTGAATTTATATATAAAAAAACAAACATATTTTGAATTCCTTTTGAATTAATTTTACAATAAAGATAAGTGACTAAGATCGATATATACATATGAGCCACCTCAGGAATATAAAACCATTAATCCATTGTTAAACATCAATATTGTACGCCAAGCACTTAAGAAGTGATATAAAGTTCAGGGCAAATATTTGACCAATGGACTTGAATGCAACATTGTTGCAAAGTGATATTTCTGTTGTTGTTGTTGTGATAATATAAAAATAACCACAGAAAAACACCTTGTATTTTAAAAAGGTTTTCCTATTTAATAAATTCTGTGCTAATGCGTGTTTATCAGGGATGGCAGCCAATACCGCTAAAATGCCATTATCGAATTAAAACCCTTTTCAATTGACTATCGTTTATCCCTAAAATACCGTTAGCAAAACAATTGAAATGCCGTTATTCGTTAAATACATTTGTCGATACAACTGATATGCCGATAACCTTAAAATACCGTTACCAAAGTATTTAGTATAGCGTTATCGCTAAAATAACGTTGCCGAAATAATAGAAATATCGTTATAATTCAAATAACGTTACCGAAATAATCTGAGAAAATCAGAAAAAATCATCCTATAGTATCACAAAAACCTAATCATCACAACGCATCTGATCCGAAAAATCGCATACATATTAGTTTGATCCGAAATATGGCACTATCTGATCAAATAATTTGATACAATTTTATCCAATAAGTTTTTTAATTTAAAAATTAAAAAAAAAAATGAAAATGTTTTAGAGATCAGTACTTTTTATTTTACTTTCATTTAATTTTAAAATATGTTAGCAGGTCTAAATACTTTAAGGATATCAAATTTATTCAAATGTTGGGGATTTGTTTAATTTTTGATTCGAGTTGAAATTAATTGCTACTCTTTATATTCCCGACGAAACAAGTTCCGATATATGATTATATAAACAGTTGAACCTCGATTCTCCGGGCCTCCATTAACCGTGTACATCTGTTAACCGGGTTGCTGGATATTTGATTTATACCTCTATTAACCGTGTTTTATATCTATTATCCGTGCACTTATTTTTTTCTCTATTAAGCGCGCTTAACCCCTATTATCCGTGCAGCAAATTTGTTTGGGTTTTTCTATTAACGAACATACAAAGAATTGAAATTCAGGGAAAATAAATAGCCTCCATTAAACGTGCTTTCGATTATCCGTGCTGAGTTCGGTCCCGTGCAAACCGGATAATCGAGGCTCAACTGTAGTATCACATATAACTAAACAGCGCATCACATCTCATCTGATCCAAAAAATGGCATACATAAGCTGATCTCATTGTATATAATGGGATCTAATCTCATATAGTCTGATCCGTTTGGGTCTATCAAATATGACTAAATTATATATAATATGATACAATTTTATCTAAAAAGTTTTTTAATTGAAAAATTAAAAAAAAATTTAAATGTTTTAGAGATCAGTACTTGTTATTTTACTCCAATTAAGTACTACTTGTAATTCATTTACAAAATATATAAATATTAATTTTAAAAAATAAATTTAAATCTAAAAGTGTATGCTTTTTATGAACCAGAAGTTAGAATATATAATAAATTTAAAACGCTAGATAAAACACACAAAAGCCAACATTTACCGAGGAAGAAAATCAAATTTTTGTTCGCAAAATTTTCTAGTAGAGACTTACAGATTTTTTCAAGTGCAGAAATAAACAGCAAAACTTTACACGTTCTTGTTATACAAAATAATAAAAAATTATAACTATACGGTCGGTATTATGGATAAACTTCAGCAATTTCAGATTGTTCAAACCACAAAACAGGATAGGTGGTAAAAAGTATATTGCTTATAAAAGATCTAATCAACGATTTAATTTTTAAAATTGAAAATTTAGAATCCATTACGCATGTTCCAACGCTCTCTTCTAAAAACCTGAGCTGGTTTTAAGAGAGTTTTGAAAAAAATGTGTTAAAAGTGCAAAACATTTATTGAGCCAGAGTAAAACTAATTTTTTTTTTATATAAATAGAACATGTTTGGTCTTCAAAGTAACGGCTTGTTAAGAAAAGATCCTAGCCACGTGTTTGATTACTAAGAAGACAAGAATGGAGAAAAATTGATAAGCAATGGGTTTTTTTTTTGTTAAAGCTCTGCCTATTCTGGACGCTCTAGCTTTTCTAGATCAATTTATGTATCAACCTATATTTACTTTGCTTTATTTTTGTAAATATACAGAGGTTGATAGCTCGTCACAAATAAATAAATATAATAAAAAATACTCTCGGTATATACAAGGTGGCGCAAAAGTAATCCTCCTATCAGAAAATGCTATAAATTTTGCGATTGGCCCCTAATGTCAGTTCTGTTTTGACATTTGTGTAGTAAACACATGCGAAATACACGTTAATAAACAATGTTACGCTACACTGCTCCAGAACGCGGAATATTGGTGACTATTTATTTGACCAATAATCGGTCGGTGACTTTGGCACAACGTGAATTTCGTCGCAGATTTCCTGGCCGTCCAACGCCTACTGGTGAAACACTGCGACGTTTAGCCGCTCGCCTCGAAGAGACTGGCACAACACGAGATGCTGCCAGGCGTGGCAGACCCCGGAGAAGCCGTTCTGCAGAGAATATTGCTGCTGTAGCCGAGGATGTCATGGAAGCGACGTCGACATCGACCAGACGACGTGCCTCGCAAATGGGTATCAGTCGACGGTTTTTACAGCGAATTTTGGTACAAGATTTGAAGATGTTTCCGTACAAAGTCCAGACTGTGCATCAGCTGTTAGCTGCTGATCGCCAACATACGCTCAAGCCATCCTTAATCACCACCAAGAGGAAGATGATTTTTCATCAAAAATAATCATGAGTGATGAGGCCCATTTCCATCTTAGCGGGTACCGTAAATAAGCAAAATTTACGCTTCTGGGGAACTGAAAATCCGCGTGTAACCCACGAAGAGCCATTACACCCGCTCAAAGTCACTGAATGGTGTGCTGTTTTCGCTGGAGGAGTCATCGGACCTTTTTTCTTCGAAGACGTCGCGGGCCAAACGGTTACTGTGAATGGTGAGCGCTACAGAGCAATGATCAACGAGTTCTTTTTGCCTCAACTTGATGAATTAGGATTGGAAAACATGTGGTTAAAACAGGACGGTGCAACGGCACACACTGCACGTGCCACAACCGATATGCTGAAGGATGCATTTCCCGGGCGCCTAATCTCAGGTTTTGGCGATTTGCAATGGCCAGCAAGATCGCCTGATTTGACCGCTCCAGACTTCTTTTTGTGGGGCTTTTTGAAGTCGCGGGTTTATGTCAACAAGCCTCAGACTCTTGCAGCTCTTAAAGACAATATCCGTCAAGAATGTGAGGACCTATCGCCGGAAGTTTTGGCCAAAGTGATGGAAAATGCCATAAAAAGGGCTCAAATGACAATCAACTGTGGCGGCGGCCATTTACATGACATCATATTCTCGACTTGATGTAAAAAAAATTAAAATACCAAATAAAAATAATCCACAAGAAGAATCAAAGTTTTTCATTTTTTTTTTTAAATTACAGCCAAAAACATCGGAATGTTATTTTTGCGCCACCTTGTATAAAAAACAAAGAAAACTTTAAAAAGCGGTACTTTTAATTAATTTTCGTACTTTAAGAAATTTTAATTAAATTTTAAAGTTAATTTGTGTTGTTTAATGTATTCTCTGAAAAAGTTTTGTATAATTAACACAAAAAACCTCTAAAAAAAACTGCTTCTCTTAAAACCCGTTGGCATAAAAAATTTAACAGATGTTGAGTACCTTGGTTCTTCCTATGTTCGTCGATTTAAAACCTAATAATTATAACATTGATTTTTAGTACTTTAATAAAAAAATGTCAGTAATCATTACAAAACAAAAAAACGTAGTGGTTCAAGCTTTTTTGCAGTAAATTTAAAAACTCATTTATATTCTAATTATAAACGGTGGTAAAAAAATTTATAAAAGTGAAAAAATTTTTTTCATTAAATTGTAGTTTATATATTTATTTATAATGATATGTTTTGCCATATATAATTACATATAAAAGTGATCCAATTATTTTTGATTAATTGTACCATATACACTTACATATGATGTGATATATTATGCCATATTAAAAATATATCATAAACTAAGTATAATATATGAAAATATATCGTAATATATTGGCACACATATAAGCAAATATAATGCTATCAAGTTGTATATGAGTATATAGAAACTTTTATCATCGGATAGATATATATTTTCCCAAAGCTTGATCATAACCTAGCTAGTCAATAGAATTCGGGTATAATATGGGTAAAATTATCGATGTGCATTAACATTATCTGAATAACTTAAATAACGTTATCCTTAAAATACCATAACCGAAATAACTGAAAACCCGTTATCCCTAAAACAATGCTACCGAAATAAACTAAAATAACGTTACCTCTAACCTACCGATAGCAAAATAAATAAAATACCGTTAAAGCTAAAAACTGTTCCGAAATATCTGAAATATCGTTACACCTAAAATACCATTAATGAAATAAAAAAACAATAAGCAATTTTTTTGGATTGAACTTGTAAGGTTCTAATACCCCATCCACATGAACGAGGTTTTAGTAAACTTCGAGATAATTGCATTATCTCTTTATTAGCACGAGATTTCCCGTACAAATTTTCTTCCAACAATCACTACAATTTGACGAAAAAATGTATAAACCCCGTCAATAATCTCTTAAACGTCAGGGTTTGGCAGTAGTTTTAGCTGTGTTTAGTGACATATTTGCCAAAATAGTACTCGAGTACCTGATCAGGTAATGGCGGTACACACTGATATTTTAAGCCACATTGTGCCTGAATTCCGATGGCTTTCTAGTTCATGATCAAACTTTTTAAAAATTAATCTGTTTGCAGCGATAATTTTTTTTTTTATTTTGTAACGGTATTTTAAGAATAACGCTATTTCAATTATTTCAGTAACAGTATTATAGAGATAACGGTATTTTAGTTATTTCGGTAACGGTATTTTAGGGATATTGGTATTTTAGTTATATCGGTAACGGTATTTTAAGTATAGGGGCATTTCATTTATTTCGGTAACGTTATTTTAGGGGTAACGATAGTCAGTTGAAAAGGTTTTGAATCGGTAACGGTATTTTCTGCCATCCCTGTAAAATAACCATAAATCTTCATAAAAATCAAATTTTATAACGTTTGACTAAATTAATCCAAATGCATTTTTAAAATGTCTATTGAAAAGATTAATTCAAAAAGAGGGAGTGGCCCATTTAAGAGCATTTAAGTGTAAAAGAAAAGTCTTTCACAAGACAATTCAAATAAAAAACCAAGTCAAGGCATTCAAACACAATTGAATGCAAAAATATACAAAAATAAATTGTTATAAAAAAATTATTTGAAAATGAAAATTGTCATGTAAAAGTTAACATGTGTACACATAGAGAAGTTCTGGGACAAATGTAAATGAAATATGTTCACTAAACTGATGAAGTTTTCTTCACAATGCGAAGGAAAAATTTCTTATACCTTAACGGTTAAAAAGATCATATATGTACAAATGTGTTCATATATGGACATCTGTGGTTGCGTATATGGACAAATATGGACATATATGTTTCATATATGGAAATGTATGTGATTCCAAATATGCAAATGGTACCAATATGTATATGGAGCAAAAGGGGCTCATATATGGCCAAATATGGAAGTATATGGAATTGCTGCAAAAAGGGCTCATATATGAACATATAAGGAAGTATATGTGACTCCATACACCCAAAAGACATATTGTGAAACATATAAAAATATTATATCAAATCAGTTTTGTAAACAACTTCAATTCTTATTAATCTAATTCATATGGATTTATTTTAAAGTTTTATTAAGCTCAGAAGTGATGTCTACCATTTTTTTTTAATTGTTATTTTTGACAAACAAGTCCATACAAAAATAAAAAGATTTGTTTCAGTAATTATTTTTAACCTTATGAAGTGCAAATCGAAGTATAACCGTTACTTTAATTAAAACATTGTAGACAAATTTAATATTTAACAGGATATTTGGAATACTCAAAAGGTTTAATTAAAATGAATTGTTGAACTGTAAGATAATATTTTCATTTCAAATTTCTAAATTACTACAATATAATAATTAAATCTTACTATTAAATAGAATGTTAAAAGCTTTTTTAGTTGTAAGAGAAAACAATTTAGTAATTCATATTTTTATCTGTACGGTCCTGTTTAAAAACTTATAATATTAATATTGTTCACAATGTTTTAATTGAATGTGGTCGTATTATACTTTATTTTAAAGTATAATGTATGAGCATATATGGATGACCATCCATATATGGAAATGCAGGTTAATTTTTCTAGTACCCATGTAAAAATTGATTCGTTTATGAACATATATGATCATATATGGGCTTGTATATGATATTTGGTTATAGCTTGCAATATATGTTTAATATATGACCATATATGGCATCATATATGACCATATATGTTCATATATGCTCATATATGTTCATATATGCTCATATATGTTCATATATGTTCATATATGGTCATATATGTTCATATACGACCATATACAATCTAATTTCGTACCCGAACATGTATCTTCACATATGAGACCATATGTGGTCTAATATTGAACTATATAAGGATGTTTATGACCAGCTATACCCATATATGATCATATACAAGCCCATATATGATCATACATGTTCATATAAATCAATTTTCACATGGGTACTAATATGGATGACCATATATGATCACATAAAAAATATATATGACCATATATGAATTTTTTTTAAACGGGTTTTGAAAAGGCTTCATAGTTTTAATAAGACTTTTTCATTAGTCGTATAAAATTTTTAATAAATAAAATGAAATATTTCATTAAATTTTATGAAAAACTGCATTAATTAAATGAAAAATTTTAATGGACTAGTTCCAGAGGCATTTCATATGTCTAATGAGAAAATTCATTGATATCATGCAGAGAATTCTCTCAGTGTATGTAAAAAGGTACACAAATTTGAAATAATAGTTAAAACAACAATTGCTAATTGTTGTAGGTGCACAAAAACCCAAAAACTATATGTAATACAAGGTAATTGAAGCAAACGCCATACAAATAAGTCGTTCAAACTGCCAAATCATGTCACTACGAAAATAGCAAAATGCACACACATAAATGCAAAAAAATTAAAGAAAGGTGACAATACGGAGTACAATTGACCAAATCAAAGTGGTCATTTTATGTTTGGAGAAAATAAATATTGTACCTGAACTCTGAGATTTTTTTTTAATGTGTGGAATAAGAAACACCTTCTTGTTTCTTTAAGGAATTAGTGAATTAAAAACAAAAAAAAAAAAAAAACGGCAGGACTTCATTACAAGAAGCGCACGTTTGGATGTAATTGCAAAGTTGTCTATTTGCCATTTAACAATAATATTTTCTTTATATTGTCTTTTTAACCTGTAGATTCCCATGACCTGAATTTTTTTCCTGATGAAAAAACGTGATTTTTTAAGATTATTTTTTTTTAATGTTGGGAGTTTGTGTTTTTTTTTTTTTAATAAGAATACACAAAAATTACTGAATAGAAATTGTGATTTTCTAAGGAAACAAAACATTATTGACATCTCTTCAAATTTTGGTGTAAGTTTTAAATTTTGGAATTTTTCTTTTCTTGGCCAGTCAGTTTAGGGATCTTATTATTCGTTTTTTATTCTATTTTTTTTTATTAATAAAGGTTGAGCCTCTTGAAAAGTCGTTATTTTTCTGTTGACAACAAATAATGTTGACTGTGTGGGAATAGAAGGGAAAGAGGATAATGATAGAAAAAAAATGAAATTAGTTTTTAAGGTGCACAAATTTATCGCAGATTTACAACAATTGTAGCCAGTACAACATTAAAGAAGGATGAAATATGAGGTAAGATTTGTTGGGATTCACAAACGAAAGACATTCAAAAGATTTACACAAACAACCAAATTCTTATGGGTCATTCATGATGAACAACAACAACACGAAGCAGGGAAGATTGAAGAATTAGTTCCCAGACTCATTTACACCAGCCCTTGTTTGATGATCAAATTGTATTGATTGTGATTTTTTGTATTATTTTGTGGGTGAGAAAAATGCAAGATGCCCTATTTTCCTGTTGTAAGAAATTAGAAAATAAACCGTTTTTTATAGGGGTTTATCATGAAGTAGAAAGAATTCCAAAAAAAAAAAAAACTGTTAATAAAAAATTAATAAACCCAACTACGCTCCCACAGACGGACACAATAGTAATGACCTGTTTTTTACAAAGAAGTTTCCTTTTTGTTGTGCATTGAATTCCAAAAATAGTTGTTGCTATAATCAGCTGATTTTGAGACCTTTTAACCTCAACAATATCAGCTGATTTTCTTGAAATCTATAAAACATAGAACAGGGCTGGTACCTGTTGTTATTAATTGTCTCGCCTTTTAAAAATCCAAAAAATCAAATGTAAAGATTTAAAATGACATTGCATTCGTCGTTTTCGTTTTTTTTTTTATCAATAGAGCATCCTTTTTTGTTTCGTCTACTCCCTTCGTTATTCAGTCGCTGTAGATACTCGTTCCTTGCACACGTGTAATAAATGCACTTAGCACACTCTTGTTATTGTTGTTACTCCTGTAAGGATGTTCGACAAAAGGATTGTGATTATACTTTAATACACTTGTTGTTGCTGTGTATTGTGTAGAGTTGTTTATGTTGTTGTTTTTATTAGTTTTTAATACCCTTCGTCTTAAAGTGATTTTGCTTTTGGAGTGCATAAATCAGCTGATTATTGTGTGTATGGTGTACCTGTTTCTTTTATTTGATTTTCTTGGAGTCCTTGTATCAGGACGTTACTATTTCTTTTTTTTTGCATTAACTTTATATTTCTATTGAAAGCGGTTTTTCCTTTTAACGCATTTCGTCCTTGTTGTATATTTTTTCTTGGGTTTTTGTTTTGGATTGTGGGAAAATTGTGTTTTAGATTTTAGATTATGGCTTTTATAGTCGAAATGATTAAAATGATTCAGCGTTTAAGGAAAATAAGTTCTAATTGTTCTTAGTAATCCCGACAGGAAAGGTTTTGTTGGTCGTTTTTAAAATATATAATTGCAATAGTATTGTTTTCAATTAAAAGGAAAAAGAAATAAATATACAGATTTGAAGAATTATTGAAAATAAAAATGATTTTTATTGCCTATTAAAATCCTTGAAAGGGGATAAGAACTTCTGGAAATTATGCTACACAAATACAAAAAGTTTGTAAAAGTTTTTTGTGGGTGGGGTTTAACTGGTTAATTTTGATTTAAAAAAAGTGCTAGTTTTGCTTTTTTTTTTGCTTAAAAGTAGCAATGTTTTGGATGGCGATATCTCAGGAAGTAGGAGGAGCTCATCCAAGATTTTGGTCAGAATGGCTTCTTCGGAAGCCCCTCTAGCAGATCCATGCATCCTTCATATTTGTGGGTGGGGTTTAAGGGGTTAATTTTTGATTTAAAAAAAGTGCTATTTTTGCTTAAAAGTAGCAATGTTTGGATGGCGATATCTCAGGAAGTAGGAGGAGCTCATCCAAGATTTTGGTCAGAATGGCTTCTTTGGAAGCCCCTCTAGCAGATCCATGCATCCTTCATATTTGTGGGTGGGGTTTAAGGGGTTAATTTTTGATTTAAAAAAAGTGCTAATAATAATATATAATATGATTAAGTCATATCTGAATTTGCATGGAGTCACATTACGGCTTATATCATAACACAGTGCAACAAATGAAGACTTTTGGAAAAATGCACAGACTCGCCATTGTAAATCTGAACAACTTTTGTGAACATATCAATACAATCTGAATGTGTCTAGAAATCCGAAATAGGTTTCAAAGACCACTTTGTACCTTATAAATAGTCGTTTTTGACTAGACTAAACTTTTATTGCATTTTTGTTTACTTTTTTTGTTATTGAAGAAAGTATTTCGGATGCCTAGACACATTCAGATTGTATTGATATGTTCACAAAAGTTGTTCAGATTTGCAATGGCTACAATTTTGTCATATATTGTTAGTGAAAAATTATGAGTCCCTGTAGGTTATGCTGAAAAAAGCAAAAAAAAAAATTTTCTCTTATGATTTTATGCACATAAAATGTTTATAAAATTTATTCAGTAGACTCTTCACTACATTATTGCTAAATATAGTTAAGCAATATCATCAAGTCTGAATTAGCTGTTTTCCAAAAACTGAGGACGCCATTTTTTGAGTAGTGCACTGATTTTCAAAATTGGTAGTCAAACTGGCCAAACCGAGTACAGGGTTTTACTAACCTTTGGTAGTACAATCGAACATATACTGTCGAGTCCGTGCATTTTTTCACTGTTGCACTGTGTTATATACAATTACATCTGATCCATTTTTAGTGTGAGAATTTTTTTATATGGTTTTTGATATTTTTATATCTGTCCAAATATTACTTCATATAAAAGTATATAAACCATACAATAATAATCCAAATATATTTAGTGATCGATATGATTATATATGGTCCCATACTAAGTCTTATTAAACCATAGCTGTTAAGTAATGATTACTAATCGTAATAATTAGTAATTGGATTATTTTTTTTTTGAAAGGTGAAGTAATGATTATATTAAGATTATTTTCAGATTCGCACGATTACTAATTGATTACGATTACAGATAATCCAAAAATAATCAAAATTAATAAAAAATTACGAGAAAATAATCAAAAATAATAAAAAGTAATCAAAAAATAATTCGATTACTTTCAAAGATTACTTTTGATTGTTTTTAATTATTTTTTTTATTTTGCGAAATTATTACTGTCACAAATGCATTTGCAAAAAAATTGTCAACATTTCAAAAATCGTCAAAATTAATAAAAATCGTCAAAATTATTAAAAACCGTCAAAACTTAAGAAATCGTCAAAATAAAAAAATCGTCAAAATTTGAAAAAATCGTCAAAATTTAAAAAAATCGTCAAAAATTAAAAAAAAATCGTTAAAATTGAAAATCGTCTAGTACATTCCAACTCAAATAATAAAAATGTAACGAAAAATTATTTTTTTAATGCAAAAGAATATGTTTTGTTTTGTACTTGTGAAAATGAATTGAATGTTAATTTTTTTTAGACATTCGATAAATGCTACAACTTATGGAAGAAGTGCAAGTGGCTAAAGTTTTCGGAAATAATTGAAGAACACCTGGGATCATCGTTGCTTTTGCCCCTTGTTACTCATTGGAACTCACTGCATGACGCAATTCAAAAGCTACTTTGCTACAAAGAAAATATAAATAATCTGTGCGATAAGTTGACTTTGCCACATTTTTTTGCAAGAGACATACAGTACCTTGAAATGTACAATTTGATAATGGAACCAAAGGCCCTGGACTTTCTTCAAGGAGAAAGCAACATTAATTATGGTATTTTTATATTTTGGTTCTTTAAAATATAAATTTATATTAATATTATTACAGGATTTTTAATACCAACTCTTATGACACTGAACAATAGGCTGCATAAACACAGCAGATCCCAGGAGCTGCAACATTTATCATCTGTTATTTTAAAATGGAGCAGAGGTTAAGAGAAATTTTCCAACAATATTTCATGTTGAAGCCTGAGGCAAATATTGCTATTGCAGCAACAGTACTAACCCAAAGCATCAAAATGAAATGGTGTTGCAGAGATTAAGTCCAGAATTAACTGTCTAGAATAAAACTAGCAGAGTTTTAGAAACACTTTACAGTTTTTACGCCAAAAATTGTAAAACATTTAATTTTGAAACGAAAATTAATAATGTATCGACTATTCCCGATTTTTTGAATTTCACTAATGATGTTGAGCTTATGCGTACATTTATGTTGTTTTTTACTTTAAAGATTTGACTTTGCAGATGATGAATTGAACGATCCGCAAAAAACATCAGTTCTTCAGCTATTTAAATGATAATGCAAGTGCTGACGAGATTTGGCAAAAATATGATATACTAAAGGATGCATTTATTTTTTAACACGCCCTTAACGTCTTCAGCTACAGTTAAACGACTGTTTTCTTTTGCCGGGATCGTCAACAGGCGAAGGAGGCAATCATTGTCTGATTTTTCTTTTGATAAATTAGTTGTAATGAAGGCCAATTGTTAATATATGTAAATTATAAAACTTTTTTTTTTGTGAATTGAATGTTCTCAATGTATTTGTTTCTCTTTATTATTTTTTTCACGTAATTTTCACTTTTTTGTTGATTTAGGAAGTACTTGTAAATGCAAATTTTTCAAAATAAAATATATGTATAAAATGATGTAAACTCAAAAGTTTTAAAAAATAATTTAAATAATTAAAAATAATCCTTGAAAGTAGTCAATTATTTTTTGATTACATTTGATTATTTTTGATTATTTTCTCGTAATCCTAATTAATCTTGATTATTTTTGGATTATTTGTAATCATAATTAATTAACAATCAGGAATTGTTCAAAAGAGAGTTATGTAATCAATACCATTATTTTTAAAATGTAATCTAATTGATTACTAATCGTAATCCAAATTTAACAGCTCTGTATTAAACTATACTGAAAAATTTCCCTAACAATTTTGTATAATGCTATATCATCCCATATATATTTTGGCAAAGTTCAAAATCAAATTAAGTTATCTACAAGTTAAGACTTTATTACATATGGCTTCACATAAAACCATATTAATTTTATAAAGAAATCATTTGCAAGTGATTTATTTTATATAATTTCAAATAAAAAAATGTGTACATTTTATAAGACAATACGACTTAATTATACATTTTTGAAGCACTAAATTTGTTGTTGATAATTTTTAAACATTTCGTCATGTTACATTCAAATAAATTAGGATCTTTGAAATTGTTGATTTCTAGAAATTTAAATTTTTAACTTCAATACTTTTAAGCAAAACTTCAAGTTGCAAAAATCATACCAACTATCGGCTAAAATTTTATAAAATCCGATATATTTATATCTAATTAGATATAGTTTTTGATTTTTTTCAAATAATAGCGATTTTTAATTTTTAAGATTTTTTTTTAAATTTTTGCGGTTTTTTTTAATTTAAAAAAAAAAAAATTTGCTATTTTAGCGATTTTTTTATTTATAATTTGGTTGTTTTTCTCCAATTGTAACAATTTTCTAAAATCTTTTAATATGGGTGATTTTTTAAATTTTGTTATTTGTTTTTAATTTTGGCGATTTTTTTTAAATTTTAGCTATTTTTTAACTTTTACCCTAATTTTAAGCGTTTTAAGTTTAAATAGTATCTACTAAAAATCTGTTTAAAATTAAAAACAATATTCACATAAATTTTTAATAGCTATGATTAAAATTAAATAGTTAATTGCTACTACACTGAGAAGAAAAGTGCGCTTTAAAATTTAATGTGAACACTTTCAAATTTTATTTAAAGTGCCTCAGTCTATAGGTTCTTATGGGGGGCACAAAAAAAATATTTTGTAAAAGTGCTAATTTTAAGTTTTTAAAGTGTTTACTCTTAATTTAAAAGTTAAAATTTTTGTTTTTAATGTAAAATTCTTAAATTTAAAAATGTTGACTTTATTTTATAATGACAAGCTTTATATTTTAAAGTAAAATATATTATTTATAAAGTAATCACTTTTAAAATTGTATTAAAAGTGAATCCATTTAATTTAAAAATTTTAAACTTTAAAAAATAAAATTAAAACGTTTATTTTCAAAGTGTTAACTTTAAAATGTAAAGTGATCAATTTGCAGAAAAGTTTTAACGTTAACATCAAAGTGTCACTTTCTAATTTAAAGTGTCACTTTCTAATACTTTGAAAGTTTTAGTTTTGAGTAAAAAGTGTTAACTTTAATTTTATAGTTTTCACTTTAATATATAAAGCGTCAGTTTATTATTAAAAGTGTTCACTTTGACTTTTAAAGTGTATATTTTGTATTAAAAGTGTTAACTTTTAAACTCAAAGTGGTTTTGTTGGAACTAAACGTGAACACTTTAAAACGCAACGTAAAAATTTTTATTTTCAAAGTGTTTAAGTTTATTTTAAAAGTTCGACTCTTAATTATACCGTTAGCGGCATTTGTGTGATTTCGTTATAGTAAAGTGAATTTAGAAGTGTGAACAAGATACATAAATGACCAGTCAGGGTAAAATTATACAATAAAGTGACTTGCTGCGAATTCTTGGCAACGATAATGAGCAGGGTTGTTGATTAAGATTACGGATCTCCTTAATTTGCTAAAGGAGTTTGATCTGGAAACACTTTTTCTTGACCTAAAAAGTAAGTAAAAATTCTTAGGCAATATTACTACTTATGCAATATTATTAATGTTCCTTAGATGCTGGAATAACTTTTCGAAGCTTAAAATTTTTACAAAAGAAGACATTGCGGAAGCAGTAAGAAATATTGGTCTTCGAGCGGAGTTTAGAGAAAAGTTGTTTTTCTGGCGCAAGTCAAAGGTAAATATAATATTAATTTTGAAGCTTATTTGCGATATTACGCACGCACATAGATACAATTCCCATTTCCATATTACTACGTTTATAATTTAGCAAGCTTATTTTTTCAGTTTGGAATAGAAGACGAAACGTTGAGCCAGACTTCGAAGGGTATTGGTTGGCTAGAAAAAAACCGTCACAACGATTCACCTTGTTCTTCAAATAATTCAATAAGAAACGCATTTGGATCACAGGTAAGAAAATACAGTAAAAAGTTTTGTATTGCATTTAATGATACACTGCATTGCAGCCCCTTTCAACATTTTTAAAGAATAACTCAGCCGGAAAACAACTTATTCAATATTATGAGGAAAGTTTTTAAATTCTTATTTTATTTAATGAGTTTATTAATGAGTTATAAATAAGTTATCTCATAAATATAAAATAAATTAAAATTTAAATATGTTTGAATAAAAAAAAATGTGAATTAAAAACAATTAAAATAATCTGTTTCTTTTAAAGTTTATAGTGAACACTTTTAAATTGCATTTGAAAGTGTTCACTCTTAAAATAAAAGCTAACGCTTTTAATTTGAGATTGAATGTGTTAACTTTTAATTTAAATACAAACATTTTTAAATTCGGTTAAAAGTGTGAACTTTAAAATCAAAAGTGTTTAAATTGTATTCGAGAATGCGCATATTAAAATGTAAAGTTTTCACTTTAATATTCAAAGTGCTAACATTAACAATTTACATTTTAAAGTGTAAACTTTAAAATTAAATATTTTTCAATACGGCTGGTTTTCATACATGAAAATTTTTAATTTTAAAGTCCTTTGTACTGGATTTAAAGTGAGTTTAAAGTGTTTCTTTTCTGAGTGTATAATTTTCTTAATAGGATTTAAACTTTTAATTGAATCAACAAATATTTTAATTGAAACTCGATATTAATTTCTTCTGTGTCTGTGAAAAAATTGATAATGAGCTAGATACATAGTTTGTTCGCACTATTTTCTAGACTTTTCCTTATTTGTATTTTAAAATTTTTTAATAAATTTGTTTTATGTCCGTAAGGTGACATATCCTTTTGGGTTTGTCCTGGAACACACAATCAAAAAAATATAATTTAGTAAAAAAAATTGTAAACGATTTTCAATCGCACTTTACTGTTTTCGTAGAAATTTTGAATATAATTTTTGATTTGAGTAACATTTATTGCTATGACTGAAATATCTGCTAATTTTCGTTGCTTATTTAAGCATTTAACTTTTAATTTTGTATCTAGTAGCAAAACAGCGTAAACGATCGAAGTCGACATTTTATTTCGCCACAATTATATAAAAAATAACACAACACAACAAGCTTTCTTGGTTTGAATGTCGATATGTGAAATTATGCATACAAATTTTTCCAGCACTTCACAATTTTGAGAAAACCGCGTTTAAGGTTGACAAAAGTGGCTATTTTTCTTTTTTGAGCCTTTTATCATACGATTGACGCTTTCTAGTGATTCAGAATAAAGATAAGTAATTAGAATACACTTCACTCTTCAAGATACCGCAATGAAATTTTATAAAACTGATTGTTAAATTAGCGAAAAGATACATTTATCAAATACTTTGTAGAAAAAAATATAAATGCATGTTTAATATGAAATTGTGAAAAAAGAATTATAATTTCATACAATTTTGAAGATTTTATATTTGATATTTGAAATGCAATTTAAACAAAGTTGGTGTAATAATTTTAACGTTTTTCGCCGAATTCAAGTTCAAAGTTTATATCGTAACCCTAAAATAAATTAAAGCTGGTGGCATGCATGGCATAGGCTACTTTTAACAATGTAATATTTGGTAATTGTTTTTTTATAGAGTATTTTTTAAATGCAGTTTTTAAACACATTTGAAACGTATGTTAACTCATTATAAAGGATAAAGTTCAATGTATTCCACCATTGTAATAAAAACGCTTAAGCAGTTCCGATGTGGTGTTGTGGGTGGACACAACTTCAAAAATGGTTAAAAACGCAATTTTTTGCGTTTTGAATCGAGGTTTTCTCAAAATTGTGATGGAAAAATTTAGAACACAGATTTAGAATCAGCTTGTCAAAATCTGTTAAAAAAAAAAATATATCTCGATGTAAACCAAATCGACTTTTTCCGATGTTTTGACTGTGTGTACTATATTTTTATTTTTAAAATTCAATGGGCGAAAGTTTGTGAAATCTTCTGAATCTTGAGACGCAGTGTTTGCAAAAAGGCAAATGTTCTGCTGTCAACTTAAGTTGGAGCGGGGCGATTCAATTTTTTTAAGCTGTATTCTGTGAATTAAATGCCGCACTTCTTAAACAGTTTTTGATCCAGGCAAAATATCATTCGTAGTCAGTCATGACTAACTAAAGTTTTCCTGCTTGTTTTATTTAAAATTCAATTGTTTTCAACGTTTTTCTACATTTTAACAATTTTTCAAAGAAAAATATTTCCTTAAAAAAAAACACTGCGCAATATACAAAGAATTTATCTTTTTTTATATTCAACGAATAAAAAGTCACAAAGTCACAACAATAGATGGGACAGAAACAAGAGAAGGCATTAAAATAAATGTGAAAACATAAATATTCATCTTAATTACATTGAAATATTACATGAAAACATAACAATTGAAATGTACATTTTCATTTAGAACATGAAAAACAATAACAAAACGCGGAAAAAAGGATGAAAAACGAGGAAAACATAGAGCAAAATTCAAATACACAAATTTGAACTTTGAACTAATGACTGTCAAAGAAACGGGACAAAAGACATTGAACATAAAACATTAAACATTAAACACAAAGAAAGTTGTAAAGACGACTGTGGACAGTTTTAAATTCAATTCAATTTATGTTGTCAAACATTTATGCGTATTTTTTACACACTTTAAATGGGAAAAAGCATACCAATTATTACGAAGCAACCCAAATGGGAATTCTATGTGACATCATATAAAATGATTTGGCAAGGAGAGGGGTGGGAAAATTCTCGAGGAAAGGATTATAACTGTTGAATGGTCGGTCATTGAGTGAAAAAAGGACACTTTTTTTCTATGATAAATGTCAAAAATTCGTGTTACAACAGATTGATAGTGGCTGATAAAAGACACAAAACACACATCATGTTTGGCCACCACTGTTACATTGTGGTTATGTTTGGTTATCCTTTGAATAGCGTGATTGTGATATGATAGTGGTCAGTTTAAAGACATTAAGTAAATTTGACACATGATGAATGAATGGTTTTCAAGTCAAAAAGACGAGAAGGACTCCATTTTCTTAAGATTTCCTTTTTAAACATGGAAATTGATGAGTTTTTTTTTGAGCTTTTGTCTGCTAGTATAAAACATCAATGTCGTCTAATGATATTTCTTCTAATTTTGTTTGCTGACGTTGTTTGGGACAAATTAGATAGAATAGAACCGGTAGCTTTAAGGAGTTGATCTGGCAATAAACTTGAAATGCATGTTCTTTTAAATACACTAAAGATATTTCATTAGTAAATTAAATATATAAACTACACAACAAATGCTTTTCCAAGTTTTGTGAGAAATTTGTAAAATATTTTGAATTTTAAAAGGACATGTGCAATAATTGTTACGGTTGTTACCCCCCTTTTTTTCTATGTATATCCTTTTTTTTCAATTATTCTCACATGGGATATATTGGATGGGATGGAATGGGATGTATGTATGGTAGGGTAGGGTAAAAATATCAAACATTAGTAAAAACCAACAAATTTATATATATATATCACCAATATATATAATTTGTTTGTGTTTTCCAACATAAAAAAGCAGATAGATACAATATTTGTGCTAGTCCTTGCCATATGATGAGATGAGGACATTTTTCAAGGTCTACTACTATTTTACTTTTACTTTATTTTCTTGCCACATATTCGTTCGTTAATCAAAACTTAAAGAGGGAAGTTTACCTATTTCTGTCTACCTTTTCAACCTTATGTTTCGAACTACATACAACTTGGTAGTTCCGTTCCAGCCGGTGTGTGTCAATGTTAGAAAGAATTTACTTATTATTACCGCTTATTCTAGTTTATGTCTTTTTTTTGCTTTTTGGTATATAATTTGCATAAGTTTGTTTAAAAATATTTGGTTGCTAAGCTGTTCAATATGGTTTAGATTATATTAAATTGTTTTCCCACCAAGTCGCACCAAAATGCACCCCATACACAATATGCTGCCAGTAAAGTTGAGTCAAGTTTTCGTCGAAAGGTGTTTGGTTTGCTTTACAAAAAGTGTACCTACAAGAAAAATCTATCAGTTCTTCGTTCACATGCATTTATGAATATTGATGATGATTTTCATTATCCTAATGTTTATTCATTTAGAAAATGCCGAAGATACAAATTAGTTGAAACTTTAACAGAAATAAGAAAATATAGTGTAAATAATTTTCACATAAGGAGTGAGATCGAATAATTACCGACACAGATTATCACTTAAAACTTTTTTTTGTGTTTAAAAAAGTACTTTTTTGGATCAGGTTATCTTTTAAAAATTCGTCAGAATATGGGTAGAAAATATTAAATCCAGGGAACTTCTGCTTTAAAAATATGTAGTTGGTTGGGTTGCAATACAGTTTCTTTAGTTTTAATGTAAATTTCAGTCATTTGTAGTACAAATTTAATTTTTTTTTTTTTTTATTAATTAATAATCATATAATTACAAATTATATAATATTACCCTAACCGAGCACTAACTGCTATGGCCTTTGGCGCGTTGCAGCGAAAACTGACCAGTGCCTCTGGTGGGAATCGAACCCACGACCCCCGCACTGATAAGCCAACACGCTACCAACTAGCATATCGGGGCGCACAATTTAATTTTTTACTAACCTTGTAGTTCATTGAAAAAAAACCACATTAAATTACTGTTTTATGATTTTACATAAATTTTTTATAGTAGTCTTTTTGTTATTTTAAAAAATAAATGTTTGTTTATTTTTTACTAACATATGTGGTTCATCATCATCAACAGTAGAAACAAATGACAAATGTTAGTTGACTTTAATGAAAAGTTAATCGTCCTTTCTTAAAGTGAAATTTCATTTGTTTTTGACTACATTTCGTCCTACATAATATCCTTAGTGCAGCGAAATCGGATTATTAGTTTGTTTACAAATGGACTTTAAACTAAAAGTGAGGGCAAAAAAGTAAACTTCCCAGGTGAAAAAGTTATATATATGATCATACATTGTCATATATGGGTTCATGTCTGAACATATATGGTTCCATTTATGGGCATATATGTACATATATGTAATGTATGGGATCATATATGGGTAAATACATGCAAAGCAAAAGTTCATATATGGATATGTATGACACCATATATGATAATATATTGCATATATTGGTTCATATATTGCTTCATATATACCAGATATCTCCATATATGAATTCATATATGGGCAATATGTTTTTATGTTGTAGCAGATATAACTACTTAAGGACATTTTTTATTTTTAACGTTTTTTATGATTTTTATTTTAACTATAATATTGAATCTAATTGAGCTGTTTACGCAGTTTTTTTGTAATTTATGTTTTAGTATATCTTAAACTTTTAATACTGCTTCACATACACTTATTTTACTATTTATTTGCATACAATTCATGAAACATGTTTTGGTTCATATGAGATATCTCACTTGAATCTAAAGAAATACCCAGCAAAATAAAGTGGAAGTAGTGCTTTAAGAACCTCTTTAATTTGACTTCCAAAGCATTAGCATACGCACATTTTTCACTTTAATAGAAGGTATTATTAACAACTGCCAAAAATGGTAAATTAAAGTTATTTTCAACAGCATTTGCATCACCATATAAATTAATTGCTATCTAAATTAATAACATCCTAAGAAGTACTTTTTCATAAGTTCATATATTCTTTTTTGTATGAAGGGATAGGTGGTAAGTGGTTGGATTTGCAATCAGAAGGTTGCGAGTTCAATTCCGGGCCGGGGAGATAATTTTTTTTTTTTATTTTTTTTTAAATTCTAATTAATTTTTTTAGTATTTTTTATTTAATTTGGTTTTTCTGAGTATTTTAAGAGAATTAAGTAATTTAAAAACGACCAAATAATTAACATCTTGACTTTAATCATAAAGAAATTTTGTTTAGGAAATTGTTATCCAGAGTGGACAAATAATTATTTGATAAAAATCTATTTTTTGTCTTTGCGATGGAACCTTTTGTAAAACTTATTTAAAAATATAAAAAAATCTAAGGTTTAATATTTTTTATTGTTATGTTGATAAGAAAATGCAAAGATGTATTTCACTGCTAAAAATTAGTTTATCGAATTTTTTTATTTCTATCGGATCGCAAAAAATTAGCAAAACCAAAAAATATCGAAGCCAAATTTTGAAAGCTAGTTTATTAATAATGATAATTAATTAGTAAATTAATTAATTAAAACCTTTTACTTAATTTAAATATATCACTTTAATTTAAATATATCACTTTAATTTACCTATAGAGTTTTTACCGACCTCTTTCTTCAAATCTTTAGAAAAAAATACGGGAAACATTGAAAGATCTTACGTTCCAAGGCACAATCGTTTCATTGCAGGCCACTTTTTCCGATCTGTAGTTAAAATACTTCTCCAATATTTTTTTTCTCATTGTCATTATCTTATTAAAGACACTTCTCGTCAAATTAATTATTAAAAAAATATTTTAAAATTTGCAATGAATTCAAAATTGTTAAATGAGCATTTTTATTATTTCTTAATATTTTTTTTTTAACCTCATCAAAACTTGAAAATATTTTAAAAATAATTTATATCTCAGTGATACGAAATCAAATAATAAAAATATTTTAAAAATCATTATTTTATCTTTTTTATTATATATTTGTGTGCATATTTTTCTTGTTTTCATAAAAATATATCAATATTTTCAACTTAAGTTCGTTTTAAGTTTGTTGTACTGCATGAGTAACTTTGGTGCAAATGGTAGCGCGGTCTACTTTAATATAGCAGATCGTAACTCAGATTCGTGTGTTCAATACTCGCTGGCACCAAAAGATTTTTTTTTAATATTTAAAGATACATCCCTAAAGTATGCTGCACATTTTTATTAAATAAAAATGTTAATATATATTTGAAAAAGACCTTCCATGAACTATTGAAAAATAGCATCCATGCACTGTTTAAAATGCTATTAAAGAAGTTATATATTCACTCCATCCGCCCAATGACACGACAATGTTAAAATCATTAATGATTCACCTAAATTTGCACCACATCGGACTCAGTAGATGTGGTGTTTTTACTACTTCTTCCTCAGCTCTTATTTTGCTGGGTATCAATAGCATTTTATGTGCTTAATTCTGAATCGGTAGTACCTAACATAACTAACCATCCCGCTTTTGGAATTTTTATACGAGCATGTAAGAAAAGTAATAATATATGACCATATATGAACTTTCATATATGATCATATACCCTCAAATTTCGGATCATATATCCTTAAATTTTGGATCCGAACATATATGAATTTATATATAAACTCATATATGTGGCCATATATGACAATATATGAACATTTTCACCTGGGTTAGAATACTATATAGGTAATGCCAACTCCAAATGTAGTTAAAAACAAATGAAATTTCACTTGAAAAAAGGACGACTTACATTTCAGTTAATTCAATTAACGTTGTTATTTGTTTTTTACTGTTCAACAAATGAACCAGAATTGCAGTAAAAATTAACCACATACAAAGTAAAAACTAAACAAACATTTATTTGTTTTACTTTTTTAAATACAAAAAAAAAACTACTGCATAAAAAGAATGTAAAATAATAATACAGTAATTTGATGTGGTTTGTTTTTTTTTAAATTAACTACAATTATAGTCAAAATTAAACTTTTTCTACAAATTACTGTTTTTTCACTTAAAATAAACATACTGTATAACAACTCAAAGAACTACAAATATTATCAGCAGAAGTTACCTGAGTGTAGTATTTTTACAAAAAAAACTGGAATTTCTTACGAAAAAAATTTGCTTAATTGTCCAGAACTCAGAACAATCAAATGATATTAAGATTCTTTTTAAATTATTGATTAAGGCTACAAAACAAGTCCCCAATACAGTCATTTTTTTTTTTGGAAATTCTTTACTCCTATCAATTAGGGGCACTAGAGATACCAAAAAACTCTAGATTCCAACTTGACAAGAAAAAAAATTTTAGAGTCGTACACAAAAGAAGTTGGAAGTTAAAATGTGTGTCGGGTTTTTTTTCGATCTCACTCCTTACATTTGCTTCTTATGAAAATCAATAAGATGAAATGTGGTGGAAATTAAAATTAATCCAATAATGCTAATTTTTAATATAGTAAAACCCGGTTAAGACGACCACCTAGGGAGTATAACCGGGGTAAAATGTATGTACTATTTTTTAATTATAAAAAAAATATTAAAACTTTTTCAAAACAATTTTATAAATTGTGCAATATTTCCTTCGGATTTTTTTTTTACAAACTGTTTGCGGTATATTCGAAGAACAAATTGTATATGCTCAGTTTAAAAAAATTGCCAGGATTATAGGGGAAATTGCAAACGTTTCGGAAGTTCGTACACACAAAAAAAAAAAAAAAAAAAAGTTTACCAAATACTAAGTAATTTGAACGGAATTTTAATTTTAAGAAACAAGTCATTTTGATAATTCTCACAAATACTTAAAATTAGAATTGTAGATTAGAATGAGGCTGAAAAATTTTTGTTTTTTTACAAATTTTGATGTCAAACGAAAATTTATATACCATATAAAAAGAATCAGCCCCCTTTGTTATTGTAATCTTATTGTATCCTGGTCATGAGGGGCATGAGGGCAACGAGAGGGCAGATTGTCTTGCCAACCACGGGGCCCGAAAGCCCTTTATTGGTCCTGAACCATTCTGTGGAATACCTGCGGGGTATGTTAGGGAAAGGCTCAGGGCATGGAGAGAGTCTGAATTCTCTGGTTACTGGGAAAACTCTCCTGGTCAGCGCCAGGCTAAAAGATTGATCTCTTTTTCCAGTAGGGGTCGAGGCGACTCTTGTCGCTTGAAAGGGGTGGTTTGAGGACCCTGGTGTCGTACTTAACTGGACACTGTAATCTCAAATACCATCTGCACAAGAAGGGTCAATCGGACACGGATTTGTGTAGGTTTTGCGAGATGATGTCTGAGACCTCGGAGCATGTTCTCTGCGAATGTCCCAGGCTTTGTGATAGGAGACTTAGGTTTCTAGGTGATCGCTTCATTTCGCCTTCCGACATCGCGAAGATTTTGCCTAATAGGATAATTGGCTTTATAGGTAGCTTGAATCTGTAGGTAACCTTAGGCAGCACAAAAGACCTACATTGGTCGCGGTGCATAGTGCCTTCTGATCTAATCTAATCATCTAATCTATTGTAAGTGGGCTATATTAAATTTTATGATACACCAAAGTTGCAATTTTTTTATATAGATTTCCTAGTTAAAAAAATCATTTTCAAACTAAGAAACCAAAGTAGGATATGACAATCCTTTTGAATTAAGTTTTTTTATAAAATTGTTTCTATATCAAAATTAGTTTTCTTTTTAATCATTGCATGGCGATTTTAAGTATTTCGACTACGTATTTCAATCATTTACTTAAGTCTAGATATTGTCTTTTTAAAAAATCATAGTAGACGCAAATACTTCAGTATTTATTTCCAGGAACGTGGTAAAAATAGGGGTTAAAAAAGGGAAAACTCTGCCAGTGACAGCTTGGCCAATCCATTTAAGAGAATAACTTGAAATTTAAAATATGTTTTAGATTGCGTTTTGGTTTTATTTCCCGAAACGTTTCAAATACAGGTTAAAAGCAGGAAAAGCTTCCCCTTTACGCCCTGACCAAACCGATAAATCGAGGAGCTTTAAATTTGATTTAGGGATTTCTAATCTCTTAAGGGGGAAGTCTCATTCTTGACGAACTAATCAAACAACGTTGTCAGAAAACTGGAATTAAGATATGTATAAAACGTAGTTTAAATGAGGTTAAAAGGGTAAATCACCCAGTCCAAACCGTTGGAGCTAGGAACTTTAAATTTGGAATGAAGGCATTTGCTAACACTGGGTTTTTGAAAAATATTGATGCGAGGGACAACAAAGAAGAAGTCTCTCCTTAAAGTCCTGTCCAAACCTCTTTGTTTAGATGTCGAAAACTTAAAGTATGTGTATCTTGCGGTATGGGCTAATTCACCAGAGGTTTAAAATTTTAAATGAAACATGAAATTAAAACATCCACTACAAGAGATAAATCAAATTTATAAGAACAATACTTTGGTTTTCTTCTAAATATATTCTAGTTTTTTAAAACTACCGGTAACGAAGTATCGGGTTTTTAAGCTATGATATAATAATAATCTTCTCATTAAAAACAGTTTACAAAACTGTCATTCAAAATTTATTAAGTTGATTTCCAACAAAATCAGCAATTATCCCACATTAGAAATAAAATTCAATCAAGCGACCAAATTTAATAAATTTTCTCACGTTTAAAATCAGTTATCCCCAAAAAAATATACGAATTTTATTAAAAAAATTATCAAGTGTTCATAACAAAGAATTGGGAACAAAAATGAAAGAGGCGCCAAAAAAATCATGTAAGTGCTACAAAAGGATGCCGATTCAATACCAGGAATTTTTTTAAGGAATGAATAAAAAAACGTTATAAAATATGACATGAATTTGTAAAGACTTTAACAAACGAAATGGAACACCCAATACTACTCAAACGATGATATCCTTTTTGGATAATCCTGGAAATGAGTACTTGAGGTTTTTTGGCACAACATGTAAAACGTACAAAATAATAAAAAAACTATTGTTATTAAACAATTTTATAACGAAGAAACAATGTAAAATTTAAAAAATATTTTTCAGGCAACACAAAACATTAAAAATTTATGAATGGGCGCAGAATATAAACAGGTCCTTTATGAGCGCAGTATATTTGTGTATTAGGCTGCTTCTTAAAAAAAAACAATTTGTCGAATTTTGAAGGGATAGCTCTTTATTATGATCATGAAAAAAATTTACGGGTCGCTACCAGACTTTGAAAATTTACCATATTTTCAAAAAGGACATACATATTTTGATAAAAACAATTATTTTAAAAAACTTCAAAAATATGAACACAAACATTTTTTGAATTATATTAAACCACGACAATTCAGAAAAAAAAATATTTAATTTTTATAGGATTGTTAACCCTTAACAACACTAGGCCTAAAAAATGGGCAACATTTTGCATTATTTTCACAGCTCCCACAATTACGAATAAATAATTGGAAACAATGTAAAGATCGCCAATATTAAAAAAATGTTGGACGTTTTTCTTTACACACATCATGGGGATTTAAAAAAAAATCCTGAAATGATCTCTTCTTCCACTTAGCGTGTGGACCGATTTAATTTTGGCGGATTTGGAGGAAAGCCAGAATTTTTGATAAAAAAAAATATATATTTTAGCTGAAAGAAACAAATTATTGTAAATTGCTTTATTAGATCAAAATTATTTAATTCCGAAATATCAAATATCTGGCGCATCGTTAACACATGTTAATTAACCGGAGGTCAAAATTGTCCCACAAAATAAAATTGATGTTTACATCCGAATTTTGCTTAATTCAACTAACTGAAAATAAGTTTAGTTCTTAATTAAGTAAAATTTTCAAACTAAGAAATCATTAGTATTAAAAAATATTAACCCTTGTTGACCAAAGCCCGACAAAAAAAAAAATCTCTAATGGATTTTGCACATGAGAAGTCCTAATACTTGCCAATTTTTGGCAAGTATTAGGACTCAAACAGAGATAAAACTAGATCTTATTATTAAAATATCCGTTTTTTTGCCTCATGTATACAGTTTCGTTCTCTTTTTTTTTATTTGAAATTATTCAGTCATAACCATCAACTTAATTTTATGTAACATTTATGACCTACGGAAAACATGGGTTAACGATGCACCAAATATTTATTATTTTGCAACTGAGTAATTGTGATGAAATAAAACAATTTACAATGTAAAATTAGTTACTTTTATTAAAACTATATATTTATATTTTGTTTTATTAAAAAAACTGGCTTTCTTCCAAATCCGGCAAAATTAAATCGGTCCACATTATAAGTGAATAGAGGGATCCCTGCAGTATTATTTTTTTTTATATAACCACTATATGTGTAAAGAAGAAAAGCGACGAAAATTATTTTAATATTTGCATTCTTTACATTTTTTTAAATTAATTTTTCGTAATTGGAGGAGCTGTGAAAATAAGGCAAAATTTCATTTCAGCCTGGTAATAGTCAACCCAAACGATGTTTTGCAACGAAATTTATACCATGTGCTCCACTCGAAAAACAAATAATAAGTTCTTCAACAAAATTGTTTATCGTTGCCTAATTTAGGCGATATGAGCCAAAATTAGGCAACGATTTTGAAAACTAAAGCATATAAAAGAGAAGTTTTGGACAAAAAATATTTCTCTTACCAAGATATAACCACGCTCGAAAAACTATTTTTTTCTGCTCCTTGGACTAAAGTAAGGACTTATTATTAAAGATAAAGCTTTAATCTTAGTTTTATTTTATTATAGAGTTTTTAGTCAACTTAAATTGGTTTTTTTAGATTTTTGAAAACTTTGTTTTTCAAAAATAAGCATTTTTTGAAATTTTACCAAATTTTGATTTTGAGGCTTTCTTGCTTTCAAACCATAGACGGCAGACGAAAAATTTCTGCGCAAAATATTTAGCATATTTAGTTTTCTATCGGAATATATTAATTTCTAAGTATAAAAGGCTCATTTGACGCATTTGTGGTAAATTTTATGAAGGCAGCCTTACCTGTTAAAGGGTTAACAATCTATTTAAAACTAAATATTTAGTATATTTGTACTATTTTTTTTTTTTTTTTAGTTTTTTAACAAAATTATTTTTATGAAAATATGTTTTTTTTTTAAAAATCGAGAAAGTTTTCAAAGTCTGATAGCAACCCAATTTATTTTTTTCATAACTCTTAATCTAACTCAGTGTTGTGCCGACAAACATTCGACGTTTTTGAAAATAAGAAGCAGCCTAGTGTTTATGGATATTTTAGTAATTATCCTTGTTAGTTCTGTATTTTTTTTTTTTTTTTTTTTGCAAAAAAAGGTCCGTGTATAAAACATGAATATATTGCCGAAATTTTTCTTATGAAAAAATAAAAAAAAAAAATATTCTACCAAATTCCTAAGCATCATGTTACGCAAAAGTAGAAAAAGATAAGGATGGGAAAATGTGTTTTCTCATTACAACATATTAATGGGAACTCACACTCAATAAGTCGTTTAAAGTAAGTGATAATCGCGCACAAAGAAAGAAACAAAATTTGGAAAGAACAAAAATAAAAACTAATGTAATAAATATATAGATTATGCCGCAAAATTCTTAATAATGTAACCAAATACTACAAGGTGGTCTGTCCGTCTAAATATATATATATTTTTTTTGGCAAACTATATTCTCAGAAACATAAAAATTAAGATTTCAAGTGCAAAACAATAATAGTTTAACAAGTTATCAATGAACATGTTTTCAACAAAGAATAGCGGAACAATTACCTAAAAGGACTTCCGCAAAATTCCTAAGTATTTCATTTGTTCATTGTATTGTGAGTGTGTGTTTTTGGAAAACAAGTGAATAGAGAGTTGGGTATAAAACAGGCGGTAGATATCACAGAAATATTTTCTAAAACATACAAAATTTCTAATTTCTTTTTAACTCACTCGCCCAGATTCCGTGTGTGTGTGTGGTACCCCACCTACAGTGTTGCATAAAGTTTTGTTTTTCATATATACCAGATTATCCTAGTATAAATCCTAATTTTGCCAAATATGTCTGAAGAATTGCAGATGCTTAAAAGAATTAATTCATTGTAAAGAAATTTAGAAGATATTAACTGGCACCCCTGGCTTTGGAACACTCAATTATTGAACGTGAATTTTAGTAACAATTCTTCTTTATACCGGGGAAAGAATAAAGTTTTTAGATTCGGAATATCAAATGGGGCATTATTTATATCGGGCAGACTTTACATTTAGAGGTTACCTATCATTTCGTTCAATACAATGTTTGTTTAAATATTTCGTTTCCTAAAATATCCTTAAATACAAGCCATAAGAAAAATGGCGCCCAACGCGAGTCTATATAAAAAGTAAGATATGATTCTAAGTTGTATTATTTTGAAGAGTTTTATATTACCAGCGGACATCACAGTTTTCATATCACTTTTAATTCAATCCATTTATATTTAGGTCAGTTAGGATGGATTTATCCTGAGATATATTCCAAAGTGTCTGAGCTGTGGTAATTGCCCCCCTCATATGACAACGCCATGGCAAAATTGCCTACCATATACAAAGTCCGAAAAGGAGCAGTCCCATCCACCTTGGTGCCTATCCTGTGTGCCATCCGGGAGCGATCCCCTTTGCCCGAGGGCTTGTTATGGCATTCACAAAATGAAATAAAACATCTTGCTTATTTTGGAAAAATTATTTTAATATTTTTCAAATATTTACTTTCCGTGGTGCACGTCCGAACTTTTTGTATCTTAAATAAATAACTTGATGGAAAAAGAGACCACAGTAAAACATTCGAAAATAGGGGGAATAATGCATAGTTTCGTGGTACAAGCGTTCCAAGGAACACGACCCTCCCCTATACATATATGAATTAGGTTTTAAGCTTTCCGCGTAAAAATATTGGGTATGATCAGATCTGTTTAGATTTAATTAGATATGATTGAATCTAATTATATCTGGTACCATATCAGATAATGTATAGTAAGATATGGTATATGTTAAACACTTTATGAAGGGATCTGGAAAAATTAAATATTTTTATAGCCAGATATAGGCATATGAGGTCATATAGGCTCATATATGATGCCAGATCTGTTTATATCTGACAAGATATGATAAATTTCGTTATCTCTTTTTTTAGATCTGGTGTATCTTATCCATTTGAGTCGTCTTCTTGAGAAAATAAAATTTCATCTGATTAATGTGGTGCGCTAGATCTGGCTAAATTTAAACAGATCTAATTAGATCTCAAATTATTTCCCAATTTTAAGAATTAGTTAGATGTGGTACAAAAAGATGTAATTAGATCTGATATATCAAGCTTTCATCAAACAATGTTTATCATATTACTAGAAAAGGCATTGGTTTTAATCTGTCGTGGGCTTAATATGAACTTAGTCCTTAAAGTTCTGGCTGTTAACAACAAGTATAATGAAATGCCTTTAAAAACAATGCAACAGAACCAAAATAAGGAAGAAGAAAAAAGAGTAAAATATGTATAACACATGTTAGTTAATCTTTGCAATACAATTGTCTTATTGACAATAAAGTACGTGTCGTCAGTACAAAAAGGATATTGCAAGTAATGTACGTGATCAGTGCAGGACTTTTTTTAGTTTGTAATGTATGTTTGTATGTTGTTTACATTACAAAATCTATGGTAGACATTAAACCAAAAATTGTCCATCATATTTTTAGGCGGGACGTATGATTGTCACGTTTTTTTTTTCTTTTGGTTTCTTTCAAACGTTCAGAAATCCCGCCAAAATAATATATAATGTCCAAGGTTAGTTTAAATAAAACAAAAAAAACTGAAAAAACATCTCGAAAAAACATGTTAAAATAAACAACTTATTTTTACAACAGGAAATGATTTTGTGAAATAGATTTCTTTAGTTTTTCAAAATTTCATAAAACTATGCAAATGTTTTCGAACCATAAAGTCGATGATAGTTCATCAAAATAAAAACTCAATGAAAATTTTAAAATTTCAAGGTTATGCAACAAAATCAAGGTTATTTAGTGTTAACTGACCGAACGGACCACCTTGTATTTAAACCGTAATAAAATTTTCCCAAAAATTTTTTAGAAAATTTAAATATTGATTTCTTTAACTCTTTAATATACTTCACACCTCAATAACATTTTATGATCTGATGTCTGCAGTGAATGGTTTCAAACTAAATTTTACCTTTTCCTTTACAAATTAGTGTGTGTTGCATGAATGGACTGGGCAGGATATGTGCAGTATTTTGTGTAAACCTGCCGCGTCATTCATTGCGGATTTTGGGCATTTGACAACCAAAATTTTGGTAATTTTTTCAACACTTGTTTTTGCGTTTACAAACATGATAAGTTGGACATTTTATGTTCATTATGTATTTGTCACCTGAGGTGTCATACAAATTATGTGTGTGTGTGTCAAAAAGTGAGCGTGAATGAATAAATGAATGAATGGTTATGCCATTTTATTAGGCATTGCAAATGTTATTCAAACAAACGAATTTTCATTGAAAAAATATTATTGAATGGATTTTTTTTTCTCGGGTAATTGTAATTATTTTAAAATTAGATTTCGAATAAAATCTGTTGGGACGTGCTTATAAATTGCTTAGAAATTAAATATGCCCGATTAAAAAAAGATTGATAAGGAGCTTTATATAATTGTATATGTACCCAAAATTAATTATATAAAACTTCATCCGAAAAATGGCCCGATTAAATTGTATCAAATTATTTTTAATTGTATCATATCAGATTAATTTAGCTACAAGTAGAAGTGATTTAATACAGTTTTATCCGAATTTTGTCCTCATCCATTTTTATTAAATTATACATTACTAGATCTAATTTAATATAACAGGAGAGTCTGTATATTATTTTAAATCAGTGATCGGCACTCATAGCACTCAGGAACCGAACACAATCGGCTATTTACACGTACACAACACGAATATCAACAAAACTCACAGCTAAGAGCACAAGAAATACTATTATTTCTTTTAGTCGTATGTTCGCTATCAACCAAGTAGGTCTATGCCGCTTTGTTGAAGAAATAAAGTACACTCTTAAAATTTTAGAGAATTGAAATTATTGAATTGAATTTATTTTTTTTATTTATTTATTCATTCATTTATTTTGTTAACAAAAATAATGTTTATTAATAATCATAATCATAACAAGGCAATATAGCAACCAAATAAAACTATGGTGATATCTAATGGAATACTTTTTAAGAACAAATAATTTAAGTACACAAAATGAAATATGTTTTTTATGATTAATATTTGTAATTTTTATTTTGAACTAATTTTACTTTTTTTAATAGAGAAAAAAAAGAACATGAATTATTTTAATTTTTTTAATTCAATGAATACAAATATCGACTTATCGATAATTTATTTCATTACTTATTAATTTTTTCTAATTATTTATTTATTCATTTATTCAATATATTTTGTATAGGAAGAGTAATTCATTCATTCATTTATTTATTCAATTATTCAATCATTCATTCATTTATTCATTCATTCATTCAATCAGTCTAAATATTAATAAACAATTTTTCTAAATCGGATGAGAAGTTTCGGAGATTACCTCCTACAAACAATAATAGTATTACCTCTTTCTAATATTAGTATAGATTAGTAAAGAAAAAAAACTTATTTCTTAAAGTGTACAACACCAATACATTCATATTCTCTCTTTCTGCCGACCACTGTTTTAAATATAAATATCGTACGGTAATATTAGGAGTTCTCATAAAAACTCGCATATAACTTCTGATATGGTAAAACTATGATAAACATTAAATTTATTATAGTTTTAAAACTACCAACGAGTTTGTCACATTAAATTATCATGTGAGTTTAAATCAAGAAAACTTTAAATAAATTACAGTGTTCAATTTGAAATGCTTAAAAAAAACATTTTCATTTGCATTCAAAGAAGATATAAATTAATTGAACATTTCTTTTGAATTTTTAAGCGATAGTTCGAATATTCAAATTGAAATTAAGATTTTAGCGTTATTTCCATTTTACTTAAAATGTTCTCAATTAAAATAAGTTAAACACAATTTAATATATAGTTTTTGCAAGTTCTAATTCAAACTTATTCCGAAAATGTATTTAATTGTGAAAAAAAGTTGTTGTAGGTTTCCAGGTAGAAATTGCCAACCGTACCAAAAAAAAAGTACTGGCAAAGCACTGCTATTTGTGTAGAACCGTCCATGTTAAAAATTACCAAAGGTACTTAAATTGTACTAGGGAAACAATATTTTATTTGCAAAGCATTTGCTTTGCCAATACCACCAGCAAAATTCTTTGCCAATATTAGATTTACCAATATTACAACCAATTAGAAGATTTTTTTTTAATATTTTATTATATTTCACTAATTTAAATATGATGTATAAGACCGAACGTACTTATTTCCCATAATTAATATAATTTAAGCTATTTTAAAAGCATCACATTTTTTGAATTACCAACATTATGCCAAAGTTCAATCAAACCAACGGTTTGCCACTGTTATCAGGACAATACTGTCAAGATTCTTAATCCCACGTTATGCCAACGCATAACCGATCGCAGCAGATGCTTTGCCAACACTTTGCCGATTGTATTTGTCTAACTTAAGAAATTCTGAGAACATTGAAACCTGATGATTTATTTAGGCAAGAATTAAATCTGAATATAATTAAATGACAAACTCAATGAGAATTTCTTGTTCTCGTTTAGAAGCATGATTTAAAATTTGATATATCAGGAAAAAAACAAAACAAAGAAAATTACCGAAAATTTTTGTAAAAAAAAAAATGCTAAAAAAATTGTGCTGATATAAGCACATTAATAGAGTGGACGACAACCAGGTTGAATAATAAACGCAGAATGAAGTAGATGTCACGGTATGTCAAGATGTAGAGAAGAGGAAAATGATACTAAAAAGTACAACTCTTGTAAGACAAACACAAAATCAACCGTGGAAGATTTTGTATCTGCTTTTCATACATAAAACAAAATTGTGGATTGAAACAACTTAAATTTTGTGTTGTTACCGGCTTGTCAAAGTAATTGTCTTTTTAATAAAGATTAAATGTGTATTTGTAAACTAAATGTTTATAATGAAGTGTGGTCAAATTGGCAATTTGAAATTGTAAACAAATATACGTACAGGTAGACAGTCTAAAGCGAAAGACAATGACACACATCTTATGTAATTTTTGATGCTTCTTTTTTCATATTGCAAAACAAGGGGTGTACTCTACAAAAAAAAATCTATCAGCTACATTTTTGCAAAAAAAATTAGTAAATTTAACAAAAACTTTTGCTGTATTTAGCCACTTTTTTTTGATATTAGCAATTTTTCAGCAAGGATCATCCCAGCAAAAATTTTGCTGACTTTATTGACTTTTTTTGAGTGTATATGACATATTTCGTTATTATTTCCTTTCGTTTCTAGAATTATCGAAGGCATTTGTATTCCTTTAAAAGATGCCATCATTTAGATGTAAGTAATTGAAAGATAATTTATTTCATGTTACAGTAGTTTTGACTTAGCTGCACAACCAACTTCTGCACGAATTTTTGTGCAGGTAAGCCAAAAGCGCTGCTAACACAAATTGGTTACCTGCCTTAAAGTGCAGGTAAACTAAATTGTTGAAAACTGCAAAGACCAGATATGATTTAATTTATTTTTATTAATTGTTTATTTCATACAATAGAATTTATATAAAAAACAACAAAACGAAAATAAAAAACATTCATAAAAAATTTTATAAGGTTTTTACATACAAATTTATGTAGGTACAAGCGTTAACTAACCAAACTAACTAAGTAAGCAAAACATAAGAGGCAGCTAACGGCGATCTTTTGTATGAAAATAATGTACAACTGCCAAAAACATGAGGCACTTATTTTAAAATACGCAGGTATACACAGTGCACTTAATGAAGGCAATTGCATACGTAATTTTGTAAAATAACAACGAAACCAGAATTTTGTGCAGTTATGTGAAAAGTGCACGTAAGTAAAAGGCAGTTAAATCAAAACTACTGTACATATAATTATTTATATATATTTTCAGATATTACATTAACTCATGTCGTCAATCAACTCGCTATTTTTTAGCAAAAGATTTTGCTGACAGTATCAATTTTTTTGCACGCACCCTAATTACTAAAATATTGCTGACTCAGCAACATTTTTTTGCTGAGGTTTATTTTTTTGAGTGTACGTAACATTTTATTAAGCGATATGAAATTATATATGAAATCATGCCAAATAATATATACTATATGTAGTAATAAATGCCAAATCTACGGTACTATTAATCGATTTATATTTAGATATATTTATGTATGGGACGATATCAAAAATTTTCGAAAAACCAAATTCAAGATAAAATTATATATGATCATATGCGCTATCACATATATATAAAACTATGTTTTTATATTATGCTATATTAAATAAGATATGATTGTATATAAACGTTTTTACTCGGGTGTTTACGAACAGGATTTTAAAAATGAGAAGTATCTTTGAATAGGTTTTATGATTTTGTCAGTTTTAAAAATGATATCCGTTCTTTTTTGGCACTGAGTGTGTAAAATTAATTTTATTCCTTGACATAAACAAAATGTTAAAATGAATTGTTATCGAATAAAAGGATTTGTATGGAAATGATTGATTTTCAGGCGGGAATAATTACGTTTTTTTTTTTTTTTAATTATACTTTGGCTTTAATTTGTATGTCAGAAGTAAATCGAATTTTAATGAAATTTTAAGTTGTTTTTATACTTTTTTAAAAGAATTTACGGCTCGTCGTTTGCTCTTTTGGGTAAGAGCCCAAATGTCCAAACATTAAAAATTTTGTTCTTGATTATTTGTTTGGGTTGTCTCAGAACTAGTATGTCCAAAACCGTAACCGAAAATCAGTTAGTTGGTTCTTTTTATTTTCAAAAAACCGAAACTGTTTCAAATATTTTGCAAAATTCGGTGATCGCACTTTTCGGCGTATATTGTATCTTATAAAAATACATTTAAAAAAATCCGTTAAACATTTCGAAAAACGTAAAAACTTTTTTTCTTCCAATGTTAACAAAATGTTTATTTTAGTACTTAAAACACTTTTTTCATTTCCCAAAATATCCTTTAAACTTTTTTCTAAATATTTCTATTGTCAAATCTAATGTCCCATTTTGTAGATTATTTGGTGTTTTGTCAAGCAAAACATCCCCCTTTTTTAATTGTTGTTCTTAATTTTTCCACAAAATATCGCGTTTTTTTCACTTTTAATTACTTTTTAAATAATAATGGAAATGAAAGGCTATAAATTTTCTATCTCTAACCTTAAATTGTTGTATAAACATTATCAAACAAAAAAAAATGAACAATTGAAATAGTGAATATTTAAGAATAAAAGAATATTTTATTATCCAAATGGTAAATGATTTTTTTTTTGTACAATCTTTTCTTTTCTTACACTGAAAGAATTATCCTTCATGATTTAAATTAAACAATTTCGTAATTTTTTTTTGTAGATTCAATGATGAATTTCATTATATGCAAGAAATTTTATTAATATTAAGAAATGTTCTATTTCTTTCTTAGATTTTCATAGTTTCATAAAAAAATTTTATTCAATTTCATAAATTTTCTGTACACCCGATTGAAAAAAATTATATAAGCCATATCAAATTATATATAATTACATATCAAATTATATATAATCATATATCTATATATGATTAGATATACGTATATATGCGGCTAATTATTCACAAATTTGTTTATATGGTGATACATAAAATTATATATAATTATATATTGTCCACTATATAATTATATATAATTATATATTGTCCACTATATAATTATATATAATTATATATTGTCCACTATATAATTATATAAAATTATATATACCCATTTTTTGGATATAATTATATCTGATTCTATCAGATTTTATAGAATTATATATAATTAATTATAATCACCAATTTCCGTATATAATTATATATAATTTAATATGGCTTATATAATTTTTTTTAATCGGGATCATATAAACAAATTTTTAATTTTGGTTCTAAATATGATTATATATAATTATATATAAATTTTTTTTCTTGGGGAGCAATGAAGAATTTATTTATTTTTTTTTATTTTTTTCATAAAATTTTATAATTTCATTAATTCATACATTTCAAACTTTAGTATTGAGATTTTATTCTCAAGTGTTCCACATATTTATTAAAGTGCTTTATTATTTATTTAGCAATGTTGGACTTCTATGAAATTTTTTAAAAAATCGTATGAAGCGGTTCATTGGTTTAATTCCAATGCATTTTTAGAGACATTCATGAAGAGTTTCTTTAATTCAAGGAAACATCTTAATTTTAAAAAATTTTTTATGAAACTGTTTCATAAATTCTATAAACGCTTCATTGTCGGAATGATACATTAGTTTTATGAATATTTTCATTAATTTTAAAAGCACTTCATAAACATTGGCTTCAGTGACACATGTTTTATAGATTCTATGAAAAGTTTCAATGGGCAAGTTCCAGTGGCAATTTTCATTAAAGCTATACAGAAATTCATTACTGAAGTGAAGATAATTCTCGCAGTGTACTATTTTTTATTTTATGTTAAGACCCAACACTACACTCCTTAACGATTAACTGAATATTACATGAATTTTTATGTGGCATCTTTTTTTGGATTTCAGCCAGACAAAATATATAATCTTATGTCTTCAGTTAAGAGGAAAGATAAATATTTTACGATCTATTTTTATGGTGCATACATAAAATTTGATTTTTTTTTTCAACAAAATTTACTTTTTTGTATCGTTAACCCTTTTTCTAAGTTGAAGTATTATTTAATGAGCGGATTCTGTATTTTAGGTGTTGCAAAGAGGATTTACATACAAAAAAAAAACGTATTTTATCACTTAAAAAGTATGAAGTAGATTAATTTTTAACCACATAAAGTTCGCAGCAGGGTTGTAGCTTAAAAGCGTTTTTTTATTTATTCATGTATAATGTTTGGAGATGCCCAGTGTAGAAACTGTGATGACATGTCATTACTTTTTTCACTACAAGTAATGATACCAGCTTACCCTCTGCATAACCTTAACACAAATAATAAGGACTTGCTAATAACTACACTTAGAATACTATTGCAGGTAAACCCAACTGAAAATGTAGTTAAAAACAAATGAAATTTAAATTTATTTTCATCGGGATAAACATTAATTGCATTTATAGTAATTAAATGTGCTAAAATCCCAAAACTTATTTAACAAATTGTGAAAAGCAATCTGATGTAGGCGTGTCCCTATCCGGATTTCATTCCTGCCTAAGGAAATCTTCAGGGGACTTTGTTATTAGAATTTCTAGAGATATTTGTTATGTTAAATCACAAACTCAATGAGAATTTCTTGTCCTCGTCTAGGAGCGAGATTCAAAATTTAAAATATCAAAGAAAAACCAAAACAACAACAAAAAATTGTCACAATTGGCTTTGTCATCTTCCAAATACTACTCTGTTTTTTTGACAGACCTAGCAATGTAGTGACGTTTATTCAAGTAAATCAACAATAGAAAATCATATGTTTTCTATTAATGTCAGTTATATTTAAATTTGCACAAGCACCTGCATATTTGTTATTTAAATTTATTTTCATCGGGATAAACATTAATTGCATTTATAGTAATTAAATGTGCTAAAATCCCAAAACTTATTTAACAAATTGTGAAAAGCAATCTGATGTAGGCGTGTCCCTATCCGGATTTCATTCCTGCCTAAGGAATGATGTTTTTTTTTCTCATTGAGTTTGTGATTTAACATAACAAATATCTCTAGAAATTCTAATAACAAAGTCCCCTGAAGATTTCCTTAGGCAGGAATGAAATCCGGATAGGGACACGCCTACATCAGATTGCTTTTCACAATTTGTTAAATAAGTTTTGGGATTTTAGCACATTTAATTACTATAAATGCAATTAATGTTTATCCCGATGAAAATAAATTTAAATAACAAATATGCAGGTGCTTGTGCAAATTTAAATGTAACTGACACTAATAGAAAACATATGATTTTCTATTGTTGATTTACTTGAATAAACGTCACTACATTGCTAGGTCTGTCAAAAAAACAGAGTAGTATTTGGAAGATGACAAAGCCAATTGTGACAATTTTTTGTTGTTGTTTTGGTTTTTCTTTGATATTTTAAATTTTGAATCTCGCTCCTAGACGAGGACAAGAAATTCTCATTGAGTTTGTGATTTAACATAACAAATATCTCTAGAAATTCTAATAACAAAGTCCCCTGCAGGAATGAAATCCGGATAGGGACACGCCTACATCAGATTGCTTTTCACAATTTGTTAAATAAGTTTTGGGATTTTAGCACATTTAATTACTATAAATGAAATTTTACTTGAAACGACATTGTCATTTGCTTTTTAACCACATATTGCTCATTTGTTGCAATAACGTCATAACTCCAAAATTTTGATTTTGTAAAAAACGAGTTTAAAGTTTTCCATTTACTCCCAGCTTGAAGAAAAAATAACGAATAGTATACAAGATATCAATACGACTTTTTTACACAATATGATGCGTGATATAACGAATAATTCTGGGTCATTAACTCAAAAATCGTGTTTTTGAATTGTGACGTTCTTGCAGCAAATGAGCGATATGTAGTAAAAAATAAACATACATTTATTTGTTATATTTTTTTAAATAAAAAAAAACTACTGTAAAAAATGAATGTTAAATCATAATACAGTATATTGATGTGGTTTGTTTTTTTAAATGAACTGAAAAAGTAGTCAAAAATTCAATTTCTTATACAAATGACAGTTTTTTTTCGCTTTAAAATAAAGATTACTGTATTACAGCTCAAACAACTACAAATATTTACAGCAGAAGTTTCCTGAGTGTAGTTAATTTTTTCACTTCTAGTACGTACTAGGTTATTCAATAGGTTAACCGTTACTCGATTAATCGATGAATTTTAATCAAACATTTGTTCGAGAAAATAAATTTCGAGTAACGAATAACTCGAACAATTTCGGTCGATTAATCGAGTTAATCGAGCAAATAAAAGAAATATATTTCAGTTTATATTTTATAAAATATAACATAAATTGTTTCATATTTTTTAAAAAGAAGTTTGTTTATGAGCAATGTATCAGTTACCATTTCCATTTACATATTACACAGTGCGACAGAAAAAAATAACTGGGAAGTAATACTATTTTTTTGGTAGCTGAATCAGTTTTTGAAATTTGCCAAACACCTCCAAAATCTTGAGTTACAGTTAAAAAAACTAGTTTTCGTACCATTATGCACCTAGAAGCCAGTTGAATATCGTACGATTTTAAGTTTCTCAGCTGATTTAGAAAGAAGAAAGTGGGACCTTTCCAATGGTATATATGTCATTTAAGTTAAATTTAAAAATCTGTGTGAGTTTCTCCAGCAAACGCATTTTCTTTTTATGATTTTTTCAAATTTGGAGATGCTTTTACAAAGTATTTTGTAAAGGAATTTATTAACAAAACAAATTTATTCAAGTGAACAACGAAACTTTGTTTTCAAAAATCCGTTAAAAATTTACCAAGTTATTAAAATTTGTATTAAAACAAAATGTTTGCATAAATGTTTTTCGTGTTCGATTTATGCGCTATCTATCTAGTGAAGCTGCTTGTATGATGCAGGTATTATTTTAAAAAGAAAAATTGAAAATTGGTACAAAAATCCCAGCAAAACCACACATTACCAAATCATGGCCATAGGGCTTCATGCATTACTTTACACGTTACTTCACTGATGGAATTTTACCGGCGATGAGCCTCAAAATAACGCATTACCTTGTAGGGGGTAAAGTAACTGGTTACTTATATAGTTACATGGTGGGAAAAAGTAGTGTCTATAAATAGTTTAATAAAAAAAAATACATAAAAATTTATTAAATAAATAACTTGGTCATGCTGGGATTCGAACCTGGGGTCTCTGGTATTTAACAATTAGTTAGGCGAGAACTCTACCAACTGAGCTATCGATACATACAATATTTTATTGCTTAAAATGTAAATGAGTTGTTGTGCTTCGTGTTTTCGTTTGTGATATCAAAAATATACACCTTACCATTATGCTTACAAAAAATCACTAAGTAATGTGTCTATAAATAGATTTTCAAAAATATATATTAATAATTACTTTACATTTATAATTCATGCATTATGTAATCGATGATCGGTAAGTCATTATTTTATGTTTTGTAGTAATGTAAAATGTAATGAGGTCTCACTACAAGGTAATCCATGAGTGTTCAATTATAGGTAACTCATTACTTCTTATTGAAAAATAATGATACAGGTAAGGAGTACACATTACAAGGTAATGCATTACTTTATCGCACCCGTTACCAAAGTTTTGCTGGGATGTTCGCCAAACTTGTTTGCTTTAAAGCCGGATTTGTCATTTATACAAAACTTTAAATTCCGCTAAATTAAAATTTTATTTTACTGGGGATATCCTAGTTAACTCATTAACGCCATTAACGTGTCAAATAGGACAAAGCGAAATCAAATTTAAGAAAAGTTATTCTTATTCTTGTAAATTGTCAAGGACCAAAAAGTAAAAAACCGATCCCCAAATCGAAACGTTTCGAAATTATGTATTGTAAAATTTGATTCAAGACAATTAGTGCCATAAGTGAAGCCAAAATTAAAGGAGATATTTATGTATTTCTTTCCAAATCTGATATTTTTGTTTATCGTTTTTATCTGTTGTGATGAAATTTAGGTATTTATATTACATTTTTTAAACGAAGACTTTGAGCTTTTCTTTTTTTAATGTCAGCGAAAAACGTTGAAATTATTACTCCAACTTTGTTTAAATTGCATTTCAAATGTAAGCTATATTTAAAATTGTAGAGATGTGCTCCCCGGTAGATAAGTTGGTAGCGTGCTGGCTTAACAGTGCGGGGGTCGTGGGTTCGATTCCCACCAGAGGCACTGGTCTGTTTTTTTGCTACAACGCGCCGAAGGCCATAGTAGCTAGTGCTCGGTTAGGGTTATAGTATATAATTTGTAATTATATGATTATTAATTAATAACAAAAAAAAATTGTAGAGAAATATCGGTAAATAAATATATAATAAAGACCTCGAGCTTGAAGATTTACTTTATTGGAAAATAATAATAATAAAAAAGGCCGAACAATATAATAATTATAATTAATAATTTATTTTTTTCTAAATTTCATATAAAAAATGTTTTTATATTTCGTTGTAGAAGGCATTTGACAAATGTATGTTTATGCTATTTTAATAATCAGTTTTAGAAAATTTCATTGCGGTATCTTCAAGAGTAAAGTGTATTATAATTACTTATTTTTATTCTGAATCATTAGAAAGCGTCAATCGTATGATAAAAGGCCCTTTTTGGCGCGGTTTTCACAAAATTGTGACATGATGGAAAAATTTAGATGCCGGATTTGGAATCAGGATATCAAAGAGTATATAAATCATATATCGACATTCAAACCGAGAAAGCTTGTCGAACTGTGTTATCTTTGCATTTTTAAAATTATTTTAATTAGTTCGATCAATAGAATAATTTAATAAAATTTAATCGCTTGATATTTCGATGAAATATTATTTGGTCATTTGATCGAACACAATAAAAACCCGAATAAATGAAAAATCTAGTTTGGACCAAAGAGATTTTAATTTTTTTTTTTTTTTACCTTGTTCTTGCCCTTCATTTCGCCTAGCAAAAATGATTAATTTCAATCCTAAATAATTATTGTTTTTACCAACCACATAGAGATTTATCTCCTACTACATTTTTGTTGAAACCACCCAATTATCACAAATTAGCTTTGGGCATATTTACTCTATCTTTTACCTGGACAATTTACAAGTGTCAAAATCGCTTAGGAACGCATACTAGTCAGTGGTCCTCAACGCATCAACTTTTTAAAACTATTAATATGCAATTCTTTTGAGACTTTCCGATTAGGTTTTATTCGAAATCTCATCCGCGGTTTTTAATTCCCAAAACAGTACCCAAAACAGTACTGTTTTAGGTTGGATTTCGAATGTGACTTTAATGATTTTCCAAAGATGCAAAAACGGCGCTACGAAATAACCCCCAATGAAATAACACCCAAACCACAAAATGAAATAACCCAAAAAATTCCAAAAAAAATGAAATAAGTCCCAACAAAAAAAAATTAAATAATACCCAAAAGAAATGAAATATTCCCCAAAGGTGAAAATGAAATAACACCCAAAATTTGGGGGTTGTTTCGTAATGAAATAACTCCCAAAGGAAGAAATGAAATAACCCCCAATGAAATAAGCTCCAAAGAAATGAAATATGTCCCAAATTTTTTTTATTTTTTGTTTTCATATTTATGATTCTTTTGTTACACTGTTCAGTTTTTCTGCGTGGCGGCCTGCGGCCGATCTTAGGGGTTTTCTCCTCCATAGGACGCGGCAGGTGGCTTCGCTGAATACAGTTTTCCTGCGCGCGTCTCATTATCTTCCCTAGTGTGACGCGCGCAGGGAAACTTTATTCAGCGAAGCCACTTGCCGCGTCCCATGGAGGAGAAAACCCCTAAGAGCGGCCGCAGGCCGCCACGCAGAAAAACTAACAAATATTAAAAAAATTTCACTTTTAGCAAAATGAAATATCCCCCAAAAAATATGAAATAACCCCCAAAATAATTGCATATGAAATAATCTCCAAAGAATTTAAATTTTGGGCTTTATTTCATTGGGGGTTGCTTCATAATGAAATAATCTCCAAACCGTAAGATGAAATAATCCCCAAAAAAAATGAAAAAACCCCCAAACAATTTTACACAATTTTTTGGGGGTTATTTCATTTTTGGCAGTTGGGGGTTATTTCATTGGGGGTTATTTCGTAGCGCCTGCAAAAACATTGTGTCAATTTGACACAAATGCACATTCCAGTTGAAAAATGTGTCAAATTGACACAAACGTCGGATGCGTGTTAAAAATTATTTTATTTCAGTAACAGGGGAGGTCTGCTGAGTCGGATCCGCAGATTTTAATAAACTTTGGAGTAGAGTAAAAAATTTATGTGTAGGCGTTCACAAAAGTGTGGTCAAAAATGCATTACAATGACAATTTAAATATCAAATTATGTTTCGAAAAACACAAAAATTGGCAAGCGACTCTATAAAAAAACTAGCCATAATCGAGACATGTTTTCACCGTTTTTAAATCATAAATAAAAATTAAAAAAAAAATTCCAACTCTCGGTTTAAAAATTTTGTCAAGTTTTTACAAAACTCTAGTTCTTTGTTTCTTTTTTTTATTTGTATGTTATCCTTAAATCTTTGACAAGTATGTTTTATATAAGTTTATTAACCTTAAATAACTAAAACGAAATTATATAAAAATTGGTTCTGTAAAAATAAATCGCTGGGAAAATTATTTTAGTTAACAAAATTATACCAAAATACAAAATTTTTATATTTTCCAAAATCATTTTCAAAAGAAATCAAACGTAATACAGTTGAAATATAAATATTCTATAAACACTATAATTAAAAACCATCATAGGAATGAAACATCGATTTAAACACTGTTTTTAGGTTAGTATTATGATTGAGAGGCTTCTTCTTCATCATCTTTAGACAAATGAAATAATTTATCCTGCCTACAAAAAGGAATAAAAAAAAAACGTACCGTGAGAATTAGTTTAACGGAGCAACCAAAGAACTCATCATCGTAAACCAAAATTGATCAGAAAAAAAAAAATAAAAATAAAAACAAACATAAAGAAACCATACCAAAATTCTTTTACACTTTTTTCAAGTCGTTTGTATGTCTTCAGGAATACTTTAATAATATGCAGGGCAGCGACTTTCCTTAATTTCTTATTTTTCCTTTATTTATATAAACAAAAACTTTCAAATAAATTTATCATTCATAATCAGCATAGGAAATACAATTATTAAATCTAAAATACAATTGATAATTTCTGAAAAACAATTGATAAAACTGATATTTTCTGATACGCAATTGTTAAATCTGAAATACAATTAATAGTTTCTGAATTCAGTTGATAAATTTGAAGTTCAATTAATAATATCTGAAATACAATTGATAAATCTGAAGCACATTCGATAAATCTGAAATACAATTGACAACTTGTGAAAACAATTGTTAACGGTTGCAAATTCGTTCTTTTATTTATTATACCCTCCACCATATGTGATGAGGGTATATATCAGTTTGTCATTCCGTTTGTAATATGACGAAATATCGGTCTTAGACCCCATAAAGTATATATATTCTTAATCCTTATGAATCTGTCTATCAGACAGTCTGTTGAAATGGCGATTACGGCGCGAAAACGCAATAAAGACTGCTTCGTTTCACCTAGATTGATGGTCATTTTCGCGAAAAGTTTGGTATTGAAAATGAGCAAAATCGGTCTAGCGGTTCAAAAGTTATAAGTAGAAATGATGAGATACCTCTAAATTTTCCAAACAAATTGGTGTATATTAGTAGAATTTCATAGAAGCGCCTGGTATATAAAATATAACGTCATATTTTGCACCAGACGCTAAGAGGTGAATAATATTTAAAACTCACCTAAAATTTTTATTTGACCTCAAAATTTTTTTTCACCACAAATATTTTGTTTCACCACAAAAACAGTTTTTTTACCTCAAAAAGTTTATTTCACCACAAAAATATAAATATTTGTTTTTGATGACGAAACTACCCCCATCTGGTGGTCAGACATATGTGTCCCATGAACAGGCGTTTACATAATTTTATATAAAAAAAAAAAATCGTGTTAGTATTAAAAATTAATCTAAATTAAAATATGTTCAATTTCAAAACACGTCCAAAGCACGCTCAGTGAAATCGTAGTATAGATGTTACCAACTATGAATATTTACATTGTTAATTAGTTTTTATTTTACTTTTTCTATTCTTTATTAATTTTAAAAACTCTCGTTGAATTTTGGAGAATTGGTTGTTTAAAAACCAATTCTCAAAAATTCAACGAAAATTTTTGCAATCCAAAAGACACAAAAATATGTCTATCCTCGACCCCATGTGAAGTACAAATGTAAAATTTGTTAACACGAAAGATGATCCGTAATTGCAAATTATGGAAAGGAACATATTAATATCTCTTTTAAATACTGCTAAAATCGGGTGTGGAATATATGTATGTGGCGAAACCTCCCCCTTCCACCCTACTTGTTTTTAATTATTCTTACTTTTAACGAAATATGGAAAATATGCAATTAAATTGAAAATATGCAACAAAATATGCATTTATAACAAAATATGCAACAACAAGTCGATGACATTTTGTTGCAAATTCTTTGATTCGAAAAAGTATTTGCTGAAAATCGATTTTATGTTACTGACTACAAACATGCATTTGCATGAAAGTCGCTGCTCTGATAATAAGTATGAGTTAATATTGGTTTTGCTTCTTCATTACATAACAAATTCAAACTGGTTTTAGGGAACAGAAATTAAGAATATTTTTCAAATAAAATACAGAATTAAAAAAAAAAAAATGAGTACACAGAAACTCATTAATGATTTTGAAACGGTGATCAACAGAATCGTCTACTAACTGGAAAATTATACCAAGAAACCACTTGTTACAACAAAGCACAGCCATGAAAAGGTTAAAAAGATCCTAGATTGTTTTACGTTCTTTGTTTTTATTATACATAATTAAATTGTAGAGAAATCAAAATTGTTCTAAAGGGTTTTTTTTCTCTTCTCATTCAAGCGAAACCTGTTTGGGTTTATAGGCGGCTATAACATAAATAAAAACGATGATGGTGTTGGTGATGTTGCATTATTAAATGTGTGTGTGTGATGGTGGTGCATACTAAAGCCCCGTTTACATAATCACACAAGTGTGTTATACATGACAAAAAAGTGTTGTATAAAGCCAATGTATAATGAATGTGAACTCAATTCGTTACACACATGCTAAAATATCGACACACATTTGAAAATATCGACACACATTTTTGTGACAAGCTTTATTTTTTGAAATATTTCATAAATAAATATATCAGTTAACACATGTCTTAATACAAGTGTTGTGTTGTACACAAATAAAAGTAAACAATGATTAAAATCAACAAATGGTGCAAAAAATAAATAATTAGAACAAAAAAGGCAGTTTAAAGGTATTCTTTATATGTGTCAATAACAGTCTGAACAATTAAACGATTTCTCTTTTATACTTTTTTGTCAGACAGAGAATTTTATCACACTTTTCATTTTACTTGTGTGATGTAAAGTATAAACACATGTGTGATAATGTAAACGGAGCTTAATCAAACTAAATCACTGTTTTTCTGATTCCTTCTATTCTTATTATGATTTCGTTTTGGTTTTTCTATAATTTGATTTTTTTTTTTAAATAGTTTTTTCTGTCTGTGTGAGTGTGTGTTTGTTAATGTTTAACAAAAGGATTGAATTTATACATTAATAGGAATTTTTTATACAAAATCTACTTGAATTAATACAATAACCATGCACTCCACTTGTTTTTTGTGTTGAATGTATAGTTTTGATGTTAGGTCATTGTTTGTGTTAACCCATGAGCACCTTCGTTCGTCTGAAGTATCCTGTGCATACTCACACGCTTTTTGAATAAATAACAACGAGAAAAACACGCCACATCATCAATTCAAGTCATTATCAAATAATTTATCAATCACAGTCGTCAAAAAAAAAAAAAATTTTTAAATTCTTTGAATTCGTGATTAGAGTCATCAACGAAACATTAATTTGATTTTTTACGAGAGATTTTAAAGGAGTGGAGGATAATAATTACTAAAGAAGAAATTTTCACAGCCCCAATATAAATAAAAAAAAAAACATGAACAAGCAATGAATCTAAAGTCAAAATAGGGAAAAATATTAGATTCTAAATAATAAGTTGGTAAAAAAATTATCATTTTTTTGTTGATGAAGACGGTGGGTTTCCATACTACTCAGTGTCGCTCAATCAGCTCTCTTTTTATTTGTTCGTAAACTCGCAAAGAGCAAATAAAAACATGTTGCAGAAATTTAAAAGTTTATCATTTTTTAGTGAAAAAAAATGTTTTAATTTGCTTGCCCGAGTTCGGTATTTTGTTGCTGAGAGGAGTGGGAAGTATGGTCTCTTTATTTGTAATATACTCCTTTGATGAAACTAGAGTTTTCTGTTCGCATAAGCAAATGAAGAAATTTGTTATAATTTGTTTTATTGTTAATTCAATTATTAAAAAAAAAAATTATGTTTTAAATTAGCTTGAATATCAATAAAAATAAAATGCACATTAAAAAAAGTTTGCGAGTAAATAGCCCTGTTTGTGCTGGATTGTACTGGAGGGTGTAAGCAACAAAAATAATAGTGGGCGGTAAATCGATATCTGATTCCACTTACCCGTTAGAAGTATTCAAAGTTGTAAAATAAATTATTTAATAAACTGAAGAAAAATTCCGTGGGAAATTAGCTGGGAAGAGGGGGTCTATGGAACTAATTTTTTCTGACATATATCTAATTGACATCTAATTAACTTCGGCATCTAATTGACATCTAGTTAACTATATCTCATTAACTGCGGCCAAACCAGTATGGTCGTCAAATGGCGGATATTTATGCTTTGCTAAATGACGGGCAAAGAGGGGGTCTAGCCAGTTTGAATTGTGCAAAATTTCTCAAATGGTTAAATATGAATACTTACTATCAAAGATCAAGCAGTCTCGAATTTAGCGCAAGTTTTAATCAAAATACTAATTTTTGGAACTAATTATTTTTAAACACGTATTTCCTCTGAAAAATGCATTTAAGTTACTAAATCTAAAATCGGCCTTATTGCGGATGTCGTAGTTCGAAAGTCGAGTTTGCCGAAAAGACAGCTTTTAAACAATTTAACAACAAAACTTATCACAAATCATAATCGTATTGTAGAAAATATTTAAGCAGGATTTATTGTCTTCATAATTTTCAATTTAAGCAAAACCATTTTGTATGGATTGGAAAAGTTCGACAACCGTAAACAAGCCTAATGTAAATGTTCACTTTAGTGAACAATAATGGAATCCCATCCCTGACAACATCTTCATCAACGCCCTCAAGTGACAAATTACCCATCAGCTGTAACAAACATCATTGCAGTAAACAGGGCTTTTGCTCTCTCTTCTTATAATTTGTCATCTTTAAAATTAATAAGGTTTCAACCACCAACTAAGCAGCAGCTCTTCTACTTAAATCTAAATTATTTACCGACAGTGTTACTTAACCCTAAACTTAAAATTATATAAAAGTATGCTCAAGTACTTACCGAAAGTGTAACTTAAACATTAAACTTAAAACTATATAAAGGTATTCTAAATTACTTAAACCCTAAACCCTAAACTTAAAACTATATTAAAATATTTGGAAGTACTTACCCAAAGTGAAATGTAAAGTGATATAAATGATAAATAGTAAAATTTATTATAAATTTCCTAAAAGATATTAATGTGAATTATATAGACCCAAAAAGTATTATTCAAAAAATTGAAGTTGTGAAATATTGAAAATTGTAACGGAACATAAAATTACAAATTTAAATCAAATACTTTATATTAAGGTTAATAAAAACCATACATTATAACGTTTAATCATACCGCCATCTTTTTCTTTATATAAAAAAGATTCCCGCTTAAAGGTTTGTTCAGCATTCCCTTTATATATCGAACCCCCCGTTATCCCGTTTCTTTAGTAAATTTTACCACTTTGCATAGGCTGTATATAACAAATTAAATGTTTTAAATCGATTGCAAAAGCGAAGAAATGTCGGACCCTAAATCCTAAGTCTTAAACGTAGAACTCTAAATATAGCGTTGTATTAAAATTTTAAAAGCCATCCCAGTCAGTAAAATACAAAAGGGCCACCGCTGGCAAGGAACTTAAGAATATGATAACGTCATTAGACAAAAGGTCCGTGTATTCAAAAAGAGTCGGACAAGCACGGACACAAAATTTCAAACGTTGGGAAAATGTTGGTACAACCATGAAATAGGTGGTCTAAAAATTCTAACAAAAAAAAAAAAATAAAAAAATTCATGTATAATTGTTTTGGTCCCGTCAGGATTTGAACCCTGGCAGCCGACAGCTCTAACAAGTGAACTAACGAGACATATAATGCTTGATAGCTTAAAACGTACACCCAGAAATAGGATTGGCTGTTATTCGGACGAAACTATTAAAATTTATTTGATAGGATGTTATTTTATTTGGAACTACCAATAATTGAGTAATAAAATAAAGCAAAAATACTGTACTGGAATTTAAAAAAGAGGGAAAAGGAACTAAAAACAATTCAGTTATCCACTTTTTGTAAGTGTGTACGGTAGAAGCAACCATTTATTTTGCGATAATACAAGAGAATTGGTATCATCTATCAAATTTTTTAAGAAATTGTCGATAATCAAAAGTGATTACTGCAAATACGGGATTCGCAATCAAATATGCCACTAGATTAGCGGTTAAGTAATACCAACCGATTTGTGGATTGAATTGTTTATAGAAGCAACTAATGATTGGTATTGGTAAACGAGTTTGAGACAATGTTTGTTTTCCTAACAAAATATATAAATTCAAATTTAGCACTCAACGTTTATTAGTGTTTGTGGTGTAGTGAGTAGAGAGTTTGCCTTGTAGTCCGAACTTCCGAGTTCAAATCTCGGAAAAGTCAAACACAAAAAGATATTTTAATTAAAATAAAATATTTAAATGTTTAAATAGCAAATAAGGCAATGAAAATTAAAACTGATTGCGGTGCAATCAGCAGGACAGATGATTAAAATTTTTAAATTTTAATAAAATTTTGTGGTACGTAATCTATATATGTATACAAAACAGGATGTGTGTGTATGTATGTAACGTATGGACTCCAAACCGGCTGGTCCAATTTTGATGAAATTTTCAGGGAGTCTTCAGAATATTCAGGCGGGTGACACTGTGAAGTCTGATTTTTGATTTTCGGTTTGTGGGCGGAGGGCGTGTCAAAATCCAATTTTCATATTGTACCACCAATGACATATACATATATTTATTTTTTTTGCTTTTTTTATTTTATTTTATTTTTTTGAAAGCCGTTGTTATGTTTTTCAAAACGAGATATCAAACTCTTAAATCGGTTATGTAAAGGGTCCGCCATCTAACGTTTTTTTTCAACTAGTGCTTATTTCGTGAATGGTAACACTTATCTCATGTCTGATTTGACAGATAATTAGTTTTATCCTTCCGCTGAACGAATATGGTCCGTATGTTCGTTATCTTGTGAAAAAAGTGAAAGAAACTGGCATCCTCATCGATAAACCAAAGCGTGAAAAGCCAAAAACAGTGCGTACACCCGAGAATATTGCTGCTGTGGCAGAAAGTGTGCGTGAAGCGCCATCAACATCAATTCACCGTCGTTCTCAACAATTGAACATTTCGGAGACATCATTGAGACGAATTTTGCATAAAGACCTTGGTATGACGCCATACAAAGTCCAATTGGTTCAGGAGTTCAAAAAAAAAAGTCATTTGGCGGAGCCTTTAGTTCCGAAGATATTTACAAAAAAACCTATGTTAATATTAACAAAAAAACCTATGTTAATCTTCAAGCTATGTTACACGAACACAACAGCCTCATCCGTCTATTCAAAATAGCCCTAGACCAGATGCCGACAGATGATTATACGGTTGTGATAAGAGCTGCCAAGACACCGGCTGATGACCATGAGCGGCGTTTCAATGCACCGGTGATAGGTGACGTCGCAGTTGTTATGGCAGTTGTTTTCAGCTATTCATTTTATATACTTCAGCAAATAAAGGCGATAGAAGGACAAAGAGGCGTTGGGCTTCCCATGAAATTACAAATTTTAAAATGATTTACTAATGTGAATTTATTTTTTTAATTATTTATTTGCCGGGTCAGCTAGTAATATTTATTTGGAATGTAATATTTGGTAAGGCAACTGAATATTAGCTTTCATGACTAAAAATATAATTTAACATTACAATAGTTGTCGTAACCGCCAGAATTCGATTGGCAACAAATTCGGTGGTTACAACTGAGACTGTTTTCTGGGTGTAAGTAAATGATAACTGCTGGGGAACAGTTGGCTGCTCAAATATATCAGCACTGGGATATGGTTTGATGGAAACAACTGGCCAACGAAGGGAAAACAAAAAAAAAAGGCAGGTCTTAAAAAGTCTTTTCCGAAAACAAAAAAATTAATTTTGTATTAGAAAAATATTAAAAAGTATAAAAAATCATGACAAAAAATGTTTTCCTGATACCGGGCTCGAACTCGAAACCTTCCGACTACAAACTTTTGTTAACAAAGCATCATCATTTTTATATAAATAAATGCGTTACCAGTGGTTAGACTTTTGAGCAGTTGGTAATTTCTGACTTTTTTGCAATGCTGGCTTAGTGGTCTCAGCGAATTCTTGGCCAATGATTTTTTCTGTAGACCACTAAAGTTATTGTCAAAAAAAACACTGGCAAAACTATTTTTGGAAACGCTGGTAAACTGTCTTAAACAAATGTTCTACCAGTAGTTTATTTACAATTTCTCGGTTAGCCAGAGGTACCAGTGCTTGATTTTTTGTACCACTGGCGGTTTCTGACTGGGATAATTTACGATTGCACTAAACTTCAAATGCATTAAACTTCAAATCGCAGTTTTCGATAGAGCTTAGATTAGAAAAGTAAATATAACTCAAAGACAGTTTAAATTTAGATATCATGAATCTAATATGCAGAGGGTTTATCAAATGCTTAAGTAATCAAATTGTTTAAATTAAAGAATTTGTCGCTGCTAGACGATGATACCAAAAATAAATATTTAATATAAAATGTAAAAAGGGAACAAGGTAACAAGGTAACAGTACCCTAAACATATTTAAAAGGGGGGACGGATAACATCAATGGTAAGAAGAAGACAAAGAAATCATATAAACAATGCAAATATTAGTTATATGAACAAATGCAACATTTAAAATTTTATACACTAAGCGAAATAATTATAAAACTACATATATTTTCAGGCATTTCTTACTTTTCTCACTACCAGTAATGACACTAGCTTACTCTATGCATTATTTCAACACAAATAATAAGAACTTACTAATAACTAGTTAATTTTACCATTAGTTCAATTCAATTCAAAAAGCGTTACACTAAGTACTTAATTTAATCATTATTTTAAATATAAAGTTATGATCTAACATTTTTTTGAAAATCTCATTACTTTTTCACTTCTAGTAAATACATATATAAAGTAATAAAAATTTTTGCAATCAAGTCATTTATGTTTTTATCTATCAAGTATAACATCGAGATAGCTCAGATCAAGAAAGATGTGGAGATAGATAAAGCGGTTGACTAACAACTTGGAGGCCCTGGTTTAAATCTCGAGTTGGTACATTTTATAAAAAACTAATTTCTCGGAGAAAATTGTAGATTAAATGCATTTTTAATTACACTAAAAGAAGATAGGTCTAATTAGCTTAATTAAACACAAAACAAAATAATATTTGGTTTTATTAAATTTAGTTTTTTATTTAAATTTATTTTCAGACTCATTATTTTTGTTCATTCTGGTAAGCATACAAGTAACCACATATTTTAATCATTACTAATATGTCACAATTTTGCACAACATCCCAATGTAAAAGTAATTAGATTTCTAATGACACATGAAAGTAGGGTAGAAGGGGGCCCATTCGCCACTTTTTTTAAAGCACTGTCGTTACACAACCAACATTTATTCACGAAAAATTCTTTTTTATCTAAAATTGTACACATCTTAAATTTAATTTGTATGTTTAAAACAAAAATTATTTTTTTATTTAGTTAGTCTCTTTACAGGAAGAAGAAGAAGAAGAAGAAAACATTTTTATTGAAAAATTTTACGGACACAAGGGATACACCAGACTGCCGCAGTTTCGTCCCCCTCCTGGGACTCGTCAGTGGTTAATTTATGTGTCAATTGAACAAAGTATTTTATATTGTTAATTTTGCTCTATATGAAAAACTTTTTATTTTTTGGTGTCGTACTGTGATTTGAACTCACAGTCTTAGCATCAAAGCTATGCATCGTAATCTCACCTCTTAACCAGTTGAGCCACGGTCGACACAGCGTTGACTGCGACTAAATGTTTTCTTCTTCTTCTTCCTGTAAAGAGACTAACTAAAGAAATATTCTACAGTAATTAATATAAAAAATTAATTACGATTGCCATTATCTGACGGTTGCAAAACACTTTCTAACATAAAATTATTTATATTCATTACATTTCTTTTTTTAAGATTTCCACTTTAACTCAAATCGGCTAAACTGTCCCACCTATGGGGTAAGTTCGCCAGGTCGAGATAGCACTTTTGTCAGCTATAAATATAACGGTTCTGGTGAAAAGCTTATATTTTATATTACATAATCATAAAAATAGATATAAATAGCTGTAATTTCACCAACATGGTGAAAAAGTAAACTTTCTTAGAATTATTTTAACGAAAGCTACGTTTGACCCGTGAAACACATATAAGCATGAAACGAATTAAAATAACGTATACGTCTTTTAAAATGTTACCAGTTTTTGCTGAAGAAACTACCCAACCTAGTGGTTTGGCGTATGTGCATCATGATCAGCCAATTAAATACTTTTATATGGCTTTATATTTATTTCGCATGAACAATAATTATAAGTTAAAAATTCCCAGCTATGCAAAATGGTAGGACCTGGAATGTATGTAATGACTAAAATAGTACAGTTATATACTTACCAAAAACAGTATTTTGTTAAAAAAATCTATTCGCGTTCAGGAGATATTCCTGAAAATATATTTGGCTTGATAATTATTTCGCTTAGTGTATATTGTAGATATTAAAGTACACTATGCTCACACAAAATCCATCTTCATTGCGTGTATTGATTGAAATGTCAACACTCCACTTCAAGGCATACATAATTTTGTCATTCCATGTGTAATTTTTTTAATTACACTGTGCAACAAGAAATTGTATCCTTGACGGAAAGAACAGGATATAAAAGTATACTCTCGGTAGACCAAAACCCCAAAAGGTTTTAAAAACTTATCTCGAATTTAATTTGTGTAGCCCTTTGCAGTTTGGCATTCTATCATTATGGGTAAAAATTAAAAAGATTATTTAATGAACACAAAAATATGTCTCCATCCATATACATATGATCAAAAACATTCAAAAAAATCAGAAAATTGGCTTGAAAAATCCAATTTCAGGAGACCATACAAATTAACCCTTTGGGAGTTTTGATCTACTGATAGTATATTTTATTTCACATTGGTCTCATTCAAGATTCAATCGTTGACGATCTAGCAATATCCGCCAGAAAATTTGCTCAAAGTAGGACATTTGGCAACCGTGGATTTCAAAAACTTCCGAATTTCAAATGGGCTAATACTGTATGAACACATCGTATGTAGTACATAAAAGTTTTAAAGTTTTATTTACTTTAAACAGCAACAATAATAACAAAATAACATAACAAAGTAAATATTAACTACACAAATTATATAAAATATTAGGAAAAATTAATTCATTCTAACAATTATAAATGCAGACAAGCCTATCCATCCTATACCACAGAGTTGGTTGATACACTGCGTTGCATAACTATAAATACAAAAGTTCTGCCTATTATGCAGGCTCTAGCTTTTCTAAAACTTCGGGTTCTGATGAGATCTTCAGCCAGATCGAAATACTAGTATCAACCTAGCTAATATGTTTGATTTGGTTTATTTTTGTAAATAGACGGAGGTTGAAAGCTCGTTATAAATTGAAAATAACATAAAAATACTCTCGATCTATATAAAACAAAAAACTAATATAACTGTAAAAAATATTACTTGAGCCAGAGCCATGATGCTTGTTAGGAAAAGACCTAACCACGTGCTCGATTACTAAGAAGACAAGAATGGAGCAAAATTGATGATTAATAGGTTTTTTGTTAAAGTTCTGCCTATAATAGGCTCTAGCTTTTCTAAAACTTCGGGTTCTGATGAGATCTTTAGCCAGATCGAAATACTAGTATCAACCTAGCTAATATGTTTGATTTGTTTTATTTTTGTTATAAATTGAAAATACAAATGATTTTAGTTAAATTTTCTAATATCACCAACATTTTTTAAAACTTATAACTGTTTTTAAGAGTGTGATAACTGATCTCTTATTGTGTAAAATTTAAGAGATTAATTAATTGATTTAAGAGAAAACTTGTGTTATAATATTTTGTAGGTGTTTTATTACTATAATTACATATAACGGTATACAAATAAGAAGAGAAAATAAAGAACATCTTTAAGAATTATTTCTGTTTTTATGCAATTTTAATCAATTTTCATTGCGATAAAATGCCACGTGGTTCATATCTACGTGATTTTGAAAAAGTTCAAATTTCAGACTATTTAAAAAGTGGCTTATATTATCGGGAAATTGCTAGAACAAACCGTTCACATGTGGATGTCATAAATTTTTCAAATAATCAGTCCTTATGGAAAAAATTAAAAAAAGCTTTCTGATCGGGACCAGCGTAAAATAATCAACTATGAGAAATATAAGTCAATAATAGATGTTGTTGGTGGGACTGTTTAAACATAAGTTTCCTTTAAATCTGATTTTTTCTGATGAGAAAAAGTTCATTCTTGACGGTCCAGATGATTTAAACAGCTATTGGAGAGAGCTACGTAAGGAACCACGATATTTCTCAAAAAGAAATTTTGGAGTCGGATCTTTAATGGTTTGGGGCGCTGTTTGTTTCGACAGTATGGTTTATTTGGCATTTACAAGCACCACAATGAATTCTTCTGAGTACATTACAGCAACGAAGAAGAATGCATTTTCTAACCATACAATGCCTCAGTACATAAGTACAGGGTGTCTGGTAGCAGATTTATATTTTCAAATTTAAATAAAAACGTAATAATTGACACAAAGTTTTATTCAGAGCATTGAACGATAGAATGGAAATGCGGATTTTATTTTTAAAGAATATGTCATCCAGATATCTTCCGTCGAGTTGAACACACTGTTCAAAACGGAGCCTTGTGTTCTGCGCCACACGCTGCAGTAAACTTAGTTCAATTGAGCTGATTTCTCGACGAATATTTTCCTTTAAAGACACAAGAGATTGGGGATTGTCATTATAAACCCTCTCTTTGAGGTAGCCCCATAAAAAAAATCCATGGGATCCACTCGGTCCATCACGTATTCGCCGAATACCGAACTTTGAACAAAATTGTCGACGAGCAATTTCGTAAGAATCATTACTCTTAAAAAATGTCTCCACAGCGAACGCGCGATGCTCACTCGACCACTGCGACATCGTGACTGAAAAATCCGCACAATCGATAATTCCAACGGCGCCACACTCCCTCCGCACCGTTTATTACTTTTGAAATAATCGTATTTAAAAATATAAATTTGCCACCAGACTCCCTGTATAAGTCGTCAGACGATGGAATTTCTATTATCGAAAAAATATAAAGGTATTGGAATTTCCCGCATGTTCTCCGAATAAAAACCCCATTGAGAATAATTGGGAAGTATTAACATGTCGAGTTTATGTCAATATAAAAGCGTTTATCATCTAAATGAAGCAGTTATTGATTCGTGAAGATCTATAACAAAAGAACTTTTAATAAATCTGGCAGACAATATCTAATTTTCGAGTTGATATAAAAAAAGGTGGCCTCACGCATTATTAAAACTGCTGTTTTAAAATATTTTTCTTAAATATATATATTTTGATATATTAAGTTAAGTGAAAACCTAATTGATTTGTTATTCCTTTTTAAATAGTAAAATAAAAAATAAATTAATTGTTTTTTTTTTTTGTTTTTTTTTTTTCATTGGTGACGGTTAAACTCTTCTACTAGTTTTTAGCTTAGGAAGTTTAGTGAAATTAATGTGTTATTATAGTTTTTCAACGCAGTGTATAACTATAGAAAATACAAATACATTTATCTCCTCTTAAAGTAAAGAGACGAGCCATAAATATCAAATACAAAAACACATCTAACCATGGGGTTTTATATGGAGGAGCATGTTTTGATAATTTTAGCTCCCCTTCAGTGTTTAGGAGGGAGTACATTGTAGTACGTGTTGCGCAGCAGCAAAAAAAAAAATAAGACTAAAAGAATCGTCGTATGCGTTATATTTGAGTGCCAAAAACAAAATAAAAACACAAAAAAAAATCGTTACTTTTGCCTGCAAAAAGGAAGCGAAGTATTTAATGCAACTAAGCTGACATTTATTGATGGAGGGCACTTTAAATAAGTATTAACTCTTTCACGACCATTCTTAAACTTATTATGCGACTCAATATATACCTTACATTTATATTGATAACTTTTAAACGTCTGCTCATTTTCAAAATGTTTGGGACTATGACGAACACTATTAGATAAAAACAGCTTCCCCGACCACATATTGGGGGCGTGAAAATTATTTCAACATACAGACGGATGTAATTACATCGACTCCTCTACAGATGCTGATCAAGAAAATATATAGTTTAAGAAAGAAGATTTTTTCTTTCGCCGAGTTACAAACTAACAGGCCTTTTGGTGAGTAGCGTTTCCAAATAAGACATGAGTGATGCAAATGATAGAAGTCTCAGAATTCCGATTTCAGAGATTTCTTTCAGATCTCGGAATAGATAGCACATTTCGCCCTGGAGCGTGCGAGAGCTCGACACATAATGTGTTCTACCGATTCCATATCATCCAGTACTTCACAAAACATACCTTCTTCAATCGTAAGAACCGCAGTCCAGCATTGTTTCGTTAATACCAACCAGCAGAATGTGCTTTAACTCATTACCAGACTCGCAACATTTGTTCGCAATGTCTGAAATGTAAGAGGTACTCATAACCCTGGACGCTTACAAAAAAAAGCCAAATAATACACACAGAAAAATAAAGTGCCAACCGAATTGAAAAGTGTATATTAAGGGTAACAACTTATAAATTCCGTTACTACCACGATATTTACATTCGATTTCATAAAATTTTGGGTGTTGCAACTAAAATTCTGTTGAATTAACCGAACTTTGTTGTGAAAACTAATATAAATTTGTGCCAACTGTTTGAAATTCGTGATAACCGAATTTGAATCGTAGTAACCGAATTTCAGTTGGCAAATAGCAAAAATTTTTTCTGTGTGTATGTAACTAATACTTTTGGGACATCAGGAAAATTACTGCTGTGAGTAAAGAGTCTGGTAATGAGTTAATGATCTGTTTTTCTGGGCTTTCCATAAGTTTAAAATCGCTTCTGGATAAGGAGAGAAAAAGTAGGACCTAAACATAACCTTCAACACTCTGCACGTTTCGGTATCCCTCTAAACCGCATCAGCTCTTCTCATTATTGTGGATTCAACATCCATTGCCGAAGTTCATGTCCAGCCAGCTAATCTGCAAACTCATTACCCCCTATGCTCCGGTGTCTAGGAAACCAATAGATGTGTACAATTCCTCTCTAGAGACTAGAACAAAATTGACGATTACGTTAAATGTGCGGAAATCAATAAAGAAATTTACGTAAATTTCCACCGTCTCAGTGATAAAAGCAAATTCAGAAGCCATTTTGGCCTCCAGAGCTTCCGCCTGAATGAAACTGCAGAAATCGGGAAGTTTATATGACTCTTCTGTACCCATCGACAGAAGACAGCGGCTCCGACTCCCTCTCCTATCTGCGAACCATCCGTGATGTGGTCAGAGCGCACACCTGCCAACAATCCTGGAGTAACGCGTAGAACACCAAATAAACTTATGGGAGACAGACCCAAAAATTTGACCAGCAATTTCTTGCACGTAAACAACGCATTTGTGGGCTTTTTAACTCCCTTCGCAATTTTAAGTTTCCACGACAGTTTGCTAATAAATATTACCAACAGGTACTTTGTATGGTGCTTCAGAACAATGTTATTGTCACATAAGCAAGGTGTAGTCCAAGAACATACCTTGGACCTGTTGGAAAAGAGCACTAAGAACGTTTTCTCCGGTTTAACAGCAAGTCGTACTCTTGCCGCCAACTGGTTAATAATTCCCAGTTTAGTCTCCATTACAAAACTGATACTAAACAGGTACTTTACAGTGACTATATTTTATCACAACATCGTCTGCATGCACAGTTGTTGAAGCCGCTTCGCCCCTAAGATCTCCGAAAAGTTTATTGACAACAAATGTCCACAACAACAATAGGGAGTTCCTCTATGCGCCACCTTCTGTACCCTGGCGATACCCCATTGAGCAGAAATCGTTCTGCAGCCCAATAGGCCACCTAGCAAATTCACAGCCCAAAAGGAAGCTTTCGTTCTTGCCATACTTCCCCTTATAACATCAGTGTGCACATTACTAAAAGCTCTAGCAATATCAGGAAAGGCTCCCATGGAAAAGTCATTATAGTAAAGAGACTTCTCGAGTTGTGATATAACTGACAAGGGAGGTATCCCGTCCCGGACCTGCAGATATTAATGAGCTTTGGATATGTTGTAGAGGATAAAAATCTAAGGAACACTTATTTTTTTTTAGCTGCCTAAACTCATGTTTGGGAGTTAATGTTGAAAATCATCCCATTTTTCGTTCTTTTCATATTATTTCGTTTTATTTTAAAGTAACTATAAAAAAGTTTTCGTATCAAATTAAAGATTTTTGAAAGACATTCAATGGTGTATAAAATCTGTCAAAAGAATTTCAAGTACTCTTGTTATTAAAAAAAAAATGTGTTGTAACATTAAATATCGCGCTTTATTAAGGACTTTTTAGTTGGATTAAGCTAAAAATAAGGGATAGTAAAGTCTATTTTATCAAATTGAGACTTTTCCGACAAACATAATCGTTCGGTTTTTCGGCTTTTAACGAAGAGCTTTTTCCCCTTATTTTTAAAATAATTTAAAAATTTGGCCACTCTAGGTCCACGATAAAGGCAGCATGGGTATCAACATTTTAGTTTTCTTTAGTACTTTAAATCTTGTGTGCAAATCTAATTTCCTTAAATTTCAGACATGTTTTCATACAAAAACATATTAATTCGTCATCCAAGCTTTTACCCTTAAACGTGAGATTGGGCAGGTAAAAAAATATGTGCTTCTTTTGTGCCTCTCTTCAATATATATACAAAAATTTATTAAAATCTGCAGCTTCGGGTAGGGAAACCTCCCTTGTGAGTGAAGCATTTTCACAACAGATTTGCCCGTCAAATAGACTAATGTCATACAGCATGACTACAAATATTTTTAGTGAAAAACTTTTGGAAAATTTAAGAGTTGAAGATCAATTCAGATTTGGCTGAAACTTAAAAGTTAAATATATATATCATTTATTCAGAACTTCAGAACTTCAGAGGTCGATTACAGAGATGTGTAGAATTTAACAATTGTGATGGAATACAAAGTATATCCAAATTGTTCGATCAAGAGCGTAACGGTTAACCGTTTGGATACCCTATTATGTAATCTGTCCCTAAATTAGCATGTCTCAACTTTCGATAAGACGACGAAGAAGATATAGTCAAGATTTTCTACTTTTCAAACTAATTGAAATGTATAATTTGTTGGAATCAAATTCGGTAGATTTTGTCAATGTCATAATAAATGCCATTGTAAACTGTATTGGAAATGGGCGAAAAATAAGTGCTTCCCTAGTTAACATAACATTCTTAGATTGCAGAGTTTAAGAGGAGGTCTGTTTTTGTATTATTTTATATTTCGTTCGGCTTTGGGAGACTTTTTTGAGCCTTAGAGTATTGGTAGTAGAAGTTATAGAATAAGAGGTTCAGTCACCTTAAATGTTGTTTATTTATTTGTTTGTCTGGTCTCGCGATTGCTCGTTGTTGACTCTTCTTGTTTTTTCTTGTGCTGCTTTATCTCTCTAAGAATTTATTGAAATTCCAAGGCAACTTTTTAGTTTTCTTTACTTAGGTAGAACTACAAATGTATGTTGGATTGTTTACATGTGTTGGCGCGGTGGTATCTGGGAGAATGGATACAATCATATAAATAAATATTCAAAACATATCGACCAATACATGCATACATAATGTCCAGATTGAAATCTAAAGAGGTATAACTATGACACAGAAAAACTATTGTCAAAAAACACAGAAAAAACTATTGTCAAAAAAAAAATTCAATTAAACGTTTGTTTGAAATTCACTTTCTATTAAAAGTTCAATAATATGTATTAAATGTTTAATTAAAAATTAATTAATGATTCACACAAAATTTCCATAATGACAACAAATATAAAAATGCCAAAATAAAAAAAAAAAATCATCAAAATAGAAACAATAATTTGGTTAAAAATTTCGATACTATCTCAAACATTACAAAAAATGCTAAAACTTAAAAAACAAATTTTTTTCGGCGATTTTTGTCTAATTTCAGCAATTTTTTATTTTTTTATTTTAGAGATGTTTTTGAAGTGAAATTGAAAAAAACCACAAAATATAAAAAAAAAAAAATTAGAGATGATACAGACGTATTTAATTTTACTGAGATTATTTTTAAATTTAAAATTTTTTTTTTTCAATTGTGATTTTTTTAACTATTAGCGAAATTTTAAATTTTGTAAATTTTTTACAATTTGAACGATTTTTTTAAATTTTGGGAATTGGTTTTTAAATTTTGGGTTTTTTAATTTTGCCGATTTGTTTTTTTCAAATTTGGAGAAATTTTTAACTTTTGGGGATTTTTTAAAATTCTGGCGATTTTTTTTTATATATACTAGCAATTTTAATTTGGACGTTTTTTTTTTTATTTTATCGATTTTTTTTCCAATTTTAGCGATTTTTTTAATATTAGCGATTTGTCCTAAAGTCTACTTTAGTATCTACTGAAAATTTGTTTAAAATTAAAAACAATATTCAATTAAATTTTTAATAGATATGATTAAAACCTTAATTAAAAATTAAATCAATTAAATAGTTACAAATTATTTTAATTGATACTACAATTTTCTTAATTGGAGGACCGAATGCAATTAAATTTTTTAATTGAATCAACAAATGTTTTAATTGAAAGTCGTTTTTAGTTTTTTCTGTGAAGCGTTTTAATTTATTTTGAGCCTTTTTTTCTCGAGATTATGTTTAGAAAAATAACAATAACAAAAACAAAAACAAAGAAAACAACAACGAAACAAGTTAAAAGAAGAATTGAGAAAACAAAATCACAATAATAGTTAAATATATGCATATCATGATGTAGTTTTGCCCTTATGATCATGATCAACTATCATCAACATAATCGCTTATATTCTGAAGAAGACATCGAAGAAAAGTGTGTCTAAAACAAGGAGTAATGTAAAGAAGATGGTATGCAACCATACAACAATCAACGACCACGCTACACCACGTATTCTCCGCATGCCGCCATTCATTCTCTTCTTCCATTTTAAAAGAATGAATGCATTAAAAACGTGTGGGCGCGACTCGTCGATTATGTTTATTTTCCTGAATTTTAGTTATTTTTCTTTCGTTTTTTTTTTCTTCTCTTTAACAGGAATATGTTGGCGGTTACGAAAAGGTTGTGGTTCACAATTATTATTGTTGGTAACGCTGTCAATTGATTTGTAACGCAAATAATCGTATTAATAAATTTAACGAGAAATCATGCATACGCATGATGGGGCAAAACTATTATTTCATAAAAATAGGAGTTTTTAAACGAGCTGAGGTTAGTAGTAATGAGCCAAGAGTTCAATTCAATAAAGTGTCTACACATAGAGAAAAATTTAACTATTTGCCAACTGAAATTCGGTTAATACGACTCAAATTCGTTTATTACGAATTTTAGTCGGTTGGTACAACTGAACATTAGCTTTCACATCGAAGTTCGTTTAATTCAACTGAATTTTAGTTGCAACACCCACTATATTCAGAAATCTAATGCAAATATCGTTGTACTAACTGAATTTATAAAATGTTACCATTAAAATACACTTTTCAATTCGGTTGGCGCTTTATTTCTCTGTGTGTAGTAATTTCGTTATGATAAAACGAAAACAGAAACGCATGTTAATTTTTTAGATTTATATTTAATACTATTACTATTTACTATTTAATTTTACTATTACTATTAATACTATACTTAATATTTATTTCCCGCGACAATATTTGCGGCTTTCCGAATGGAATTTGACTAATTCGATTCTTCACGGGCCATTTAACTCAAATTTACAAATAGCCGTAAGAGTTTATTCGCGGAGTTAGCGGAGTTTATTCCTCTTAGAAATAGTTCGGTCGAAAATAACTGCCCATCCATAAGAGCTGTGGGTATTCCAATTTCGGTCCGATGTAGGTCGTGTATATACAAAGGATATAAATACTGCTTTAAAAAATGCTAGACACTAGAACGTTCATTCCAAAAGACATCACACTAAATTCTAATGCCCAGAGTACGAAGAGTTTCCTATGCCCCTATATATAAATTTAACATGGATAGGCATGACGCATTTGAGATTTAGGAAACCGTTCAATAGAAGTAATATGTAAGGTACATATAACTGACTGAGAACTGTTTTTTATTTACTTATTTTTTTTTTTTTACTTTAGACCACCACTCAGGGGATGCCCTGAGTGCATTTGGTTGATATTAGGAAAATAGATTATGGGAAGGAGAAAAGATGGAGTAGTGTTTGTAAGTATTTGATTTGAATTTTTCTACATTGTAAGTCACAGGGAAGACCTCTGCGGGGAGTTTATTCCACATACGGCTAATACGACTGTGGATCTATGGCCCTATGGGTTAACATACCACATTTCGCATTGCGTGATATGAAATCGACCATGTTTACACGACCCCACTAGGAGATTGTAGAATGGTCACGATTGAGTGTGGCATTCCTAATCTGCCTTTTGCCCCCAACAATCAAAGGAAAATTAATGGCTTAACTTGCTGTTATCTGCGAAAAAGTATATAAAGTTTGACCAAGGTCATTAAGAAAGATAAGAAATAGAGAAGGAGAAAGAATGGTACCCTACGGTATGCCTGGATTCAGCTGCAACTCGTCGGATGAGACCTTATCTATAACACCAAGAATAGTGCGATCTCTGAAAAAGCTTTAAGTCATTACCGACATCAAAAGCAATAAACTTGTATACGAGTGCCCTGTGCCACACACGATCGAACGCCTTAGAAGCATCTAGAGCAATCACTTTGCTCTCACCAAAACGGTGTATGGACCGACTTCAACGCTTCGAGAGAAGCGCTGACAGGTAAACTACACGTAACCTGTTAGCGCTTCTCTCGAAATCATCGATCGCTAAGAATTAAGTTAGACTCCAGATAATTCACAAGATGGTAACTAACCATGCTCTCCCTTACATTCCAGAGCATAATGCGATTGGAAGTTAGTTTTCAGGGTTATTAGCCGCAACCCATTTAGGGATAGGCAAGGCATTAGCAACCTTTCAGCAAGAAGGACTAGCACACGGTTCGAAGCTCTAAAAAAGTAAGCAAATGGACGAGCATGAGTCGAAGAGCACTGTTTTAGCATCAGTGCAGGTATACCCTCCTGACCCAGTGACTTATTTACGTTGAGGTCTTCAAGAACCCTTTTAATTTCATGACTTGCATGATGAACTTGATGCTGTTTATCGAATGATAACAGAAAACGCAGAGCTCTAACAACTTGCAGAATCACTAGGATCACTATCTACTTACACTTCCAAGAGCGTTTACTTTATACTCCCCAGAAGGTAGTGTTTGCTTCATCGGACCTCACTCAAAAATTTTTGGACGAATATCTGGCTCAAGCTGAAAATTGCAACTGCCCGGGTTAAGCGATATTTGCTATTAGATACTGGACAAGGAATAATTCGATAAATTGTAGGTAATCGCCATAAAGACAGCCGAATTCTATCATAAAGTGATGTGATATTGATATAGACAGCTGGTTTATGACCCTATATATTGTAAATGCCGCCAAAAGTTAACTGATTGCTCTTATTCTAAAACCAAGAATATGCTTTTTCTTGGATTATAAGCCGGGTAGTGTAAGGTTCGTAATGTCAGCGCAACCAGATTCAGTCGCAAATACCAATTTTTTTATTTTCGATTAAATTATAAAAAATATCTATTAAATCCTCCTTATAAAACTCAATTTCACTCAATTCACTCAAGGGTCAATGAACTTGTTGATGATCAAATATTTTGTCCATACCTAAACCTTTATTTCCTTCCGTTTATGGCTTTAAGCGGTTTAAGAAAAATAAATATAAAATTTTATAAAGAAAATCAAAAGTAATTAATGCTAGTCATTTTATAAGCAATACATTTTTCAAATATTATGTCCAACAACAAAAGGAGTTATGGCTCAACAATCAATTTTCATATAAACCCCTTTCGTTAAAGGAAAATCCAAATACAAGTTTGAAAGACTTGCAACAAATACAAACTAAAATCGGTTAACAAAAAGAAAATATAAAAAGTTGACTTAACAAGTTTTTCTTTGTGGGAACAAAAACAGGTCTTTAGACTGTACTTTTTCTTCAAAACGTTTCGTAACGGCCATCCTTCTCAACAAACTCAACACAAGACAAAAAAACTGAGATTGTTGTATGTTGAAGCCTGGTCTACCAACAACTACAACAAGAAAACTTCTATCAATAAATCTAAGAAGTTGTCTAAGCACGAAACACAATAACAACCATAAAAGGGGGGAAAAAGGCCAAAACCAGAATATGTTAACATAACAAAAATCTTGGTAAAATAAAAAAAAAAAAGAATAAAAGCCTTCTCAACATCACACAAAGAGTTAAAGAAAAAAACGTAGTACAGGCAGCATAATAATCAAGATTTTCTATTCTTTGTAGAAAAGATTTACATGACTTTGAGCCAAGAAGTCAGTCCTTTATTGCGTTGCATTTTTTTTCATTCGTTTGTATGTTGGCTAAGACGCGCATTTGGATCCCCACTATTAGCTGACAAGGTAGGTATACCAAAGCAGATCCTCAGATCACAATTAAACTTGGTTATGTTGTAGAGGGGGGCTGGGGCAATAAGTAACAATTATGCATTTTTAATTTAGGGGTTAAAACGTGGGGTTGAAAATTACTCCAATTATCGTTTCTTGCGTTTTATTCATTGCGGTTTCAAAAATATATATGCAAATTGGGTAGCAAATGGAAGCTATTTTAAAGATCTATCTAGTAGGATCCAAATAAATATTGAAAAGTTCTCAAACAAAAACGTTTCGAAAAAACTTCAAACCTATTTCGTCCCCTCTGGGTGCGATAAAGTAATTCATTACATAGTAATATATACTTCTTACTTCTATCATTATTTTCCAACAAAAAGTAACGAGTTACCAATAATGGGTTACATAATACATTACTTTGTAATGAATACTTCTTGCCTTCAGCAGTATTTCGAAACATAGAGTAATGAGTTACCACTAGTTGGTTACTTAATGCATTACATTGTAATGTATACTCCTTAACTTCAACATTATTTTGCAACATAAAGTAATGAGTTACCAATAACTCATGAATTACCTTGTAATGATACATCATTACCTTTTACATTATTTCAAAACATAAAATAATGATTTACCGATCATCACTTACATAATGCATGTAATATAAGCATAAAGTAACTTTTAAAATATTTTCTTGAAAAACATTTGTAGACACATTATTGTGTGATTTTTTGTAAGCATGAGGGTAAGTTATATATTTTTAACATCACAAACGAAAACTCGAAGCACAACCATTCATTTACATTTTAAGCAACCCATTATTATATGTAACGATAGCTCAGTTGGTAGAGTGCTCCCACAACAACCAGAGGCGCCAGGTTCGAGTCTCAGCGCGAACACGTTATTTATTTAAATTTAAAAAAAGTATTTGTAATAATTTTTTTTATGATTATATTTATAGACACATTACTTTTCCAAACCCGGTAACCATAAAAGAAACCAGTTACTTTACCCCCTACTAGGGAATGCGTCCACCCATTACTTTTCGGTTCCCTGTAGAATTCATCAGTGCAAGTAATTTGTATTGTTATGCATGGAGCCCTATGGCAACACATTTCCTATTATTTGGTAATGTGTGATTTTTCTGAATACCCACATTTTATTGGGGGGTTCGGTGGTCCGCGTCGGGGCACCTTCCTTGTGAGCAATAAAAAACAACAAAATCGAAAACAACAGAAAAAGAGGATTGAATGGTTTATTACACGTGTGTAAATAAATGTTGATTATATTCCCTAAGACTTCTTTTTATCTTTATTGTTGCCTTTAAAAGGCTAGAAATATTGAAAACTCATATCAAGGAATATTTATATAAAAAAAAATAAAAAAAGGGTATAGCGACGTGTAATAATATATTACATGTATTGTAGTTGTAGTTGTTGTTGCTGTTGCTGTTGTTGTTGTTAATCACCTGTATTATCGTAACCCCAACAATAACAACAATAAAACAAAAGAACAACAACAACAACTTATATAAGCCGAGATTGATTTGCTGGTCTGTAAATATGGTTAGGATAACAATTCAAAGTTTTAAAGAAAAACCGAATAGGAAAAATGTTTAACAAAAGATATGATTTGCTGAAGAAAATGAAAAGTGAACCATAAAGGATTGTAGAAGAATTAAAGTTCTCATGATAAAATATTTCACAATAATTCACCTCTTTGTTGAATACATTATATGTATATGCACAGTGGGTCTAAATACAAGCTCTTTTTTTTGTAATCGAATGGTTGTAACCCTCGAACGGTACACTGGTGCGAATTCGCACCCATAAGAATTTAAATACGCTGCAACTTATTCCACAAGGACTTTTAATGTTTCTCCCTTAATGTTAAATAGACAGATTATTCATTAATTCATTCATTCGCCTGAGAATAGCCGAGGAATTAACAGGAGAAGGATCGATAGGAGTGAATTAGTACCAGTGGAACATTAATGAGTGTCAAATGAAAAAATAAAAATTGTGTTTTTTGTAATTTGGTAAAAAAAAAATTCGTAAATAAATTCATTAGTATACCTAATAATAGAGAAAATGTATGTATAAAACAATAATAAATACTTAACAAAAGTATATCGTTAGCTGAAATGGTAAAACTCGAAAATAACGAAACATACTAAATAATGATTTTATGATTTAATTCTAGTAGATCCAAAGGTAGTCGAAATGAATTCAATAATCGATCTTTTGTATTTCAGCTACCGATATACAGGCTTAATTCACGAAATAATGTCTGTGGAAATACCCACATTTTGACACATTCAACAAAAATATTAGGTACACAAAGAGAATTAAAAAGTGTTTGTTAATGGTAACAACTTATAAATTCAGTTAATACAGCGGTATTTACATTTGATTTCTGAATATTTTGGGTGTTGGAATTAAAATTCAGTTGAGTTAACAGAACTTTGTTGTGAAAAATAATTGTGAGTTGTACCAAGCGAATTAAATTCGTAATAACCGAATTTGTGTGGTAGTAACCGAATTTCAGTTGGCTAATAGCTAAATTTTTCTCTGTGTGTATATCTACTTATTTTGTAACTTCTTTTATCATGGTGAATAACCACTTATTCCTTATATAAAAGTAATTACCTATTCTTTCACTATGAGTAACCAATCAGGTAACTCATTATTCTCACTTTTTTTGTAAGCGAAAGGGTAATGACCACCCATGAATTTTGAGTCATCGCGAACAAAAGTAATCAAGCAAGTAAATAGCCTGGTAACTAGTGAATCCCTTTATGCCCTACTATTTCGGGTTTTGGTTAATTTTTGGCGTTTTTGTTTAATTTTGGCGATTTTTTTAAATTTGGCTATTTTTTCAAGTTTCCAAGTTTTTCCCCATTTTTTTTTTTTGGCGATTTTTTGCAAAATTTATTTGTATCCACTAAAAATTTGTTTGAAATTAAAAACAATAATCAATTAAAGTTTTAATAGATATGATTTAAACCTTAATTGAAAATAAAATCAATAAGGGTAAAATATGTCAAAATATTTAAAAAAAAAACTTCATAAATATGAAGAACAACTTCATTGATTTGCGTCCCATGTAACACTTCATAAATACGATGAAGTTGTGTAATAAAAGAGCAAATTGAGAACAGACTTCTTCATATTTATGAAATGTTTCATAAATATGATGCTGAAGTTTCATAACTTATTATGAAGTGCTTAAGAAATATTATGAAACACTACATAAATAGGATGATAAGCTATTATGAAATGTTTCATAAATATTTTTATACATCAATTAAAGTTACAAACAGCAATTCAAGTTAAAAATTTTCATTTGAAATTAAAAAATATAATTTTCTATTTAAAAAACATTTATCAAAGTTTAGTAACGTCACGATGCTTGTTAGGAAAAGATCCGAACCACGTGCTTGATTAACAAGAAGACAAGAATGGAGCAAAATTGATGATTAATAGGTTTTTGTTAAAGTTCTGCCTATTATAGAGGCTCTAGCTTTTCTAAAACTTCGGGTTCTGATGAGATCTTTAGCCAGATCGAAATACTAGTATCAACCAAGCTAATATGTTTGATTTGCTTTATTTTTGTAAATATACGGAGGTTGAAAGCTCGTTATAAATTGAAGATAACATAAAAATAATCTCGATGTACAGTGGGGAGCACTTGTGAGTACATGTAAGTACGTTTTACACCTAAAGATTCAGGTCGAAAAATGTTTGACACTAGAACTAAATTATACTTTTTTAAAGGTACAATGTACGCTGAATCCAAATCTGGCCTTAGATTCACTCTCCCACATCAGGCGTTAGAGCTATATTAACGAGAAAAGTGTATTTTTGATCAAAATGCTCCGATTTTTAACGTTCTTGGAAATGTATTTTTCATAATACTTGTAACGGCAACTGAACACACTACTCTACAATTTTAAATAATTTAAACTAAATTTTAAATAATTTTAAATAATTTAAAATAATTTCTCAACAAATGTTTTATAATTGACACTCGACTTTAATTTTTTCTGTGTAAGTGCATATTTTTATATTATACTTTTTTTCTTTTTAATACATAATTCAGCCCATATTTTTGTACAGGCCCACTGTGCATTGAAATACGAGTATACAAGTATGTAGCCAGCAGTAATGACGTTTTCTGAATTATAATAAATATCTCTTGCGCATTTATATTCAATCATTCATTCAACCAACCAGTGAACCAGCCATCCAACCATCCATCCATCCATCCATCCATCCTTTTACTCATTTGATTTTAAGCCAAAGTGTATTCTTAAAATTTCATTCCATTCTTTCATATCTTTGGTTGATTGATAATACGCAATATGAATTCTTAATTGAATTGTATGACAAACAGACGGACAGACAGACGTATAAGACTGTCAGTCATTCAGTGTATTAAGTATGAATCAATGTTGGTGTTAAATTACAATCAAATTGACAAATAAATATATAAATACATATGTAGATATCCAAAATATTTACAGCATGGATACGATAAAGAATACACAATAGGTCTAAAAATTTCATATTCCATTGAAAACGAAATTAAATCTATGTCATCCTCAGCCAAAGAGACAAAGTGACGAGTATATATTAAAATGAACGGAGGAACAAAATTATGAATTTGAACGTGTTTTGACGCTTTCGTAGGAAGCAACGGAAGTAATAGTAATTTTGTTCGTTTGATGGCTGGTTTTATTGTGGGAATAATTAACATGTTAACATCATCATTCATTCCGTATTTTGTGTTTTTATTCAGAAAAAAAATGGAAAAGGATGTTGTAGTTGTATAAATTTTGTCACGAGTTATAAAGTATTTTCTTTGCTTTTTAATTTTTTTTTATTTAAAATCCATAAAATTAAAAGTGAGGGTGAATGGAGCCCAACCATTAGGTTCAATCATTACAATATTTGATTAAATATTAGAAACAATATTTACCAGCTAAATTGTACTTTAAGTAGAAAATATCAGCTAACTTAATGGCGCCCAATGTAGGACCTTTAAGCATTTTGCAACCAAATTTATTTCTATCAGAGCGACTAAAATGATAAGGAAAAATATTTTAAAATTCATGTTAGTCACAAATATACATAAAAAACGGCTATATAATCTCATAAAATTTCTTTGATATATTATTTTTGAAAAACAACTTCTATTCATCTTTAAAAAAAATGTTTCTAAGAAAAATACTTTCTGGAATATTGAATTTTTTCATTAAGAGAATTTTATTCATAATTAATCTTAGCATATATCTTCTTTAACATATCCTTAGGAATCGTTCTTCTACAAGGAGTTAACATAAAATGAGCATGAAATCACACAAACTACTGCGCAACTAAAATGATCATATCATTTTCTTGTTAAAAACCTGTTAACATTCAAGCGTATCCTACTACTCCCTGTCATAACCTTCAAGCAGAGATTTATTCGTACACATCCTAATTTGCAATTGTTGTTGTATTTAAGGACACGAACACCTCTCTACACACATACTTGGCGCTAAAAATTGCAATTTTTTTCTTGTTCTTTAATAAATTATACTTTTTTTTTTGTTTTTCATACTATGTTCACTTGTTGTTGGTTAATAATGGTTATGAATGTCCTGCTGGTAAGGGTTATTGTTATGTTAAATTTGTTATCCTTTGTTAACATTGTTGTCAGTGATTATGGATTTTTTTTGTAGTTCTTTTAAGAAATATATAAGAAGGATAAGTTTTTTTTTTTTTTTGTTAAGGAAGTAAACTTCCCGCCTTTTTTTTTAGTTAGTTTGAATTCCTTCAAAAGGATCCATATATGGCTGGTTGCATATATCACCCACAACAACAATTGCCGATGATTATTATAAATTATTTGTATTGTTTTAAAATATAATGAGTTTATTGTGTTTTTTGTTTTTGTTAAAAAAAAAAAATATATTAAATCCTTTTTTTTTTTTTTGTAAAAAAAATTACTGATCATGAGTATTTAATATTCATACTTTGTGTGTTTTTTTTTTCTAGAAATTTGCATTGAAACTGTTGACAGTTGGGTGATGGAAAGATTTCATGCTGAATTTCTTTATTCTTTTAGAATTCTTTGTTGGAGTCCAATATTCTTTGGAAAACTATTTTTGCATTTTGTGTGTAGATATAAATTTAATATTCACTAGATTTTTTCCAGATATTATCTATGAAATTTCAAATTTCGATTTATACGATAAAAATTAGTTGTTACTGATTTTGGTTTGACTGACTTTTGATAATGGAACTAATCCTAATACAATTCTTTCCATTCGTTTCAAACTAAAAACTGATTTAAACCCAACACGGGTATTTCAAAAAAAAGGTATAACATTAAGTGGGTTGGACAATTTTTATATAGATTATCGAGAAATGGATCATCTTATTTCGAATTGTTGAATTTTTTGATGCTTAGTAAGCCGATTAATTGTTTAAGAAATTATGGAACGTTTATATACTCAGAAAACTCTGACATGTCAGTCATGCATGTGGTCAGCAGTAATAGTAGTTTTTAACTGTAGTTGTAGTCATTTTGCTATGGAAAATGTAAAATAACTATTTTTGGCAGTCATTAAAATAAGTAACTAACCAAAAATAACGCATTTTAGTAACAGTTGTTTTGCGAAGTTGTCTTGGCAACTTCGAAAAAAGCTGCAAAAAATTATGAAATGCAAGTTTAAGGCAATTTTAATAGTTTTATTGTTATATTTAGTAAAATAATTAAAGTACCCTCAAAACTATTTTAGCAATCAAACACAAAATTATTAATTATATAAAAAAAAACTAATCAAACATGTTTAGTTAAGAATCTAGGATTTATGATCAACTCCTTTCTTATACGCACATAATAATAAAAATCCATTTCAATCACGAAAACCACCGATTCAATAACTTTAATTGCTGAAATTTCTAAAATTGCTAATTCAATTAGTTATTTATAGCTCTTTAATTGAATTATTTTTTAATTAAATAATAACTCATTTGATTAAAAAGTGATCAATATTGTATACCTTCTTAAAAAACAAAATGTTGCCATACCAAATGCTGTTTTATTTATTTTGCATTTTATAACATTGAATTTAAACCGGCATGTAATTCTCATTTAGTTAGCAGATTTAGTTATACTTATGTGAACAAATTCACACAGATATTAGTTTTTTTATTTTTATTGGAACGTAGGGAGTATCAGTATTTTTGTTTTTTTTTAATTATTTTTAATTTATTTTCAGCATTTTTGTGTTTAAAATTTTTCTTTTTCATTTTTATTAAACAAAATTTAACTTCAAAAACTACATTATCAATTTCTTTAACTTTTGCGCCTTTTCTTTCTAATACTTTATTTGAAAACCAATTTTTTTGTTTCTTATTTTCCCTTGAAAGTGCGTTTAATGCTGAGTAAAAAGAGTCCATGTTTGTTAAAATCGGTTAAAAATTGTTAAAGTTAAGTTTTTTTTTTTTTGTATAATAACATTTTAATTTTTACCACCACGTTCTTGTTTTTTTTATGAATAAAGTGCCGGGTTGGCATTCAATAAATTTTAATAATAACGGTAGTTGGCTACCACAGTAACAGCAAGAATGAAATGTGAAATTTTAGAAAAGCGATTCCATTAAATAAATGCTTTTGCTTGTATAACCGGTCTTATTTCCCTATTTTACCGGATTGATTTTGAAATATCTTGAACTAAAGTCAAAATAACGCTAAAATACCGATATGCCGATTTATAACGGTGTTAGATATAATATATATAATAAAATTGAATGGGTATAATTTTGATATCAACCCTGTCATATTAGAATACACATGTAACTAATGAGATCGCAGTTTTAAAATTTACATATCGGTATTGAGGTGAACGTGGCAGGCAACAGCCATTATAATAAAAAGGTAGTGATTGCCATCCATGTTAAAAAGTAGAGGTAAAAATTAACTTTAACAACTTTAAACCGATTTTAGCAAACGAGGACTCCATTTATTCAGTATTAAAACTTTCAAGAAAAAATAACAAAAATAATAGGTTTTCAAATAAAGTATTGTATTAGAAAAAATTCGCCAAATTTGAAAAAATTAAAAAAAAAGTCGAAAATTTTAAATGTTTTGGATAATATTTCCACATGGGTTCGCCAAAAGTATAAAAATATGTATATATATTTTTTGAAAGTTTAACTATTCATATTTTCAAAACCGTTCAAAAGATTAAAATCGGCTCAAAACTGACTTAGTTAAAAATAGTTTAGTCCGCAGAGTCTCCAAAAACATTCTTTTATCGATAACTTCAGATTTTGAGGGTTCATTCGAAATTCTTTAAATTGAAAAGAGATTTACTCAGCCAGACAGTATGTCATTTTAAAAGTTATTATTATTTTTAGTTATTTTTAAATTCAATTATTTATAATTTTTAAGTGATATTTTAAATATCCCTAAAATAAAGTTACCGAAATAAACAAAAATAGCGTTACCTCTAAAATACCGTTAACGCTAAAAAAAAACCGACGTGAGTGTGCGTGAGAAAAAATTTACAAAAAAAATATTCTCGATTTAATGTTTTTGGGTTTTTAAAATACAAAATTAATGACAAGATTACATATTCGCAGCAATTTTGAGTTAAATATTCACAATTTACCCATATTTTTACATTTTATTTTTCACCGGTAGGATTTTGTTTCGTGAATTTGCGTGATTCACGTGAATCACGCGTGAATGGGAGTAAAATCTGAATTTACTCACGTGAGCGAGTGCGAGTAAGAAAAAAATGCTCGTGAGCGATTATGCGTGAGTGGAATTTTTCTCTCGTAAGAGTGAGTGAGTGTAAGTCAAAAGTCAATCACGTACCCATATCTAGTCTTTACCAAGACTTTGTTTATGTTTAGTATTCCACTTAACAACTTTTGTATTTAGTACAAAATTATTTTTTAGTCAAAATTCAGCATATTCTCTAAAAATTATTACATTTTTTTACTAACGTTTGTAGCCGATATTAGCAAAATGTTTAACCAAAGTGCAGAAGGTGAAATGCATAAAGGGAAGTCTCCTACTTGACGGCCTGGCCAAACCGCTAATACGAGGAACTTTAAATTTTAATACAATAAACTAAACTGGTAGGGCCCAAAAGCGGGAAAATGCCCCCTTAATAACCTGTATAAACTTCTTTTCCTAACAAATTGAAATTTAATATATGGGCAATTCCTGGGCGGCGGACGCGACATTCTCACACTTTTAGTTGAGCCAAAAACAATAAAGGAATATAAAGATGAGGTATATATCCTCAGTGTATTGAAGCAAGGAAGAGTACTAAAGTTGAGGATAAACATTGGGCAGAATCAATAATGTAGTATAAAGATATAAGCAAACATCATCGTTATATATAGAAGTTATTTGTCGTGTCCGTTTCTCACTGATATTTGCTTATATCTTTTTACTACATTATTGATTCTCCCCAATGTTTATCCTTAAATTTAGTACTCTTCCTTGCTTCAATACACTGAGGATATATAAAGCATCTTTATATTCCTTTTATTGTTTTTGGCTCAACTAAAAGTGTGAGAATGTCGAGGCCGTCGACCAGGAATTGCCCATATGTGTTCCCGGGAGTGTGAGCTAGTTCACTGATAAGATTTTTTTAGCATGTTGGCCAGAAACGTGCACTCAGAAAATTCTTCCCGTAACTACATGTCAGTCATTTGTGTAGTAAACGGTGATAGTCATTTTAACTCCAATTTTAGTCATTTTACTATGAGGGAATGTAAAATAACTATTTATGAGTTATTTCAGCAACTTCGCTGCAAAAAATAATGAAATGCTGACATAATTAAGTTTGAAATATTTTTCTTGTTATCTTTATATTTTTGGATTCCAACCCCTTTCCATATAGTATATATAAATACTTTTTAGTTCCTCGGAATCTAATTAAGACCGTCTAAAGTTTTAATAGCTCGATTAAAATTTTAATGGTATTTACAAACATTTTAATTGAAACACAATTGTAGTTTTTTCTGTGTGCCAACTTATTGTCAAAAATCAAGTTTTAATTAGTTGATGTTTACAAAAGTGAACAGTTTTTGTTACAACAAATGAAAACTTTTAGAAAATAATAAGCTTTTTGCCTTATCATCCGACAATTATGGAAATTAAAACAAAAAATCAAGTTTTTTTTTTGGAAAATGGAAAACGTTACAAACATTTAGAAAATCTGAAAAACTGGTTTAACGTTCTATTAAAAAAAAAAAATACATGAATCTCTGGCAAAGATACAAGACTTTAAGGTATCCTGGGGAATGCATAATGTTTAAAAATACAACAATAATAGATTTGCATATTACCATGATGTAGATGGATGGATGTAAGAACATACAGAGACGAGAACGGACATATAGACAATAAAAATACAGGAAAATGAAAAATTCATTATAATTACAGACAGGATTTACTATTTTCCAAAAAAAGGGGTAACAACTGGCAGATGTAATGAAATGCAAATGTAATGAAATGCAAATGAAAAATGTTTAGTATGTGGTTGCTTTGGCTGATGTTGAGCCATACGAGAAGAAGTACGAACGACTGATTGAGTGAGCGAACGAGCGGAGCGATCTTTGAGTATCACAATGTGGTGCGTGCGTTATGTATTTTTATCTGATTTATTTGAGGGGCGTATGAACTTTTGAAAAAAGAAACGAACTTTGATACTGGTTTTTTTTTTCAAAATCATAAAAAATTTAAATCTGAAATTTAATGATGAAACTAGAAAAGCATCATCATCATAGTAAAGAAAATGTTGTTGCTGGACAACCCTCCGATTAGAAGGATTTCAAGAGATTCTTTTTTTTTTTAAAAAACTCAGTCACCCAAAGAATAATCTTTAGTTATCATTATCATCATGATTTTATAATATTTCAAAAATTGAAAAATAAACAAAACAAAAACATAAATGTCAAAGTGACAACATTACATCACACAACATTTGTCCATTCAAATGTCCATCCGTCCATCCGTCTGTCTTGATGATCCTAATGTTTATGTCCATGTTGGAATATAAACTTTTTTTATTTTTTTTATTTTCTAAAGTAAGATTAATGAAAACGGTCAGTTTAGTTTGTGAAATGAGAAAATATTACAGTTTTTGTTTTACCATCACAATCATCATCACTTTGTTCCATTTGTTGTCTGTCATTTGAGATGGTGTTAATGATTATTAAAGCAAAAAATATCATAAAATTGTGGTTGGTCAACTTTAGTTCGTTTTTTGTCAGCAGCTGAAAGTTATTAATGTTTTGCATGCCAAATCTCATCTTATACAAAACTAGGATTTAAAGAGATACCACCATAGCACAAAAAGGATTCGTTTCTCTATACGATATTAAACAAACAAGTTCCTTAACCCAAACACAACAGACAACACTAGAAATCTGAAACTCTCTTTATAAAAAATCTATGGTTATTAGAATATAGAATAGCATTTTGCTTAGTATGCGGGATTTTATTGTTTTGCTCATTTTAATTTAAAAAAGAACGTACAAATACAACTGAAGAAGAGAAGGATTTGCAAAACTAAAAAGGATAATTTGTTTAGAAATATTTTCTATTTTAAGTAAAAATGCACAAAGATTGTAGATTAAACCACAAATCTTACCAAACATCATAAAACTTTATATTTGAACAAAGGTAACTGTGCATTTCTTTAAATTTAACAGAAATAAAGAAAAAGGATAATGATATAGTATGGTATAAATTCTTTAGGTTAACGCCGGTAGTTGGGTTACCTTACAATAATATGAACAACTAACTTCATAGTTACAGCTGAAAGTAGCATATTTTAGGTCCTTTCATAGACGCTCATCTGTTTTTTTTTTTTTTTTTGTAGTTACTAATTAATATTAGTCCAGATTAGTTTAGATCTAAATGCTCAGATTAAGCTAAGGATGTTGTATTCTTTGAGTTAAAAATTAAAACGAAATGGTTAAAAGAACAAATTATCTTTTTAGCGAAATATGTTTAGCTCAGTTTGAATCAAAAAAATATTAACTCATAGGTAAGTTGGAATGGTTTAGACATGCTTGGCGCTTAGACTATAAATTGTAACTTGTTAGTGTCTGACCGAGTATTCGGCTATGGAGTTCCTCCGAACTCCGTTGTGGGGTAATGATTAGCGTGTTGGTCTGTTACACAGATAGTACCGGGTTCGATCCCGGCGACGACAAAATCAATTTAGAAAAATAATATGTATGAGTTTTCTATCCTCAGCGTCCACCTTCGGTGTTCCCATAGCACTTAACCCCACCAAAGTAAAATAATGAATCAGGGCTATGAAGAAAAAAGCTTCGAAAAATCTCCATCAGGTGGAGAGCAACAACTATTCTAAGACTTATCATCTCGCGCAATTACAGTGTTGCCATACTTGAAACCCTTCATATTTCCGCACCTAGCAATATATTAACAAATATGAAGAATTTCCTGAGTGTTTAGTTAACTTGCAGTAAGATGAATTTTACAGAACAATTTTTTTTTTTTTTTTGTGTGTGCATCAATGGAAAAATTCAATATGGATATCTTGTATATATATTTGTATCCTGTTGGTTGGATATGTTAATAAAATTTTATTTGTAATAATTTGTCGTCATTTTGTATTCCAGAAAGTGAGTAGAGAATAGAATACCATTGACTTCCTGCTGGTTTTAAGTAAATGTACTTGTACGATTTAACCCTCTAACCGGCAAGCCCGCTTCCAGGCTGAAGTTTATAAATTGGCCATAAGTGCGCCAAATGAGTGTTTTATAATTAGATTTTAAGCTATTTCGATAGAATTCCAAATTTACCAAATATTTTGTGAAGCAAATTTTTGTGTTCATGGCACTGGTTGGAAGCGCGAGAAAGCGTTAAAGTTCAAATTTTGTAAAATTTACAAACCGTTTATACGAAACACAGAGTAAGATTGAAGCTTAAACTTATAAAAAAAAGCTCGAATTTTGGTCAAAGGACATACAGGATTCCAAAAGGATACCGTCTTAACTTGAAATGACATCGTCTTAACTTGAAACGGATTTTGAAACGGACGGATTTTTATGAAATTTGGCAAAAAGATTATATTAGGTAGTCTAAGCAAAGTCATTAAGTTTAATCAATATATGTTGTTGTAAAGGTTCGTTTTCGCCGAATTTCGTATTTTTCGAAAACGGAAAATCGGCTGTGTCTAATTTTATTTATTTTTATGGGTTGGTTCTGCAACGTCAACGAAAACAATTTTCGTAAAACATATTGTTTATTAAATTTGATATAGTTTTTATTAAAAATAAAAATTATGTTTTTTCGACACTTAATTGTGCAATGAAAATAAAAAATATTCAAGTTCGAAGCCATACTCTATATTTCTTTATTAGGATATTGTCCTAGCAAATAATCTATAGACTTTTTGTTTTCAAATTTATTAATTGCCCACTTTCAAGAATGTGTTGATAGATCTATTTCGTGAATTTTCTATGTTCCCATCATCAGAACACGTTTTGAAAGAAGTGACAATCCCATGCAAAACATCAAACATTCATATAACCTAGTTTTCCCACTAAATAAGAACTAATATATGAGCTCGAAGTTAAAGATTATCACCATTGATCAAAAATAAATTTAAATGGTGATAATCTTTATCTTTGATCTCCAACTTGAAACAGTCATCTAGGGTTTTATATATATTCTTTGGAATCTCTATGGGGAATGAGGAGTCAATTGACCTAAAAGTGAGTGGTTAAAGAAGGACTTATCAGAGGACTGGTATAATTTAATACTGAAGTGGGTTAAGCAGTGTCAATTGTCCTAAAATTACCAATCCTGTGACTGGTAAAGGAATGACATACCACTTAACCAGAATGCATATTAACAAGAAAAAGCCAGTTGGCCAGAATTTTACCCACTGGAAGCTGTTTAGTTTTCGTTTATTTTTTAAACTAAAAATTATTAATTTTGTTTTTTTTTTGTCGGTATTTATGCTTTTTTTTTTTGTTTATTAAAAAATTATCGGCATGCGAAAATTGAAAATTGACCTAAGGACTAGTAATATTTACAATTGATGTGAGTTATGTAGTGTAAATTGATCTAAAAAGAATAGTTCCGTGACTGGTAAAAGTAGGACATATCACCAACTGGTATACATATTGACTAGAAAAAGCCAATCAGTTGTTTCATTTTCTACCATTTTTTACATTAAAATGATTAAATTGTACGACATGTCCCTTTCAGGATATTCATGTGGTTAGGCCGTTTTGGTTAGTCCTCCGACATGCCCCTTTTGCGACAGTCTTGTGGTATGCCCATCTTTGGTTAGTTCTGTGGCATGCCACTATGTGGTTTAAAGCAATACAAATATGACCCCTCCTATGACAAGCACATGTCAAAGTTGCCAGTTGTTTACATAGGGTAGGGTTTAGCAGAGGACCGGTCTCTAACACGAAGGGACCGATCCTGTGGCACTCGCAGGACCGGTCCCATTTCCCATAGGGATATAACTCAATCATACACACAGAGAAATAAAGTGCCAACCGAATTGAACAGCGTATATTAATGGTAAGAACTCAGACAGAAAAAAAAGGGCAGAGTATTGTCAGTGTCGAAGGTCGGTTTTGCGTTGGCAGAACTTGAAATTAACAATATTGACAGTATTGTCCTGTTACCGGATTGATAAAAGACCCCAACCGTTGGTTTGAGTGAACTTGCCACCGTTGCCATAACATTGGTAATCCAAAAGATTTGGTGCTTTTAAAATAGCTTAAATTAAATTAATTTTGAGAAATATGTTTAATTAAAAAACATTTAAAAAGCTACAATACAATTTGGTCTTTGCAATACAATTCGGTATTCTTTTTTTTAATATTTTGTTATATTTCATATTTAAATGTGTGAAATATAATAAAATATTAAAAAATGCTTCTAATTTGTTTTAATATTGGTAAAAAAAAACAGTGTTAGCCAAGAATTTTGTGGGTGGTACTGGCAAAACACATGCTTTGGTCAGTTTTAACACGGTGGGTTTTACACAAATAGCAGTGGTTTGCCAGTACTATTTTTTGGTACGGTTGACAATTTCAACCTGAGCAGTTTCATTAATTAACTTTTTTATTTTTAATAGATAACTCAAAAAAGTCGAAATATTTCACTAAAAGTTTCCAACATTACTAATTTTTTTTTACTAAAATTTCGGAATCAGGGCTCTGAATAATACCATTTAGATGTACATTTGCTGGGCCACCTACAAAAACAGACAACTACACAATATCTCGATGTCTTATCATCAAATTGAAACCAAAAATCAAACAGACGATTGTGAGTAAAAAAGTGATTAACTAACACGAACTAACAGATTATTTTGCGCATCAAAATGTTAAAATATCAATGAAAACCAATGGTCATGGGTTTTTCAAATACTATAATAAACTCGAAAAAGAAATATATCTTATCTCATACTCCACAGTCTTCTAATGAACTGTACTGATAAAAATGGTTTTCAACTTCCTACAAAAGATTACAATTTTTACTGAATGACATAAAATATACTTCTCAATCACAAAGTTTCTTAAGTTGTGTTCTATATATCGTCGCCTTAAATCCAAAAGGCCGTAACATTATAAATAAAAAACTACTTGAAGTTTAGTATCCAAATTTTAAAAGTATGCCTAAGAAAGACGGATTTGTTTCTGAGAAAAAAATTAATGAAAAAATTCTAGTTTTTAAGTAATACAGTTACGGCCTTTTGTAAACGATTTTTCTAAAACCAAAAAGCCGTAACTCCAATACGAAAACATATGCAAAACATAAAACAAAAGTTTAAGATAAAAAATATTGCTTTTCGACCGTAATTAAAAAAGTTTTTAGCCTACTTCTCTATTTTTATATATTTATTGTAAGTATTTTTAAGACAAAACACATTTTAACTATTTAAAAATGTTCGAGAAAAATTTCAAAATTAGTTAATTTATTCCGAGAAAATAATATAAAATTAAATTTTTTAAACAAAAAACAGTGTAAACCGTTACGTAAAAGTCAAAAATCTGCACTGCACGACTTTTTGGTTAATGAATATTTTAAAATTGGAGTTACGGCCTTTTGATTTTCATCAATAAAATTAATGTTTTTGGACGTAAATGTGTAAAATTTTGTGGGAAGGTGTATTTTGGTTAACTGTATCGTCATCAATCAAAAAGTCAATTTCGAATTTTTTTGTTAATTACGGCCTGTTGGATTTTAGGTGACGATATATAATTTTCTATTGTTGGTGTGTGTATGTTTGTCTTTCCAGAACTTTCTGAAGCCACTAGTCGGCCTAGAAACCTGAAATTTGTCATACATATAGTACACACAGAGAAAAATGTTGCTATTTGCCAACTGCAATTCGGTTATTACGACTCGAATTCGGTTAACCAACCTATGACAATTTAGTAAATGGACAATTTAAAAATGCTTGTAATTAAAAAACTAATTGATGATCTTCAGTACAAAAGGTATATCAAACTTTACATCCAGTGTTCAAAAACTATTTCTGTAAACTCGGATTTTGTTTTTTTTTTAAAGAGAAGCAACACTCAGGAAATTATTCCTATTAACCAATGGGTTCCTTTCTTTGAAAAGTGGATACAGTAGAGCGGTGAAAGTTGAGGAAAAATGAAGGGCTTCAACAAACATGGCAACACTGTAATTGCGCGGGATGATAAGTCTTACAACAGCTGTTGCTCGCCACCTGATGGCGAGTTGGCGAACTTATTAAACCTTTTTAATTCATAGCCCTGATTCATAATTTTACTTCGGTGGGGTTAAGTGCTATGGGAACACCGAAGCGGGCGCTGCGATATATATGAGAGATAGAAAACTCATACATATTATTTTTCTAAATTGTTGTTGTCGTTACCGGGAATCGAACTCGGAAACATCTGTGTAACAGTCCAACTCGCTAACCATTACACCACAACGCAGTTGCTTTTTTTATATTGATAAAAGTTAAGCAAAACTGGAAAAATTTATCAGAGATAGACACTTTAAAGACGACATATTATTCGGGCCAGATTTAGAAAGCTGTCATTATGCCAAAAAGACGTTAGACAGAATGGCTTTGTACCGAAATACGTAAATCCTCCAAACGTCCCTAAAGCACTTCCAATTAAGATTTTTTATGCAAAAAAAAAGTGTATGAAAATGGTTTATGAAGCGTAATGCCCTGAAGAATTGAAGAAAAAAGTTAAAAGCTGTGTAAAAAAATGTCGTCTAATGCATGATTGGAGGTATCAAGCATAAAATATGGCAAATTTAAAATTGCGGTCTGTTAGCTTTCTACAAAAAGTGAACTATTAATTTATAGTCTATACTGTGTTATAAATAAAAAAAAAAACTTTTTCAAAAAAAAATTAGAATTAGTTTTTTTTTATTTACAAGTGTTTTAAAATTGTCGAACTACTAAATTGGTATAGGTTGGTTCTAACACGCAGGATATATTTTATATATAGCCTCTTAAAAACAAGCTGATTTTTAAAACTGATTATAGCGGATGTACTCGAAATTTGATGTGGGAACGGCCAATTTTGTCAAAATGCGTTAACGCTAAGTCCCTATTTTGGCGAAATTCAACATTTGCTTTTTTAAAAAGTATTACACGCAGGGAACTTCTGCTTTAAAAATATGTAGTTGTTTGGATTGTAATACAGTTTCTTTATTTTTAAGGTAAATATCAGTCAATTGTAGAACAAATTTAATTGTTTACTAACCTTGTAGTTCATTTCAAAAAACAAACCACATCAAATGACTGTTTTATGATTTTACATTATATTTAAACAGTTGTTTTTAGTTATTTAAAAAAATAAAAAAACAAATGTTTGTGTATTTTTAACTAACATATGTGGTTAATTTTACTACATTTGTTAGTAATTTTTTTTAACGTTAAAAACAAATGACAAATGTTAGTTAAATTTAATGAAATATTATTCGTCCTTTCTCCAAGTGAAATTTTATTTGTGTTTGACTGCAATTGCTGTCGTCTTTACCTATATAATATCCTAAGTGTAAGATAAAATCATATTTCAAACATTTTTTGCCCGCTTTTTTTAAAAATAATTTTCCAAAACAAAAAGGAAAGGATTAACTAATTTATGCCATAAACTGCATTAACAAATGTAGAAATATGTACAGAATTTGTTCTTTTTTCAGTTGCTTTTTTTTTTTTAAAAAATAACACAAATAATCAATTGTCCATACATTTTTTTATGGTCATAGTTAAGATCGTCCAGACCAGACCAGTCCAGTTAGTTATGACAAGAAAAAAGTATAGAAAATGTTTTAACCATATGTGTATCTTTAAATCTAAGTACAATAGGAAACTAATAACTAATAAGTGATTTTCTTATTTTGTATTTTTCCTAGAGATATGCATGACCTAAAACCTAAAAACACCATCCGTTTACCCATACAGAGTAGAGTAGAAAAAATATTTGTTGAAGAAGATATCCTGCTAAGCCAAGGGATTATAAAAATTTTGTTCGCTCACTTGCATTCTCAGTTACGCGCGCAATCTTCTGCCGAAATCTTTCTTTCTTTGGTTAGTTGTTGCAAGTTAGTTACACTCTAACTTTGTTAAATGGAGTTATTGCTATGATGATAATTCAACATACATGATTAGTTTGGAATGAAAGGATACACAAATACCAAAAGAATTTATCTTTGAACCGAGATAGTAAATCTTTATCTCTATTAACTAAATAAATAGAGAATAGAATTGAAATTTCTGTTTGTACTATTTCAAATAAACAATAGTTGCAGTTTTCTTGTTTTAGGAAATTGAAATATTTTCAAGTTAAAGAAGGCTTATCCATAGATCATGGCGTATAAAACATTCTAAAGAATTGTTTTGAAGTTATAACTAGATTTGAATTTTAATATTCCATTACAAGTTCAAAACGAATGACCTCTTTTCTATGAAAAATGTTACATTTTATGTGTTCATACAGGCGCGGACCCAGGAAAACAATTTGGGGAGTGAAGAATTTATAGAGTATTTATGATAATTTTTCTATTCTGTTTTATTTTTTTTGTATTGAAAATTTTTATTTTTTTTGTGAGGGGTGGGGGGGAGATATGTACCATTGCCCTCCCCCAGGATCCGCACCTGGTTCATCACATGCACTCATTATTTTATGTCACATGTGTTAAATGTGCGAAAATGCCTTTGTTGACATTTAAGATCATCTTCCGTCCATAATATCTTGCGTTATTGTAGGTCTTTCCGTCCGCCAGTCAGTCAGTCAGTCTAGCAGTGTTTGTAGTGTTTTGTCTAGTCTTGATCTCTTTTCATTTGGTTATTCAATAGAAGATACAATTTAAATACCCTATTACATGTTTTTTTTTTTTTTATTTGTTCAAATGTTTCGTTTTTGTTTTCTTGAACTGCAATCGATTCTTTGAAATATTCTTATCTATGTGCCAGTATCGCATTTTGTTGCTTGCAGTTAATTGCGTTGCATATTATGCAAATTTATTATTTTCTAAATATTAAATACACACAGAGAAAATTTTTGTTATTTGCCAACTGAAATTCGGTTACTACGAAACACATTCGGTTATTACGAATTTCAGTCGGTTGGCTCAACTTATTAGTTTTTACAACAAAGTTCGGTTAATTCAATTAAATTTTAGTTGCAACACATAAAATATTTAGAAATCGAATGTACTAAATATCGTTGCACCATTAAAACATACCTTTCAATTAGGTTGTCACTTAATTTCTCTGTGTGTAGTATTGCCGGAAATGTTTTATGACGATATTTTGCAATTCTTTAAATATTTTTCTTAACTATGTTGTTACAAAGTAAATATTTATATGGTGGTAACATAACCTATGCCAATTTAGTAAATGGACACTTTTAAAACGCTTGTAATTAAAAACTAATTTTTATTTTTATTTGAAAAAGTATTTTTATTTATAACACAGTATAGACTATAAATTATTAATTCACTTTTTGTAGAGAGCCAACGGAACGCGACCTTCTTTGGACGACATTCATATCAACACTATATATTTTGTTCTTCAATTTTTCAGTGCATTTCAATTCACAACCATTTTCATTCACTTTTTGGCGTAAAAGACCCCAAAAGTCCACAATTGGCAGGGTTTGCGTATGTTTTTTGCATTAAGCCATTCTAACGTTTTTTTTGGCATAGATTAGGCTAGGTTAGGTCGAAAAGAGGATTCGGAGAAGGGAAATGCTTCCCTAATCCAACTCAAGTCCCTGAGGACTTACACTTAAGCCAGAATATCGGCTGGTTGTGCGCCCTAAAAATCAATCCCATGTCTATTTCCTACTCCGTCGCACTGACGAAATTCCTCAACCTCTTACATCTTATGCCCCTAAGATCCCCCAATGTGGATATTGGGTCACTGGATAGTATTTCCGGGTTGCCCCAGAGAATCCCCGTGGTCCTGCCAACACCCGCATTCTCCCAGATGGTCCTATGCATGTCAGCCCAATCCACCAGCTTCGCCTTGAGAGCTCGAAAAGATCTAGCATTCCAAAACTCCAGGAAAGGTCCTCCCCTAGCCAATTCATTAGTCTTTCTCTTCTTTTTGGCATAACGGCAGCTTGCTAAATCATGCCAAAATTATATGTCGTCTTTAGAGTGCATATCTCCGATAAATTTGTCCAGCTTTACTAAACAATTATTAATGTAAACATCCGCGCTTACAGCCATAGCCCTTCTATCCTGGATGTAAAGATATGATATATGAAAATGAAAATTATTCAAGTTCGATTCCATGCTCTATATTTAGTAATTAAAAATTTTTCTTCATCCGCTAATTTAAAGCAGACTTTATCTACTGACAGGTCCTTACATGTTTCATTTCGCGTCACCGAACATCTTCAAAGAACCAATGTAGAACGGGTAGAATACCCAAATTTTGAAGGAAAAAGATCAACGCTTTATCCGTATTGTTTTATTTACCCGATGAGAAGTAAAAAACAAAATTGGAAGAATTGAACTGATTCAAATCAAAAGATCATTTGTTTTTTGTTTAACAAAAAACAAATGATCTTGAACTTGAATAATCTTGCTCACATCATAATTCATATTATTACTTTTAATCGTAATAATGTAGACATGAAATATGATTTAACTGAAAGCCATTAGCTCTAAAATCCTCACTTATTATGCCCAAAAGCAATGCTTCCAAGAGGGAATTCGCAGAGAAAAAATATGTTTGCAATATGATTGCGGCCATAATCTTCTTATGTTTCTTCACTATGTTTTTTACAGCAATAAATAGTTGTTTCAATTAAACTATTATTGTATCAATCATATTTCACCAATAATATGGTTGCTTTTATCATGTTCTAGTAAAAATTTCTCTTTTTTTCAGTTATCATATTATTGTATTGTCTATAATCATACTATAGTATTTATTATCATATTCCTCTATCTAACTGCAGCCATATTAGAGTTGCGCCAACTATAAGATGATCAGTCGGTTTTTTTTTATGAGCGTCTTCGCTGTTTACGTTTCATTCTTGTTTGAGATTTTGTAAAAAGAAGTTGTGAGAAACAGTCAGCCCCAAAAAATTAAATAATATTAAACTAAAAGACATTAAAAATGGACCAACAACGTAGTGGTGGTAATTGTAATGGTGATTTGTTTTGTTGCAGAAGAAATAAATTGTAGTCTCAACTCGGGCTGCCCTCGAAGTCTAGGCAAAAGTTTAATTGTCGCGCACCCCTTATTATAAAAAAGTGATAAAAAAATGCTTTATTTTTTAATTGTTTGTAATTACGCAAAAAAAATATTGTATAAGAAAAATATTGTAAAAAAAAATGTGAAAGAAAAATTTAAACAAAATGCACGTGCTTTTAAGTATGTAGTACGAAATAATCATAATATGCTTGCAATAATCATAACATGGTAATAAATGATGACGAAATTCGTGTCCATGATCATAATATGATAACTAGGACTATATAATATGGTTATAATGCAATTATTATGATTGCTGCAAACATGGTTTGATCATTATAAATGTATTATAAAATAGAATTCTTAACAATATTTGTATACATACGTGCTTTACTCTGTAATCACATATATAGCTTGTATAGCTGACACAATATTTTACAAAGCTTATTCTTCAGCGCAAAGACAATTTGATTACTTCAATAATTTTAAACCTAAGTTTATTTAAATATATGAATTATTAAATAAAAATATTATTAAAAAACACGCATATCTTTTAATTCAGCTTCAAAATATTGCTGAGAGAATTCTGTAAGGCTCATATTATGATAATTCATACAAATTACCAGAACCATAATATGATAATATTGGGATATATATTTTCAAAAAATGCAACAAGTTATAACCCTATTGTACATGTGGGTGATATCGATATTGAACTAAGAAAACGCTATATTTTTTGGTTTTCTGTAAATTCTATTTTCCCACCTTCTCAATATGTGACTGAAATTTGCAATTCTTTCTTAAACTTCGCATTAATAGAATGCTTCTGAGCATAATTTGGTTTAAATTTCTAGGAAAAGAAATGGAATTATAGTTTATAAAAATTTTCTCAAATGAATTGCAAAATAATTTTGATTTTTCATATTTCCCACACTCTGATTTTGCATTTTTTTAATCATAATTTTAATAATTCAAATATGAATTCGAGAACCTGCTTTTCAAATTCAAATCCCTAGAGTATATTTTCAAAAAAAATAAACCATACAAATCTTAAGTCAAACATAGTTATTGTTTTAAACAAAATTTTGTATAGAATTCAAAATTTATGTTTCTACAATAAATGTAACGGTCATTCCAAGTGCAAAATAGGATTTTTGCAAAATCATGCAAACCATGCTAATCGATTTTATAATTTAATATCCCACCGTAGCAAATAACTACACACATGGTCGGTCGACCGGCATCCTTCTCTAGGGTAACGTAGTTGAAAGAAAACGCAAATGAAATTCATTAGTTTGACATTTGAAAGGAGCACAATATTCAAAGCATGACCGACCCAACTAAAAAAAAAACTAAATATAAGGATTTAGTGGTCAACAATAATTTGCAACAGTTAAAGCTGTTGTTAAAGGCAGGCAAACTGACCATTCAGCATAAAAAATTTCATTAAACTGGATAGCCGACCAAGTTTGCTTAATGTAAATGTGTAGAAAGAATCATTAATTACAATTAGTGGTAGTGGTAGTGGTGCTAACTGAACAAGGATTTAACAAAAAAACAAAGGATGAATAAAGAAGGCGGTTATTTCAAAAAGTAATGAATGTTCTTGAAAGAAGCTACTATAAAATAGCAAATAGATAATTTGAATATTCAAAAGGATACCAGCCAGCACCACTATGATCAAGCCGACAAGGAATACATTAAACACAGTGATTTAGCATTTTTTTTAAAGGAGTTTGATCTCAAAGGATAATGATGTAACAAATTTTAATATCCAGTTATTCGAATAAGAACAGCGTAATGATCGTAATTGAAACAGTTTCCACATATTTAATGCACACGATATGGCAATCAAATGAGTGGGAAATTCCAACTCTGATTGAGAGATCAATTTGAGTAAAAAGAAACGACTAAAAACGGGTTTCAATTAAAAAATGTAGTGAATCAATTAATATTATGATTGATTTTGCACCTAACACGGCAATGATACTATTAATTAAAACTTTTATTGAAAATGAAAAAGAAAAAAAGATATAAATAACTATCTACAAAAAAAAAAAAACTATGATACTCAAAAAAAAGTGTGTGAACGACATGTTTGTATGGATCTCTATTTGTGAATTTGTGTGTGTGCTTGTTTTGTATGTAAACTAGAAATGCATTTGTTATTTTATACTGAAACTTATCTATTTAACATACAGTATATGAAAAAAAAATTCAGAATTATGTCTAAAATAAAATATGAATTTATATATTTAAAAGTCAATTAAAATATTAATTGATTCTTTAATGTCAATATTGGGCTGAGGCTTTAAACTATTCTTTGTAATGTATATTTATTTGAAATAAACATGAAATATAAAAAAAAAAAAAAAAAAAAAATATTTATTTAGAAACAATTTCAATTCAAATCAAATCTTTTATTAAATTTTTTACGTTGATAATTTTTTCTGTGTATGATCTATTTAAAATTCAAAGTTTTGAATCTAAAACGTAGCAATAATAATTGACAATTTATTTTAAATTCAAAAATGCCAGAAAAAATTCAATTTATCATATTTAACAAAGGAAGACGATCTCTGGTTATGTTATGACATTCATTTGCTACCATTGCGCCCTCTAGCGATTTTGTTTAACACTACCAACGATTCTCATAAAACATGTGATTTCAAGTGTGAAAATCATAACAAACAGGCATGTCATAGATTCCGATTGGAATGGTTTCAATTCCGTATTTACCATTCCGATCGATTTTGCATTAGCTTCTTTAAATTCCGATCGATTTTGATGATTCCCAAATATTTACTAGAAATTTTTACTAGATTAACTTTTCAGTCTAAACGCAGCATTAGTTCGCGACCTAGTTCATTGGGATCAATTAAACCACAAAGAACGCTCTCTCAAATGAACTAGAATGCCTAATTCCATTTTTGTTTTTGTTTATGCTTTGCGTTGCCAGTACGATACTTTTTCAAAAACTGATCATTTTGTTCACAGAAAAAAGTGGTTCGGACGAAAAAAAAAAGTGGCAACGTGTTGCTTAAAAAGTGATTTTATTTTGCAAAAAAGAAATGTGGTTTTGTTTAAAATCAGAAAATTGGTATAAAACAAATGTTAAACGTATAAATTGCCTGTAAAATAAACTGTCAACAATATTTTGTATTCATAAAAACTACTTTAAAAGCCTTTTTTTATCTTAAGTCACTTAAAATATCAATTCCACATAGGAAACTAGAAGTGGTTTCATTCCGGGAAACTTTTTCGTTTTACATTTTCTGGAGAAGCAAAAAGTGAAAATTATTCCACTTCCGATCGGAATGGAATTCTGTGACATGCCTGAAAATCTGTGTTAATTTGTTAAGTACAAGTAGAAAAACGAAAATAAGAAAGAACACAAAACATAATCTTTGCCTCAAAATAACAGGTACATTGTTCTTGAGTCTCAACAAAAAAGAAATCTAAAAGCAAATCAAAGTAAAAGGAAGTAACAATAAATGGATTTTCTCCTGATTTCTCCAAATGGCTCAACAAAAACACACCTACACTCTCACACAGTTTCAAAGAGAAAACTATGATAACTAATCGTAGTAGGGGTAGTTTAACAATAGAACCCGTTAGGAGAAATTCCAACAGGAACCTGTTGCGTCCATAGAATAGACAGAATAGATAATGTGAAGAAAGACAACAAACTAATTAGAAGAAGACAAGTGTATCTGTACCTGTAGACAAGTATATCGAGATCTGTGCGTATTTTGTTAAAACTAACAAGATAAATCTCGGTTAAAGGAAACCAAAGAAATGTTAAACGATTGAGCATATTTGAAAAAGAATATTCATAAGGAATAAAATTAAAAAAAAAGAACTCATTAACCCATTTTGAACACACCGATTAGTTTTCAATAAAGTACTTTTAAGCGGTTCTTAATTTTTACTGGATAAAGAGAAAGCCGTGTTTTAAAAACTAAAAGATAATTTAACAACCTGACTAGAAATAGGTCATGAGCAGAATAAAGTCATAATTAATATTTTCTCGAATTTTGTATGCAGTCTACCGAAGATATCATCGTATTGTATTATCTATTACAGGCCTTCGGCTTAAAGATTTTCTCCTCAGGCGTATGTCCAACACTAGTTTCGCTTACAAATTTTTTTCTGTGTGGCCGAACTTTATCCAGGTTTTGGGATATCCTGCTATGGGGTATATCCAACATCGATTTCGCAAACGAAACTTTCTTCATTTATATAAAACATATAACAGATAAATATTCGGTTGTAATCCCAAAAAGCAATTACTTTAATAAATGCATGAAGTTCCATGGCAACTTTTAAAAATTCTGTTTTGGAGTTACAAAAGAAAAGAAATACTCACAACTCGGGGAAACCTAATTTATGGCTCAACATTGGGGAGAAATGCTACAAAATACTTTTTATGTGGATTTAAACTCTTTAACTTTTTGAAGCAAGGAAATACATTTATTACGGAACAGCAATTTGAAGAGCAAAACTGTTAAGAATGTAAGGTGGTTAAATAGGAGCACCACAAACGGCAAGATCACTCTAAGGGCATACGGCTCATTACGATTTCCTCATTTTTCTTCACACTCACGTGAAAAAATACGAACTGTCTCTCTATCCGATATGTTCTATATTAACCTAGACAGATCCAATAGAGGAAAATAGGGCATCCCTCTGTACCTGGAACCCGACCGAACAATGGTTTAGTTGTAGCTATCGAAATTTTGTTCTTAGCAAAATCTCAGTAATGGGCTCTCATTACCAGTATCTATATAATAAGCAGTACACTCAGGGAACTTCTGCTTAAAAAATATGTAGTTTTTTGGGTTGTAATACAGTTTCTTTATTTTTAATGTAAATGTCAGTCATTTGTAGAACAAATTAAAATATTTACTAACCTTGTAGTTCATTTAAAAAAACAACCCACATCAAGTGACTGTTTTATGATTTTACATTCATTTTTTACAGTTGTTTTTTAAATAAATGTTTGTTTATTTTTTACTACCATGTGGTTCATTTTACTACAATTGTTAGTTATTTTTTAAACATTAAAAAACAAATGACAATGTTAGTTGATTTTAATGAAATGTAAGTCATCCTTTCTTTGTAGGTCTTTACCTACATAGTATCCCAGCAAAACTTTGGTAATGGGTGCGATAAAGTAATGCATTACCTTGTAATGTGTACTCCTTACCTGTATCATTATTTTCCAACAAGAAGTAATGAGTTACCGATAATTGAACTCTCATGGATTACCTTGTAGTAAGACCTCATTACATTTTACATTACTTCAAAACATAAAATAATGAATTACCGATCATCAATTACATAATGCATGAATTATAAACGTAAATTAATATATATTTTTGAAAATCTATTTTCAGACACATTACTTTGTGATTTTTTGTAAGCATAATGGTAAGGTGTATATTTTTGATACCACGAACGAAAACACGAAGCACAACAACTCATTTACATTTTAAGCAATAAAATATTGTATATATCGATAGCTCAGTTGGTAGAGTTTTCGCCTAATTGTTAAATACCAGAGACCCCAGGTTCGAATCCCAACATGACCGTGTTATTTATGTAATAAAAAAAAAATTAATTTATTTAATTAAAAAAAAAATATCTGTAAAAAAAATTTTATGCATTTTTTTTATGAAAATCTATTTATAGACACATTACTTTTTCCCACCATGTAACCATATAAGTAACCAGTTACTTTACCCCCTACAAGGTAATAAGTTACTTTGAGGCTCATCGCCTGTATAATTCATCAGTGAAGTAACATGTAAAGTAATGCATGAAGCCCTATGGCGATACATTACTTTACCCATGATTTGGTAATGTGTGGTTTTGCTGGGATTCTAAGTGTAGTATTAGGGCCAACTGCATATAATTCGGCGTCAAAACTTATTATTTTTGTTCGACGAGGTTGTTTGTGTAAGTAGTTTTACATATTTCCTTCATGAAAAACACACAAAATTTGTACACTCGCTTACCCGCTGCAATACGAAAAATCAAAAAATAATTGGTTACCAAAATAATTAGTTATTAGTATTCTTATAAGCAACTACAAATATATGTAGTTACAAGTTTTTAAATAACAAGACTTTCTCCAATACATATCAGCAGGGACCGGAAGTTCATGCAAATGCATGTTTTTTCCTTAAGTCTGAAAGAAGTCTTTACGAATCAACGAATTTGCGTTAAAATTCCATATATTTGTTAGTGCATATTTTTGCATATTTTGCTATAAATACATATTTTTGCATATTTTTCTTTAATTGCGCATTTATACTTATTTTGCTATAAATGCATATTTTTATTGCATATTTTACTTATTTTGCTTTAAATACATATTGTTATTGCATTTTTCTTAGTTTTTCGTAAAAAAAGTGATTTTCAATTGTAATTTATATTTGACAAATTTAAATTCACGTTACATCAAAAACGAGTTGGGGTTTATTTTTTCAAAACATGCATCCCAGCAAAAATATAACCTGAATTTGGTAAGCAGTAACTACATTTTTATGCTTCCAAAATAGCGGTTCACCGCCTTGCATACAATAAAGCAATTAGGGAAGGCAAACTGTTGTGCTTCCCAAAATGCCTTCTTTGAAGCAGTGAGTAATACCTACAATGAAGCAATAAAGAATGCATACCATGAAGCATTAATATTGTCTACATACAAAGGCGATAAGCCTAAGAAGGCATGAATTTATTGCTTCTAAGGGCACCTGCTTGAAAGAGACATCTCGAACAAAAATCATGCCTTCTGCATTTGCTTTGAAAGCGCTTCGTAATTAAATGATGCCTTCCGGAAGCGCTTCTGGGTAAGCACAATTTTTTGTTAGGATATCTCATTAATACTACTCATTAACTCGATACCGTTACACAAAAAATATATTTCAAATACTATAAAAAAATATTTGGTATGTTTAATTTTACATATTGTAATACAAAATCGGAAAATCAATACACAACAAAGGAGTTTACACGTTTAAGCATGCATAGGTCACAACCGTCGACTTTGAGCGGTAATTTTCTATGTTCAACAACATTTTGACAATTATTAAATTAAAATCTCTATATACTCACATAACGAAATCGGTTGTCTCAACAGAATTTCATACAACCGAATTGATGCGGTTGCTGCAACCTCGGTTGTCACAACTGAATTCGGTTGCTGTAACCGAATTGGGGGTTGGGACCATCAGTGCTGAATTCGACCATCTGAATATTGACTAATCAACAAACACATTTTTTTACACACATTCAAATATTTTTTATATAGGTATAATACGTATGTCCAACACATTGTAACGAGTTACGTGCACTGACAGCTAATGTCAAAGAGTTTCAGATCTACGTAATCTATGACAAGGTTAGTAAAAAATTAAATTTGTTCTACAAATGACTGACATTTATATTAAAAATAAAGAAACTGTATTACAATCCAAATAACTCATATTTTTAATTATGGTATTTCTCTAACAGGAAAGTATAGAGTCCAGAATGATACCTAGGATGTTTTCCTCTTTCGAAAGTTAAAGAGTAACTGCATCTAATGCAGAAAAATCAATCATCTTCGGACTGTATTTAATTGTGAACAAAACAAGAGGATTTTCCTCGGATTGACTGCCAGATCATTCTATTTTGATTCTATGAGATCACTGATCTTTTGAGAAAATTTTCCCCTAATGTGTAGCATAACGTAGTCAACGTACACAGAAAAAAAAAGTTCCCTACTTTTTTTTTTAATTAAATCGCTTTGTTGAAAGTTTTAAAAGCTGACTATTAAAAATTAATTGAATCAGTTAAATATTTGCTCAAATTCGGAACTTTTAAATTCATTTTAATTAGATCACATTAATGGTCATTAGGTTTATTACGTTATTGTGTTAAATAATTTTATTTCTAAATATTAATTTATTCTTATTATAAAACTGTTAATGTAATTTTTGAAGTTAAATTTAATAAAACTGTAACAATTTTTTTTTAACAAAAAAAATGCTAAAAACTAAATTCAAAATTATTAAAAAAAAAAAAAACACAGTTTTAAACAAACAGGCTAATTTCTGCAAAAAAAAATATAAAAAAATTCCCATACTTCCTACGTTTCAATAGAAACATAAAACTAATTTCTGTGCGAATTTGTTCACATAACTATAAATAAATTCCTAGTGGGTTCTTGTTTGGCCAAAAGTGTACAAATTACCCCTATATGGATCAAGTTACATAAAATAATTATTTTTATCAAGTTGAGATTTTTTTTTATCAATTCAAAATCTATACAATCTTTTAGTCATAATTAAAATTAAGTTTCTTGGTGGCCTAGTACGCCCCGGTAGGCTAGTTGGTAGCGTGCTGCCATATCAGTGCGGGGGTCGTGGGTTCGTTTCCCACCAGCGGCACTGGTCTGTTTTCGCTACAAAGCGCTGGAAGAAAAAGGAGCTAGTGGTTAGGGTAATAGTATATATTAGGTTAGGGTAATAGTAAATAATAGTTTATATGAATGTTTGATGTTTGGCATAGGATTGTTACCGCTTTCAAAACGTGTTCTGATGATGGGAACCTAGAAAATTCCCGAAATAGATCTATCAACACATTCCTGAAAGGGTCAAAGAATAAATTTGAAAACAAAAACTCTATAGATTATTTGTTAGGGCAATATCCTAATAAAGAAATATATAGTATGGCCTCGAACTTGAATAATTTTCATTTTCATTTTGTTAAATTTTTGAAAAAATAACCTGTTTTCATAAAATGTCCTGGAAAGGAGTCGCTCCAAATACAAACTCGAATTATAATTTTTCCAATCTATTTTTTTTTTTTTTTAATAACAACTATTATATTCTCAAATGGCAATCGAAATCTTCAAATTATGAATATTAAAAAATCTTTAATATTATTTAAAAAATAGACGTTTTTGCATTTTTATCAAATTCGCGGGTCATTTTAGATTACAGGCTAAGTGGGTTAATGATATGCGATGAAGTCAGAATTCCATATTCGAATAAATTTGGGTATATTAAATTAATAGTAAATTTTTTCGAAATTTCGAATTTTGGGAATTTTTAAAAATAATACACTATTTTTTTCAAAATAGGTCATTTGCGACACAATATTTTCCATTTGCAACCATTTGCAATAAAGCTGTGGGTGTAATGAATGAAAATCGAAAAATCTTTGTTTTAAGGGACATCCTAATCTATACAAACAAAAATAAGACAATAATTTAAATTTTTTGAATTTATTTTGTAAACGATCCTTGAAAAAAAGTTTCCATTGATTTGGACTTCAGAATAATTGACTACACCTTAAACCATTATTATCTTAACTTTATATAAAATTGCCATAAAATTTTAAATGTCATCGTCTATTGTCACTCTACCGCCAACATTTTCAATGGATCGCATTGTTTAAATTGTTCTTTATTACATAAATTTCACACGGTTATCAATTTAGTTTTGATTTAATAAAAATTTGATCATTATTTAAAAAAAAAATCAAGAAACAAGTGGCAGACATTTTACCTTGGCTATTATTTTTTGGTAAAAAACTATAAAGCGGCTCACTTTCTTGTTTATTTTGTTGGCCTAAAAAAATATTCTCATACCATTAGGATACTTCTAGGAAATGCATTCATTAGTTAGAGATATATCCTTAAGAGAAAAACAATTGTTGACAAATATTTATGAAGTTGCCGATATTCGATTTAAACTGACCACACACACACACGTACATTAGAGACGAAAATTTGTGGTAGAAGGCTACGATGCAATTCTGCCAAACAATTGCATATTCATGTTGAAAGACTCTAAAGTGAAATCCTTAGAGACATATTTTCAACATGACTTTGTGATTTTTATTTTTTTTTTTTGGCAAAAAGAATACAATAATTATGGTTAGTGGGTTCACTGTAAAAATATTATTATAAATGAATTGTCTTTATTTCGATTTAACAACAAATATTTTTTTTAAAAATATCAAGGATCATAAAGTTATGTTCCTTTTATGATTAATGGTTAAATTACAAAAAATATTCAAGTTTTGTTTGGTTAAAGTATTGAGTTTTGGATGATTTTGTTGAAAAAACATCACTTGAAATTAAAATAACATGTGTTGCATTTTTTGTCTTTTTTAAAACACTATCCACCGGCTTGGTTTTTTAATATGAAAATCCTTTTTTTAACTGTTCTTTGTCAATCCTTGGCAAGGGTCTTTGTTTATGTCTGTGCTCAATTAATAAATGAGAGAGAATAGCTGGTTGAATGACTGCTGGCTAGTCTAAACAAATCAATTTTCATAAAATTCCGTTATTGGAGTATGTTTCATTGTACAAAAGACGATACGAGTAGTGCTGCCAACTCATTTTATTGAATGATCTTCAACTTTTGTGAAAATATCTTCATTTTGAGTAATAAGAAATTGTAAAAAAAAAATCGTCAATCCCAAAACTACTGTTATTGCAATAAAATAGGGCAAGGTTTATTCCAATCTTCGCTTAAATCACTTTATTTGCAAAAATGTCACCATTTTGTTTCCCTTTGTTATAGATTAATTGATTGATTAATTAATTAATCTCAGAATTTGATGAAATTTTGCATACAGCTACATTTTACCTATACAAACACAACCTCATATTTAGAAATTGCATTTTTGAAAATATGTGGGCCTAGCCACGCCCACATATCGAAGTTTTTGAAAAATGACGATAATATGTACTTTCAAGCTGTGATTACTACGGAATGGCTGAACCGAAGCTTTGAGTTTCTGTTATAGTTTAAGCATTTTTATACCTTGTTTTGTTACAGTTGTCAGCGTCTGCATAAGCAACTTCTATGTATGTCTTATAAGTTTGTGAAGCCCAATGATAAGGGTCTTTCGGCGTTTTAATTTGGTTTTTATTTGCAATGCCATAATTCCGAGCGCGTTGTGTTTGTATAGGTAAAATGTAGCTGTATGCAAAATTTCATCAAATTCTGAGAGGGTCGGGTTCAAAATGTGTCTTTTTATGGGTTTTGATATGAAATTCATCATATATGAAAAAATGAATAAGGAAATGGAATGGATAAGTAGGTAAAGACGACTGCAATTGTAGTCAAAGACAAATGAAATTACACTTGAAGATAGGACAACTAACATTTCATTAAATTCAACTAACATTTGTCATTTGTTTTTACTGTTCAAAAGATTACTAACAATTGTAGTAAAAATTAACCACATATGTTAGTAAAAAATAAACAAACATTTATTTTTTTTTAAATAACAAAAAACGTAAATGTAAAATCATGAAACAGTCATTTGGTGTGGTTTTTTTTTGACATATATAAAGGTTTTATGCTGACCGATATTATAGAGGTTATATGTAGTTTTTATGTAACATTAAAATATCGGATCAATAACTTTCCGAACTTGTAAAATTTAATTAATTTTCTTTTTTAACTCATTTTTGACAGTGTTCTTTTATGCGGCTATATTTTTTTTTCCTGGATGGTAATAATTAAAATTATTCAATACCTTGGCTACAATAGGGAATACATTTTTTTTTTTTGGAATATTGCCAAATAATTATTTGAAAATATTAGCTTTTACCTTTTTTGATGGGACCTATTTCAAAAATTAATTAAAATTATAATGTCAGGTTTGCCATATAACAATTATAAAAAGTGGGCAAAATCTACGAACCCTGTTAAAAATGGACATATATTCATGTCCACATGCATCCATACATGATTCATATGTGTTCATAAATAGTTCATATGTAAATGTTCATATGAGTGATCCACATACACAGAAAAAGTTATCAACCTAAAATATCTAAAAAAAAATTTGATTTGAATTAGTTTCTAAACAAATATTTAATTGAATAAATTATAATGTTAATTGTCTTTAAAATTTATAAATACATATTTTATTTTAGACATAATTCTATTTAACATCCAGTAACGAAATCCAGCTTAAACTAGTATTATTTTATACACTACCATATGACCGAAATCTAGTTGAAATTAGATTTTGAAGGTAATGCAAATAATAAATGTAAATTCGTTTTAAAAGAATATTTTTCTCCAATACTATTATTATAATCCCGAATTTCGTAAAACCTAATCCTTAAAAATGTATAACAGTCAATATTTCCTCATGTTATTTACTTCTAAAGCAAATATCTATCAAACTGTAATACACAATTTTCTCTAAACGATTTTCACGATTTTTGAGAATTATTTAAAGATATTCATGTTTCCAGGCAATATTTCAAAATTTTAATAAGCCAACACTGGCGAAATGTTACTGTATGTTAAATAGAAAAGTTTTAATATAAAATATCAAATGCATTTGTAGTTTACATACAAAGCAAGCACACACACAATTGTACAAACAGACACAGAGTTACCAAAAACACATGTACATACAAACGTGTCGTTCACACACTTTTTTTTTTAGTATCAAATTTTTTTTCGGTATATAGTTATTTATAGCTTGTATTCTTTTTTACTTTCAATAAAAGTTTTAATTAATATTACCATTGCCGTGATAGGTGCAAAATCAGTTAAAATATTATTATTGACTCAATCAATTTTTTAATTGAGTTTTTAGTTTTTTCTATGTATGTTCATGTGTGTGCGTTGCAGCATAAATAATAAATAATATGTATATAAATAAATGCAAATGTGTTATTTTTTCAGCTCCCCGCGCAATTTCCGGTAGATTGAGCGTTACAATTAATATCCTTGCCAAAACTGGTACTATCGGATGAAACAGGCCAGTTACTTTCGACTTTTAGCCTTAAAAATGGACTAACATTAGCTTTTTTACGCTATAACTTTTAAGCTAAAGTCTTTACGAAAAACATCCCTATAATAATTTTAATGCAGAATCAGAGGGCAAACATTTTTCTCTTATGCACTTTTGAGATATCTATGGCGTCAAAACCAGAAATTGTGACAAAATCATTTTTCAAATTGCCCTCGTTAATTTGTGGATGGATGTATTTCTGTTTGGTCATTGAAAGATCGTAGATTTGTAAAACGTCTTCAACCGTCTCGGATTAATATCTTGTCAATGTTTCAACTTTAGGTGCTAATATTTTCACTAGAGGGAGCTTTGAGGCAAAAAAAAGTTATATACATTTCTTAATGAAGCATGGTTTTATATCTCTGCAGTTTGGTTGAAAAAATCCAGCGGATCTATGTATGACGTGCCATTAATGACTTAATGTAAAACATTAGATATTTTCTTCCATCAAACAGAAAATCTTCGCCAGTGTTGCCATATTACAATTGTGAAATATTGCCTACAAACATTAATATCTTTAAATAATTTTGAAAAATCGTGAAAAACGTTTAGATAAAATCGTGTATTACAGTTTGATAGATATTTGATATAGAAACAAATAACAAATATAATTTAAAATAATCTTAACCCCCTTAAGTACACACAAAGCGTCATAGTTTGAATTCAATTTGTAAATACCAACGCTATAGGGAGCAATAAATGCACAAAAACTTCATTAAGACATCGTTACATCTTTCTACCAAATTTTGTCAAATATACCCATGGCATCGATGAGAGGTATAAAAGTAGAGTAGATCTATTTTAATATCTATGCCATTGTATGAAGAAATATTAATTGCTATACATTTTTTTGGGATTATGTTTTACAAAATTCGGGCTTATAATAGTAGTATTGAAGAAAAATACAAATAGCGAAAAATTACATTAAGCTGCATTTATATTACCTACGAAATCTAACAAATTATACACAAACTAGATTAATAAATCTAGTTTAAACTGGATTTCGTGCCTATGTAAATGTAGTATTATTAGTAGAGATATCACTAATAGTGTATTCGATACTTTAACGAATACCGAATCCTTAATTTTCATATAAAGTTACACTGGATTTTAGATATAGACAAATTCAATAAAACTTTTCTAAGGTTGAAAAATCATCGCAAACCAATAGAAACAGCATTGTTTGACATAAAAAAATTTGTAAAAATCTTGCCTTTCTCGATTTTTTAAAATATAAAATAGTAATAATTATAATTATCCCGAATGTTGCTACTATCCGGTATTCGGATGAATAGGAAAAACATGCGGAACACCAAATAGTAACCGAATATTTGTGAAAGCTTATTCGTGATTTCGAAGCTAAAATTATTAAAAAATTAACAATTTTGGATTTTCTTTTCGAAAATATATGGATAATCTAATACAATATTTAAATACTTTAAGATTTTCGTTATTTATAAATAAAATTCAAATTGTTTATAAATAAAAACAACAAGAAAACAACAAATTTTGGATAATTGTCTATACAATAAATTTTGGATAATTGTCATTTCATCAAATTTTAGTTTAAAAATCGTCAAAGTTGGCAGCGCTGGATACGAGTAGTTATGTGAAAGAGAAAGATTTTGAAAAAGTGCCACAATATGACGTGCCTTGACCCAAACAACATAATTGTTGTTATTTGAGATTTAGCAAAACATAATTATTAAAAACCAAACAACAAGGATCATCATCATGATCATCATCTTAATCAACATCACATAGTTGAATGCATTTCTTTATTTTCATTAAAATAACAAAATTTTAAAAAAAGAAAGAAGTAAACGAAAAAGAACTCTTTTACCATGGTTTGTATTTTAGGTTGAAATTTGATCTGTATACACTTGAAAATGATGTTACTAAGATAAATATCAACATAAATTATGACCATTCTTCCTACATTATATATGACCAACCTAACGGTCGTTCAAGGATCATGGACTGTTTTGCTATGGTCTGATTTAGTTTCCTTCAAGAATATCCTGTTTCATGATTAACTGTTATTATGTCCAATTATGTAAACAATTTGAGCTGTCAGTAATAAAATTTGCCATAAGAGTTAGCGGCTTCTGTTTGCCAGATTTTCGAGAGGTTTCTCTAGAATATCGGTAATGTTTATATAACATTGGTTTACTGTGTTGTTTAGTCCTTGAAATTTATGACATATGTTGCAAGTTGTATTTTTTTATGATTTTAATTTATTTTTTTATTAGCTCTAAAAGTGTATTTTATCAACATATCGATTACAGATACAATTTTTTTTATGAGAAAATCCGTTATTTGTTATTTATTTGTTAAATTTTCAAATTTCGTCACTACGCTGACGAAATCAGTTATGTGTTTTTGAGGAGTTCTTGATTTTATCAATTCATTAGTGTCCGACCGAACAGTTCGGCCAAAAAACTACATTTTGTCGGTTTTTTTGATATCTAGAGGCAATGATGAAAAATTTTGGTATTGGAAACATGTTTGTTGAGCCGATTTAATTCGATTTTGTGTATAAAATTTAAGAGAAAAGCCGAAGTTTAGCTATAAAGTTAAAAGTTCGGCCGCCGAATTTTTTTCAATTTGGCCGAACTTTATGAGGCCGAACAGTGAATTCATTGCTTAACTACAGACTTTTCTTCAAATTTGACACTCAAAATAGCATCTAATAAGCCCAATTAACAGCGCTTAACCTCCTTGCATACAATAATGCAATTAGGGAAGGCATTTTGTTGTGCTTTCCTAAATGCATCCTTTTGAAGCAGTAAATAATGCATAAATAAAGCAGTAAGGAATGCATACAATGAAGCATTAATGTGTCAATACACAAAAAAAAGCGCTTTTGATTTGTTGCGAAGGCATGCATTTATTGCTTCTTAGAGCACATGAAATAAGCACTTTTCACCTAAAAAAGTCATACCAAGTGGGACATCGCGAACAAACATCATTCTTTCTGAATTAGCTTTGTAAGCGCTCGGTAATTAAATAATGCCTTCCAGAACTGCTTGTGAGTAAGCACTATTTTTTGCTGGATATCAAAATTTGCAGTTAATAATCAAAGGGCTTTGGCAGGACGTCAAGGACGCTTTTCATCGTTGTGGACTATTTAAAAATCATGTCTTACCGGATGTTTACTACATACCAAATTTCGAATTCCTAATTTCAGGGGTTTGGGCAGTCCGTTAATGTGAAGACTTAGCATTTCCAATTCTTTTAGGGAATTAGTCTATACTCTAGAACACTCATATGTATATTTAATTTCAAGCCTCTTAACAAAGAAGTTTGGGCAGGTCGCGAAAGAGAAAATTGTGCCCTTTTTAAGGCTTTCCCATAGTAATTTCCAAATATTCCGTCTAAGCGGATGTAGGATTAGGAACTCACATTGCAAAGTTTAAGTTCCTCGTTTCAACGGTTTGGCCAGGCCGTCAAAGTGGATGCTTTCTTCCTTATTAATCCCAGTTTTTTTATCACGTTCCTTAACAAAACTCTTATCAAAATTTTACATTAACAATTTCTGTCCAAAGTGGTTTGGGCTAACCACCAAGGAGTATTTTTTTATCCTTTTTCTCTGCTCTCGAAGGACACAACGCAGTAGGAGGAACCTACATGGCAAATTTAAAAATCCACCTACAGCGGTATATGCTGGGAGCTGTTGAGTAAGTGAGTCAGTCACATTATTCTTGTATAAATATATAAGTAGAAGATGGCAACTAAAACGAATGTCGGTTTCGGTTGTCGTACCTGTATAACTTTGATCTTTATTTCGGTACGGTTAGGATTGTTGGGTTCAAATTGAAATTGGTGTTATAGCGATTTCGTGATTTTAGCGGTCACGTGCATAACGTTGATCTTTTTTTCGGTAACGTTGAAGATTTTTGAAAAACTACGTTTACTATATTTTATACATATATTATTACTATTACTATACATATACATATACATGTTAAGATTTCCAGTTGAATCGATATTTAAAAAAACTCATTGTCAGCGAGAAATGTTGTTTCATGTGAATAAAATTAAAAATGTCTTGCAAGGAAAGTATCTCATGTGATAATCTCCCATATTGATGATATTTAAATGTGTTGTAGAGAAAAAATTTTGGATGTTGGAGTATCTGAGACAGTCGGTAATCTCATGGATTTAGGAGATTAAAAGTGGATTTAAATATTACGCCTTTTATTTAATTTATTTTGGCGTTGGCTCCAAAGGAAATATCCTAGAAAAAATGACCGCGATTTGGTAAGCAGTAACTATATTTGAATGCTCCAAAAGTTGTGTGCTTTCCTAACTGCATTCTTTTAAGGCAGTAAAGAATGCGATTTATTACGAACAGTACAACAATTCACTAAAAATAATACATTTTGTTAAAGCAATATTAAAACAAATATCTTATTACGCTTTAAATATGATTCACTGCACCTTATTTCAACGCTACCCGAAGGTGAAAAAAATTAGCATTTCATTTCCTACAAAAGGCGTAATCCATCATTACCCAAGACATTCTGATAATCTGTTAGAAGCGGCAAGAGAGTTGCCGAGAACCCAAATGAGTCGAAGAATTTTTCAGGCAGACCGGGCACGTCGTTGCAGGAAATATCATTGCATGACCAAAAAACTCTCAGTAAGTGAGAGTATTGCAATCTCTTTATTTTCTAAACTCTTTGCTCAAAATGACTGATTTTATGAAAAATAACGATGTTTTCACCATTTTTTTTTTTTTTTTTTTTTTTTTGCTGGATCCTGAGTACCATTTATCAGCCTGCCTTGCCCAATTCACACTTAAAAAAAATTCTCTGATTTATTAATTATTTGAAATGACCAAAATTATAAAAATCAGCCAACCATTAGTAAAGTTATAAATTAAAAATATCACACTAAAATGATATCTCCCAGACATCAGCAGCATCGTCACTGATGATGCTTCGCATACATTTATAAGCGAAAAGGACTTCAAATATGTATTAGAGATTTTATAATAAAGATCCTCGTAATGTTCTCTTAGAAATCTCTTAAAGTAGTAAGTTAATTTGTGGGAAATCCCAAAACATTATACAAATTGCCATCATAATATCTATGTGATATTAAGTTTACATTCTTAACATTTCACAAAAATTTTAATTGTTGTAAAATTAGATAAGCACCAACAAAAGAATTTCAAAAAAAAAACATTTAATTAAAAATTAACACTTCACAGAATTACACATTTTATAGCTAAGAGAATTTCCCGGATATTTCAGCAACTATAAATTTTACACAAAAAAATCTTCACACCTTGCTCTGTGTATGTCAGTTAAAACAAATGTGTCAAAATATTTAATACACAAATACAATTGAAGAATTTGAAGGATATGAAGGATATGCAAACGTTATAAGTTTTCAGGAGAAGAATACTAAAGCGGCAAAACTATAATGATATCGGTTTAAAGTATTTGAAGTCAATGTCAAAATAATTACAAATTTATGACTTTTCGAGGCCACATAAAGACAATAAAAACGTTTAAATTTAAATGAAGGACGAAAACAAAAATCAAATTAGAAAACAAACATTTTACACAATAAAATAGATTTAAATATGCACTTTACTCAAAATACAGGTGAAATATTTTATTTTGTAGTTGAACTCTCTCTGTGGGTGTTTTGAAAGAAATTTTTAAAATAAACGACAATAGTGTGCACAACATCAACCTGTTCATATTAAAAATACACACGGCACATGGGCCACATACAATTTATGGCACTTGCCATTTGAAATAAGAATTGAAGAAAGGAAAAATGTAAATTTCTTAGGGGGTTAACAGGTAAAATTTGTTAAGAAAAAATTGCTTTAACCGGAATAAGGTGTATTGTCTGTCAGCAGGTTAAGTGTGAATGGCAAAAATAATAAATATTGATAACGCAATGAGCATGCGCACTTTCACACTTTTGTTTTGAAAAACTGCATGAGTTTTTTTCTTAGTTTTGCAAATCTTGCTATGTGTTCAAACGACAGAGGATTGTAAAGGACACCAATATGGAAAAAAGGATATTTTTTTAAACAAAGCAAACGAAATATTTGTCATGCTGTCTTTGTGACAAAAGATTTTTATTGTTTGGGTGAAAAAAAATGCACAAAAGCCAAAGTTGAAGAAAGGTAGTCGAGCTAGACTTTATACTCATTTAACATTGTGGGAGATGGCGCCTATCCTGTTGTGATCTGTTTGGTTGGATTTCAATTACAATACCATGTGACTTGGGTAACGAGTAAACAAGTGCAGTAAGGATTAGAAAAACTAATTAACTGACTATTGTTTTGGCTACAGAAAACAAACTGCGTAAACAATTTGCATAAATTTATGGAACAGGTTGATTTTTATTTTGAAAAATTTAATATTCTTATGGTGAGACAATAAGAAAGTTTGACACTACCCAGCAAAAAATAACCTAGATTTTGTAAGCAGTAATTACATTTGTATGCTTCCCAAAATGCCTTCTTTGAAGCAGTGAATAATGCTTACAACATGCAAAAAAGCGCTTCATATTGCCAAAGAAGGCATGAATTTATTGCTTCTAAGAGCCCAGGAAAGAAGCTCTTTTAACCTACTTAAAAGACATACAAAGTGGGACATCGCGAACAAAAATCATGCCTTCTGGATTTGCTTTGGAAGCGCTTCGTAATTAAAAAATGCCTTCCGGAAGCGCTTCTGGGTAAGCACTATTTTTTGCTGGGTAGTAAGTCGTGGATAAAGAAAGCCTTGGAAATACAATATGCTGCCACGTTAATGATGCTGCAAAAATTTTAAAGTGATTTAGCTGGAAATTAAAGTTGCATTCCTTTAAAGTACACTTAGGCACAGCCCAAGGAACAACAGTACTGATCTGAGGCGCAAACAGGCGAGAACTGAATGTGCCGAAGTACTAAGACATGAAAAGCATCCACACGAACAGCGTAAACGTAGTAATGCTCTTGTTGATTCCCGGGGTAGTAAAACCTTTTGGTCATTCATTCGAAAAGGAAGAGATAATTCTAGTTGTCCTATCCAACTCTTACACACAAAGAAAAATTTAGAGATTTGCTGGCTAAAATACTGGCACTACGTCTGAAATCGGTTGATACAACTGAATATTGGATCTTACAACAAAATTCGGTTAACACAACAGAATTTTTATTGCAACACCCAAAATATTCATTAATCACATTTAAATAAGGTTATTACAACCACCGAATTTATTGGTTGTATCAATCAAAATAAACTTTCCACTGTCAGGTACTGTCAGTCCCAGATGCTTACTTTGATGAGGACTGGTCTGCTATTTAAATTCTAGTTGTTGAGGTTTAGATACCTAGGACAATGGAATCGCGCAGAGAGTCTGCGTTAGGTGAAGACTCTTGTATATCACGAACTTGACGACATACCCGATATTGACCAGAGAACGAGACTGAATATACAATCCATGACAAGTTAAAAGTATTATGAAACATGTATTTCCAGAAAGGTCAAAAATTGGAACATTTTGATCAAAAAATACACTTTTCTCGTTACTATAGCTCGAACGCCTGATGTCGGAGAGTGAATCTAAGGCCAGATTTTGATTCAGCGTACATTGTACCTCTTCACCCAAAAAAATAAGTTAGTAAAACGTCTTGTAAATCAGGTATACTATTTTTTAGCAAAATTTTTTGCTAAAATCGTGTTTTCAGCTAAAATTTTTGTTATACTTATTCAGCACTTAACTGTTTTATACTAATGCTTTACTAATATACTAATGTTTTACTAATTAATTTTGCTAAACAAAAATTGTGCTGATAAGCACATTAATAGTGTGGACGACAACCAGATTGAAAGATATACGCAGAATGAAGTAGATGTCGCGGCATGTCAAGATGTAGTAGAGAAGAGGAAAATGATACTAAAAAGTACAACTCTAATAAGACATAAAAAAATCAACCATGGAAGTTTTTGTATCTCTTTTTCATACATAAAACAAAATTGAGGATTAAAATAACTTAAATTTTGCGTTGTCGCCGGCTTGTGAAAATAATTGTCTATTAATTAAATAAAAGACAAAATAAAATATTTATTTATTTAAACTAAATGTTTATATGTGTGGTCAAACTGCAAACAAACATATACAGAAATGTAGACAGAGTAAAGTGAAAGACAAAGACACACATCTTAGGTAGATTTTTAAGGTTCCTTTTTCTTATTGCAAAAAGGGTTGTTTTTTCGTTTCGTTTGTTTTTGTTTATTTTTTCGTTTCTATAATTATCTTCGGCAGTTGCGATAGCATCATTTAGACAACCATTGATGTAAGTAATTGAAAGACAATTTTTGTTATGTTATATATATTTATTTCTATATATTTTCAGATATTAAATTAATTCATGTGGGAAAATGAAAATTTTTATATTTCGTTATTATAGTAAATTATTTTTAAAAGAATCACAAAAATATGTTTTATAATTTTCAGCAAATAAATTAACTAAATTACAATTCTTCTACAAATTTTTTGCGTTTTTTTCAGTCTACTAAAATTCAGCAAAAAATTTATTAATTTTTAGCAAGGCTTTTGTATTTCTAATCTACTAAGTGTTAGCAAAACTTTTGCTGAATCTACAAATTTTGTTGCTAAAAATCAGCTCGCTGATTTTCAGCAAAAGATTTTGCTGACATTAGCAACTTTTTTGCAAGCATTCTCCTGACTAAAATTTTGCTGACTCAGCAAAATTTTTTGCTGACTTTACAAACTTTTTTTTTTTTTGAGTGTAGAAAAGTATAATTTAGTTCTAGTGTCAAACATTTTTCGGCCTGAATCTTTAGGTGTAGAAAGTACTTACATGTACTCAAAAGTGCTCCCCACTGTACATATAAAAAAATAAACCATGGAAGATTTTGTTATCTGTTTTTCATACATAAAACAAAATTGTGGATAAAAACAACTTAAATTTTGCGTTGTCGCCGGTTTGTGAAAGTAATTGCCTATTAATTAAATAAAAGACAAAATAAAATATTTTAATTTAATAAAGATTAAATGTGTGTCTGTAAACTAAATGTTTATAGATTTATAATCTAATGTGGTTAAATTGCAAACAAATATACAGCAGGTAGATAGACTAAAGCGAAAAACAAAGACACATATCTTAGGTAAATTTTAAATTTTAAAGTTTAATTTTTCTTATTGCAAAAAAAAAATTTTATATTTTGTTATTTTTTTCGTTTTGTTTCTATAAAAGATAGCATCATTTAGACAACCATTGATGTAAGTATTTGAAAGATAATTTTGTTTATGTTATATGTAATTATTTCTATTTTTTTAGATATTACATTAATTAATGTCGACAATGTGGGAGAACGGACATTTTTATATTTTGTAACGTATTGTAAATTATTTTTAAAAGAATCAAAAAAATATTTTTTATGGTTTTCAACAAATAAACTTAATTTTTTGAGCTTTTTTTCAGTTTAATAATATTCAGCAAAAATTTTAATACTTTTTAGCAAGGTTTTTTTAACTTCTAATCAACTAAGTGTTAGCAAAACTTTTGCTGAATCTACTAATTTGTTGCTAAAAATCAGCTAGCCGATTTGCAGCAAAAGATTTTGCTGACATTAGCAATTTTTTTACAAGCACCCTCCTGACTAAAATTTTGCTGACTCAGCAACATTTTTTGCTGACTTTACCAACTTTTTTTTTTTTAGTGTACTTGTAAACCCCTTTCTTATGGGGGATTACAGGTACTTGCTAGGAGGGACATGGGAATTCTTGTAGATTTCATAACTGGATACTTTCGGTTGAGATACCATCAGCGAAGGCTTAACCCATACGCTTCCTCCCTTGCGTCGTTTGTGTTTTGCTGAGGACGAGACCTCGGCACATGCGTTGTGTGATTGTCCTGCAGTGTCAAGAGATGGATATTGCATAGGGAGATAATGGAACCGGAGGACACTAAGCGTACGTCTTCACCCTAAATTATAGGATTCATATGTAACGTTATGATAGTTTGTAATGACCTTTGATCTATGGAGCAAAATCTCCTTTTGACCTCGCGCTACCGACCGGTGGGCTAGATCCTAATGCGGTTAAGCAATTACAAGCCAGATTCCTTTTGTTTTATTTTCTAAGAATCTCACGTTAGTAGACCACACATTTACTGAAATTTGTAACGGTTTTTTATGACAGAACCGCCTTAAGCTATAAAGGTGAACTACAACTCTTCTTACAGCATACGAACAGTAATTTCAGTAGCAGATCATAAAATAATCTTCGTGGTGGTCTAATTGAAATCATTACCAATATGAATCCATATGATGGACAAAGTACCAAGTTAACACCCACTTGTAGAAAATAAAATAAAAATTTTGTATATTACCAATCAAAATAACTAAACAAAGACCGCATCCACTTCTTAAACCCAACTCACACAAAAGTCATCAAAAAGCCATAAAAAGTAAACCTGAGAATTCATCATTTGACACTTGTGCAAAATGCAATAGAACAAATGATTGTTACATTGAAAAATGATAACGGCAGATAAGACTACCGGTCTATCTTTAGACGAGAATCTAGAACAATAGTCAAGTCATCATTAATATAACACAAAATCCATTAAATCTAGAACAATACAATGGAATAAAGGTCCATAACAGATTTTCAATTTATGAGCCATCACAAAACAAAATATCAAATTTTCCAAACACAAGTGCAATTTTTCAATTGTGTTTTCTTTTTTTTTTTTTTTTTTTTTTTTTTTTTTTTGCCGAAATCAATACAATTTCAATATTGCAACAGGTACAACCCCAAGATTATATTAAAAGATTTCTTGCACACAAAAAAAAAAAACAAAAAAAGGAAATATATAGGAAAGGACATTACAATTGTTTGCAGTTTTTTAACAAAGATTTTCTTTGTTTTCTACACAAAAAAAAAAAAAAAAAAAAAACTAAATTAAGAGACTGAACACTTGAAATCTTGGAAAGATAAAAAGTAATCATTGCTCTGTCACTACTTATAACTTCAAACATATGGGCGTATGTCAAAAAAAAATTAAATCCTGTAAAACTGATATTATTTTTCTATAACTTTAGCAATTTTTATAGCTTAGAAATGAGGGTTATATGCTTGGATTTACAGCACTACAACTCATTGGAGTGCAAAATTTTAGGGCCATATTTCTAAATGTTATTGTTAACAAAGTTAAAAATTAAAAAAAAAAAAAAAAACAATAGTTTGCAACAACCTCACTTTTTTTTGTTCTTTTTAATTTTTTTTTTTTGAGCTTTCAACTTTTGGAATTCATTGATATTGAATCTATATCCCAACACTTGAGACATAAATTGAACATGAAAAATTTAAACCAATTTTTTTTTAGTTTTCAAATTTTTTATGCTTTTTTTCCACGTGGAATTGAAGGCTCTTCATTGAATACAATTTTAAAAACAATGGATGATTCGTTGATGTTGTGCCCTTAACAGACAAAGACTACGACAGTCACAAAAGTTTAAAAATATGTGCGTGAATTTTGTTAAAAAAGGTGTTTTTCTAATGGCACAGTCGCTATTTAGTTTTAAATAGGCTAGTTTACTGCGTGAAATGAGTTTTTTTTTTTGTTATTTTACAACAAAAAGTCAGAGGGCAAACAATCGTATTGACAGATTTTATGAACCTAGATATAATAGTGGCAACGCATATAATTGATCGCCTTAAAATTTTTTATGTTTTTAATCTACTGTTTGCTAAAAAAAATTTACTCTTTTATCTAAAAACGTTTTGTCAAGATTAACATTAATTGGACCTTTCTTCAATGATTTAACACAAAACCTGGGGGCCACTAAAAAATTTTAAGAAATAAAGATTTTATGGACCACATGAAACTTAATTAGTTTACGTGTTTAAAAACTCCACTTATTTGGAATTGACCTGTAGAAAATCCATTTTCTCATCAATCAGTTAATGACGTTAGATTCAAGTATAATCTCTATAACAAATTATTTGGAAATAACGTGTAAACCGCGATTTTTAGTCCAAAATTTAATTGTTTTAAACATCTCTGAATTTGACACAAAAAATAATATTTGGAAAGCACAAAATAAGAAAGTAAATTTCCACACCAAACGCCATAATATATTTGTTGTACATGTGAGAATTTTTTTGAAATCAATCAAAAAATGTAATTTAGAAAAATTTAAGACTTAAAACCGCCATAGCTTTTGCCATAGCTTTTGCCAAAGGATTTCATGTGCCTAAATATTGGTTAAACTTCCAAAAAAATTAACCCCAATTTTAAATATTTTTGAGAATAGCCCATATGTATGGAAGTACTAGAGAATTTAAGTCACACTATTCATGATGTTTTCTTTTTAAAGGCGCCTTAAGTTTTTATAGATTGTGGTCAAAGTGGTACTTACTCTTCGTCGCCTAATTTATCATCTATACAATGGTCTTTTGTTGTGGCATCTGAAATGAAACAATACAAAAAACGATATTAAACATAAGTTTTAAATTAATTTGTATTTTAAAAAATGTAATGAAACTTTGAGAAAAATTGTTATAAGTGCAAATTAAAGAATGATAACAAAATTCAAAAGAAAAAAAAATATCGCAAAAATTTTCAAAAAAAAAAATCGTTTTTCAAGAATTGAGTGACTACAGTTATCTTCCGTAATCTAACATCTAAAATTAGCACTCGATTCTTGAAAAACGATCTTTTTAGAAAAATGTGTAAAAAATTAAAAGTTAAATATTTAAGTTTTATTCAACTTTATTTATGCCCTTATTTTGTAAAACGCTACGCCTCACTTCACCTTGCGTTGGCCTTATTTGAATTTCTTAAATCACCGCGTTCAAAAAAGTGACTGCTCGCGTTGCAACAGCTGATTATTACATTATTTTAAACTCAAATGTTTGAAAAAGTCAATTGTGTAAAACGCAACGTTTACTTTTTTTTGTCACTTGAACTATCAAATTAAACACCCAATTTTTTGAAGCGTTAGCTTACATATTTTTAAATAACCACAAATAGAAAAAAAATATTTTAGTTTTCTGTGTTTATTTTCTATAATGTTAACAATTTACCACTTGTAATATTTTTTAATAAAACAAAAAAACTGCTTTTTAATTATCACAATTTAAAAAAATATGTTAATTTTAAATAAAACAAATGAAAAAAAGCTATAAACACAAATTTGAATTTGGTTTTAAATTTTCATCAGCTCTATTTGCATTTTTATTCACAATCACAGCATAAAAAACCTGGTTTTCTCAATTTTTTGTTTTTTTTAGTTCAGTACTGTCCTGTATGTAGGAAACCATAATAACGCAATGGTTTGATAATCGAAGTGATAACGTATTAGTTCAGTGTTGAGACAACGCTTTGACGTAGTGATTTATAAAATAACATGTTTTTTTACTTAGCGTTTGTGTTGGCGTAGGTGAAGCGTTGAACGCAGGGGAAATACAAAATATGGGCATTAATTTTTTAATAATTTCTTTGTTGTTGGGATCTTTTATATTTTCCTTAACGCAATGTATGTATAACATCTAAACTTTCATTTATAGAGGGTCCTTTTGTTTCCAATTTGTTTAGACATTCGAAATTACTTTTTATATAAGTTAAATTAGATTTTATTCCAGGTTTTTGAAATATTAATTTATTAATTACGTCACAAATTTCATTGAATTTATCACAACAATATTTTCAGCTTTAATACAAGTAGTAATTAAATTTCGATACATTTATTTGTAAAAAAAATTGGAGAGATGGAGCCTAAAAAGATATCAAAAGTTATAAACTAGATAACACGACACTTACGCTCATAATAATGCATTCTAAAAATACGAAAAAAAGTCAAAACAGCGAAATCTTTTGTAAAATGAACAAATTTTTGTGTATTTTACGAAAGTTTTTGTTATTTTGGCATTTTTTTTCGTAATTTTATGCATGGATTACTGTATATACCGGAATTTTATTTATTTGACTTTATTTACGTAAAGACCGAAATGCTGAACTAGAAAAAGTTTTTCCGGAACATGTTTCTGTATAAAATTAATGTAAAATCATAATACAGTAATTTGATGTGGTTTGTTTTTTTTAAATGAACTACAATTGTAGTCAACACTGAAATTTCTTCTACAAATGACTGTTTTTTCGCTTAAAAATAAAGATACTGTATTACAACTCAAACAACTGAAAATATTTACACCAGAAGTTTCCTGAGTGTATAAAGTCTGCTTCTCTACAATCTGAAATTTTAAGGTAAAATGGGTAAGAAGTGTATTTTTATAGAAAAAAATCTAAAAATATTGCAAGAAGGTAGAAAATGGTATTTTATGGCAGAATGGAGCTAAAATTGCATTTTTGGATAATAAATGGCAAATGCTGCAGTTTGTGACAAATGCCAATAAAAAAAAAAATTGCCCTAGTGAGTAGTTATTACAGTCAAATTTCTGTTATCTAACCTTGTTGCAAAGAAACGATTCCATTGCAATAACAAAAATGTTTTCTTTGTCCTTAAAACAAAATTATTTGAAAATTTCCTAATTATCATAACAATATATGCAATTATGATATATTCTTAAGGGAAATTATAATTTTCGATCAATAATAAAGTGTTAATAAAATTATTTGAATAACAAATAATCAAAATAAAATAAATCAACGCAAGCAAAAAAGACTACATTGAAAATTACAATAAAATCTAGGACACGTGCTTTGAAAAATCTTATAAGTAAATCGGAAATAGGATACAAACTAAACACAAAGAGAAAGAGAGAACAAAAATTATGCACAAGTAGGAAAAAAGGTAAAATTTAAATAAGAAAAATATGCTAAACACTTCCGAGCGGATGATCTCCTACAGAGTAATACAAACAACAAATGTTTTTAGATTGAAATAATGACACGTACTATGAAATAAATCATACACAGTGAGTGTCATGCAAATTTAACAATTCAATATTATCAAGAAAAGGATATTCGTAATTGTATGTATTTTACTTATATCCTTTAACTATGACAAAAGATAAAACCTAATTACTTTATATATTTTGGCGCTCTTTTTTTATTTATTTTTTTTTGTCTTTGTTGTCGTTTGTTAAGAGGCGGTTATTAAGGAATAGAAAAACAGTAGGTTTCACTACACATTCATATTGTTCAGTCATTCATTCAGAGTGGAAAAAGGGGGCTTCTACTGCTGTCTAATATATAAACCGCGAAATAAGTTTCCTTCATGAAACAAGCTGCTAATTATTTATTTTTCGTTTCCCAATGCACCTGACTAGAAGAGAATCATTTTTTTTTTTTTTGGTGTGCAACATAAGGTCATAAGGTCTAAGAAATAATACAATTTAGTTTTCGTAGTAGATCTAAATGTGAGTGTAAAAAGTCACCTAACTAAAGACCTGACTGTTGTGTCCCGTTGCAACCCTCAACTATTCATACAATCACTCAAGCATTTCACCCGGCCATAAAATAAGTTGACGACGACGACGACTGGCTACAACATGTAATAGGAACTATATCAAATGGTTAAATTATTTTATTTATGAAAAACCACCAACTGTTTGTTGTAAATTTATGTTTACAGCACGAGTCAAATATAAAATTTTTAAATACAAATTCTAACAACTTGTATTTAGTCCTTTTATTCATATTCAAATTTGTATACATTTCATTAATACACCACGTTCATTCACTAGGATGTCCCATACAAAAACAATTTGTAAACTTTCGTTCATTATACAGCAAGTGGTTGCAAATGGAAGAACTAAATTTGAATTTATTTTTTTTTTTTTTTTGAAAACATTAACTCTTGACGAATTTTGGCCCAAAATGATCCATTTTGGGTCCACATACATATATTAAATAAAAATGTTTAAAAACTTCGAATTTAAAAAAAAAGTATATTTTAATAAAAAAAAATATACTTTTTTAAAAAATGAGCCATTTTGGGCCAAATTTGTAGTGTTAATGTTTTCCAAAAAAAAAAATCAAAATATACCCAGGAAAACTTTGATAATGGGTGAGATAAAGTAATGCATTACCTTGTAATGTATACTCTTTACCTGTGTCATTATTTTCCGAAAAAAGTAATGAGTTAACGATAACGGGTTACATAATGCATTACTTTGTAATAAATACTCTTTACCTTCAGCATTATTTCGAAACATAGAGTAATGAGTTACCAATAGTTGGTCATATACAAACATACCTTCAACATTATTTTAAAACATAAAGTCATGTTGTATCAATAATTGGAAACTCATGGATTGATTACCTTGTAATGATACATAATTACCTTTTACATTATTTGAAAACATAAAATAATGACTTACCGATCATCAATTACATAATGCATAACATATAAACGTATTATATAAAGGTATTATTTAAAATATGTTTTTAAAAATTTATATTTAGACACATTACCTTTTGATTTTTTGTAAGCATGAGGATAAGATATATATTTTTAACATCAGAGATGAACACTCGAAACAAATCATTTACATTTTAAGCAACCTATTATTTTATGTGACGATAGCTCAGTTGGTAGAGTTCCCGCCTAACAACCAGAGAGCCCCATGTTCGAATCCTAGCGTGACCAGGATATTTATTTAATTAAAAAAAATGTTTGTCATAATTTTTTTGATTTTTTTTTTTTTAATTTAATTTGAATGAAATAAAACTACAAACTTTTTTTTTAATATATACTCATATTAAAAAAACAATGAAATAAAAATTACATTTTATAAAAACTTCGAATTTTATAAACTCAGTATATAGCATATACTCAAAATTATTTAGAATCCAGCGAAACCACACATAACCAGATAATGGGCAAAATAGTGCATACGATATACGGCTCCACGCATTACAATACAACTTACTTCACTGATAAATTTTACAGGCGATTAGCCTAAAAGTAAGAGGTGGATTCATTACCTAGTATTGGATTAAGTAACTGGTTACTTATATGGTTACCGAATTCGGAAAAGTAGTGTGTCTATAAATAGATTTTCATAAAAAAAATATTTACTAATCTTTTTTAAATTAAATAAATAACGTGGTTGCGCTGAGATTCGAACCTGGGGTCTCTGGTTGATAGACGAGAACTCTACCAACTGAGCTATCGTCACAATTAATAATAGGTTGCTTAAAATGTAAATGAATTGTTGTGATTCGAGTTTTCGATTGTGATGTTAACAGTATATACCTTAACCTCATGCTTACAAAAAATCATAAATGAATGCGTCTATAAATAGATTTTCAAGAATATATTTTTATTATTAATCAATCCCTATTAGATCTATAGATTATTTGTTAGGACAATATCCTAATAAAGAAATATAGAGTACGGCCTCGAACTTGAATAATTTTCATTTTAATTAATCAATCCCACTAAACCAATCCGCGAAAATTATTTCACTTTATTAGTTATTGACAAATTAATCAATTCTTTTCGATTTTGAAGCAAACTTGTTCTTAAGAAGTGGACTCACAAACCGAATCTATCACGTATTTTCCCACAAAATGATTAAGAATTAAATAAGTTGCTTTTTTCTTTAATACTTATGCGTTATTGCCAATTGAAATTCGGTTACTTCGACTCAAATTCGGTTATAACGAATTTCAGTTGTTTGGTAAAACTGAACATTACTTTTCACAACAAAATTCTGTTAATTCAACTGAATTTTAGTTGCAACACTCAAAATATTCAGCAATCTAATGTTAATATCGTTGTGCTAACTGCACTATAAGTTGTTACCATTAATATACAATTTTCAATTCGGTTGGCACTTTGTTTCTCTGTGTGTACAAACGGAAACAAATTCAATAAGTCGATATCAAAGTCGAAATATGTAATTTTTATTGACATAATTTACTTTAACGGCTGTGGTTAAACAAATTGGATTCCAAAATTTTGAATAAATTTGCTTAAATTTCAATTGTTTTTTTTTTTTCAGTGCATCACGTGAATTAAAGTGTGTTTATTTATTTGATGGATCCATTTATGATTACTTTTTACATGCGTTTACAAGTTTTCAGTTATAAATCTCAAACCACGATCGTACGTGATATTCTGCATATTTCAAACAATAAAGAATTATTAAAAAAAGGGGTCTTCTTGCTGCTCACAAGTTGTTGCATTTCATTCATGATTGTAATGATTGTAATGAAAATAACAACTACAAAACCAAAGACAACAAAAAGAGAATGAATGTACTTCCTTTAAAACAATATACCCACACTTTCTTTTAAAACTATACAAACAAAATAAAATACAAAAATACATGTTTTTGACGTTACAATTTGCGTATTGAAAAAAAAAAAAAACTATAAGAAATGAAAAGGAAATAAGCTTCAATAAATTTTGCTTACATATCTTTAAAAACCAATACTGTTGCAGATAAATATTATTATGTATGTATTATGTATTGTTGTTGAGTATTTTTAAGGAGCGTTCGTTCGTTCGTTCATTACGTGACATTATCACTGCAGAGTCATTCCAGAAATTTTCGATACGGTCTTCGGTTATGTGGCTACTGATATCGTTGAAAATGAACACACCGCTATTCAACGTTTCTATGATATATGTGCTGTATTAAGTTTTTAAAAATTCGATGCAGATCGCGTTGAATAGCGGTTCAAAATTCGGTATTTTTATCAAAAACTGAGAGAAATACCTCATATGTAAACTGCTCTAACTTTACAAGTTTTTGTCCGATTTTTGCAACTCTTGCCTAATATGAAAGATTCGATCTTCTACTTTTAGATATTTTTTAGATAATCATTCAGACTTTTTGAAGAAAATTTGCAGAAATATAAAACGATTTTTTTTTCTCGCATATTTCAAAAACTAAATCTTCGATTCTTCTTACCCGATTTGTACACTAAGAGAATTATCTTCACTTCAGTTATGAATTTCTTCATAGCTTTAATGAAACTTGTCACTGGAACTCGTCCATTGAAACTTTTCATAGAATCTACGAAACACGTTTCATTAAAGTCAATGTTTATGAAATGTTTGTAGAATTAATGAAAATCTTCATGAAACTAATGAATCCTTCCGACAATGAAGCGTTTATAGAATTGATGAAACAGTTTCAATTTAAATTGTGTTAATATTCAGAAGTTTTTTTAATTAATAAATTTCTTTATGAATGTCTTGAAAAATGCATTGGAACTAAGGCCATTAAAGAAGTCCAAAATTAATACCTTGACTACCTTGAACTAATAAAGCACTTTATAAAATATTAAGAACTAAATCTTAAAACTAAAGTCTAGAATTATAGAAAATTAATGAAATTATGAAATTTTATGAAGAAATAAAAACAAAAAACTTTCATTTAATTTATGAAAAAATTATGAAATCAAATGAATTTTTTTATGAAACTATGAAATTTCATGATAAAAAGTTTATGAAAAATTCCTTAATATTAATAAAATTTCTTGGATATATTGAAATTCTTCATTGAATCTACGAAAAAAATTCTATAAAATTGTTTCATTAATATCACGAAGGATAGATCATATTGTCTGGTACAACATATCTAAAATTCACAGTGAGTTCTCCATGGGTTCGAAAAATATTCCGATTTTAGTACGAAATTATCATATTATTTTCTAAAAAGTAGAATTTTTAATTTTTTTCAATAAACTCAAAAAAATGTTTACCAAATATTAAATAATTTGAACTAAATTTTAAGAAATTCGGTAATGATTCGGCTTCAATAAAAATTTAACTCAAATTAAGTATGCAGTTTTCTTAAAAACAAGTACAAACTATTTACTTCAATTGGGTAAATTTGTATTTAAATTTAGTAAATTTCGTTATAAGTTTTATGCAACTTTACTAAAATTTAGTATATTTTTGACTTATATTAAGTACAAATTTTCTTTAAATCTAGTAAAAATATCTTAAAATCTAGTTAATTTTTCCTAAAATTTTAAACACTTGTGCTAATGCAAAATTAACTTATTTTTAGTTTATACGTTATACTCATATTAAGTAGGTATATTTAAAATAAATAACAACAACATATTTTGATTGTCTTTCTAATTTTATATGTAAGAGGAGTTTACTCAAATTTTTTTACTCCCACCTCTGGTATTCCTCAGGGCAGTATCTTAGGGCCTTTATTGTTTAATATTTTTATTAATGACATCTCTCATTGTTTCAAAAATTCTCAGCACCTCATGTATGCTGATGATCTCAAGATTTTTAAATCAATTTCTTCCTTTAGAGACATTTCTGACCTTCAGGAGGATTTGTCTAGAGTCGTTTTATGGTCTGACCGTAATGGTTTGTCTTTTAATATTGCGAAATGTTTTTATATGAAATATCATCGATGCCTTCATACTTTACATTCGCAATATAGTATTAAAGGTCATATTATCTCATCTGTTGATGAAATATTGGATCTTGGTGTAGTCTTTGACTACAAATTATCGTTTTGTAGCCATTTGAACTTCATTATACCTAAAGCTTATTCATTATTAGCATTTATACGTCGTAATTCTGGTAATCTTTTTGATTGTTCCACAAAAAAAGTTCTGTTTTGTTCTTTTGTAAGATCTAGGCTAGAATATGCATCATTTATTTGGAGCCCTGTAGCGGATATCCATATTAATCGTATTGAGAAAATTCAAATTAAATTTGTAAAATTTGCTCTCCCATTCCTAAATGTTAATGTTAATCAATCTCCTTTTGATCCTACATTTTCTGTTCCATCCTATGAGGATAAATGTGAATTTATTTTTATTAAAACTTTGGAAACACGTAGGACCATTTTTGCCTTAAATTTTTTACATGGTATTATTTGTGGTGCAGTTGATTGCCCAGAATTATTGCATTTAATCAAATTATATGTTCCTTCTAGATCGTTAAGAGTTAGAGATAAGTTCTTTTATATTGATGTACATATAACTAATTATGCGTTAAATGAACCTCTTACTAGAGTTTTGAGATTGTTTAATAAATATTGTAATCAATTAGATATAAGTGTTAACCACTATCAATTTAAAACTGTATTAAATAATATATTTTAAGTTTTTTTTAATATTGTCATAATTTTGCTAGTCTGTAAGTATTTTTGTATCCATAGACGAAATAAATAAATAAATAAATAATATTATTTATTAATTCGTGATTCTCAAACGGTATATACTCTCAAAAATATAAGTGTTTAGGTTTTCAACCTATCAGCCAAGTAATTAATTTCATCTACAGTTGTGTTGTTCGTGAACGAAGTTCAATTGAACTAGTCTTTACTTTGAACCAGTGAGCTAGGTCGCATTCTTCAGCTCTTTTCGTTCTTTTTTAGGTATTTGAGTAATATTTCTTTTCTTTATGTTGCTTTTGAGTTTAATTAAGTTTTTTTTTAATGTTCCCAGCATTTGTTTAATGTTAAAAAGGGGTGTCCAATATGAATTTAATTAAAAATTATTAAAGAACGATTGAACGAAATTGTCAGATAGATTGAACTATAAGACCTAGTTCATTCAGATCAATCGAACTAGAAAGACCGCTCGCTCAAACGAACTAGATTGCACAAGTCTTATTTTATCAACCTCTTAAGTTAATTTTAAAGAAAATAATCTTTGATTACAAATATTTTGAATGTGAAATTTATTACTTAACTTAAATAAATAAATTAAAAATTAAAATACTTACATTAATATGAACTATGAACCAAATGAGAAATTTATACGTTTCAAAATTTAATCTTCTTAAAGACAATTTTTAAGAAGTTATTATACTTAATTTTAAGAAGTTCAAATTTTTAAACTAAATTTAAATAAGGTGCGTATTTGGTTTTAGTTTGTTGTACATTTTTAAATTTTTTAACTTTTAGTTTAATAACTTCTTAAAATTTAAGATGTTTTACAAAAACGAAATAAATTTTCTAATATTGTATAAGAATATTAACCTGATTCAAGAAAGGATAATTAAAGAAAATGGCTTCTTATTTTTGAGCTAATGAAAAATTAATATGAATTAAAATCTAACTAATTTTCTGAATTATTAGTAAGCAAATTTTATTTACTTTAAGGAAAATTTTAAAAACTTAATTTTAGTAAGACGTAAACTAAATTTTTGTTCACTTTTTTTTTTTAGTGTACACAGGAATTTTAAATTTCGCAAAACTCAAGAGGGTATTTTTTTTTAGATTGTCGTTGGTGCTTTGAATTCTAATCTGTATTCCGAATTCCTTCAAGTTTTTGAAACATTCTAACCTAAAAATGCAAAAAACATGTTTTGTCGTCATATTCGGAACTTTACCACAGCGCGAATATTTTCTCTTACATGAAACTTGCTACGGCTTGTACTGGTTAGCGCTGTCAACTGATGAATTATTAAGATATCAAGTAAATTCAAAAATCGTTTTAAAAATAAAGAGCACTTAACATATGCCGTAACGAGTTTAAATAAGAAAATTTATTCGCGGTGTAGTAATGTCCCGAACATGACGGAAAATCGTTTTTTTTGTACTTTTAGGTTACAATATCATAAAAACATGATTATTTGGAAGAGTTCAGATTCGGATTCAGAAAGCAACAGGCCATTTAAAAAGTATACTCTAAACTATTGTTTTTGAGTTTAGCAATGTTGAAAATTCGTGTGTATTGAAGAAAATTAAAAAATTTACTTTTATAAGAAAATAATGTGAGCATTTTTTATTCAAATCTAAATATCTTTTGACCCCATGAAGAACGCACTCTGAATTTTTGATATGTTATACAAGACAATATGATCTATCACCACAAATTGTTAAGACAAATCGAAGATGTAGTTTTTAAAATATTCGCGAAAAAACTGCGTTTTTGAAGTTTTGCAAACTTTCTGGAAAGCGACGGTATATTTTCTAACAAATATCTAGAACCAGAAGATTTAATCGGATAAAAACTAAAAAAGTCGAACTTAGAGATGCGATAAAACGCGAACTACACCGAATTTCGAAAAACTTAATACAGCACATATATCATAGGAACGTTTACTACCAATTAGCTCACTTTCAAAGAAATCAACACAAACGACTAAAATCGAATCGAAATTTTTTGGAATGTCTCTGCAACATAAATGATATACAATATATCGCAGGCAAAGGAAAGGAAACATAAGCAACAACAATTCGAACACATTGTGGTTTTAATATGAGATCGATCTTATATAAAAATGTGTTGGTTTGTTGATTGGTTAGTTGGTGGTCTCTTTTGATATTAAAGGATTGAATTAAACTTTGTTTTTTAATACGACGCATTTAAAAGCTTAAGACCTATTTAAGAAATGTGTGAAGAAAATATAAAATAGTTTCAAATTTCATATTAATGATCATTATAATATTATTTACATACACAATTTATTAGTAACATTTTTAATGACCACCTGACACATATTTTCTTGTTTTTTTTTGGTTTAAAATTAATATTAGGATGGCCCTTTTATTGCGAATGGTTCCAAATGGAAAAATTAATTTCTTTTTTTGAAAACGATGGCCCATTTTCGAAAACAGTGTACTACATTTATTAGAACTTACCAATATTCGAAATTTTGAAAAATTTTATTTTTCGTTTCATTTGCTCATTTAATATACTCAAAATTATTCAAATATGGGATTCTGACTTTATCGGATACCAAAAACACAATTTACACTGCAATCAAAAATTACCAACGAATTTGATAAAAATGCGTAATGGTTTAGTGGGATTGATTTGAATTTTACCTTTAATTTGAGGTACATATTGTCTGTAGCCCCAGCGCATTAAAAATTTTAGAGGCAAAATGCAAAAAAAAAATTGTTCCTCATTTTCGCGGAATTATTTAATGGAAACAAAAACGAATTTAAAAAAACGGTGATATAATCGACGCGAAATTTATCGAAATAATTTAAAATTTTTTTTTGCAAATTCGTTAAGAATTGAGGTCTGTACGCAACTTTGCTCAAAAAAATCAGATTTTCTCCACTGTGTACGTGAAGGATACCGAGGGGTTAATTTTTTATAAAACAACCACAGGGTGTTATCTATTTGTTTACTTATGAAAATACAAATTTAAAAACTCCGATAAAAGAATGGAACATTGATTAAAAATGGAACGCTATGGAATGGAACGATATGGAATGGAACGATATGGAATGGAACGGTGAACGAGTGGAACCGGAAGACTTGACACATTTGTATGAGCGGTACGTGTTCCGTAAGTCAAGTTTTGCAAAAAAAAAATCCGTTTTTCGATATCTCGAGATCACGAGGATTCTATTTTTTATAAAGCGACCACAGGGTGATTTATATTTTTTTTTACTTTTTATATAAATTTAAAATAATCCGAAAAAACAAAGATCGTTCAATACAATTTCGTTACCTATAACTAATGTTCCGACTCCACTCGTTCCCCGTTACGTCCCATGCCGTTCTTCAGGTTTAGTCTTTAAATTTCACTCATTTTTCGTTCCATTAAATTTCGTTTCCAACATTAATCACACCAATTCCACTCATTGTTTGTTTTATTCCACATAGCTTCGAATTCAAACAATTTGACATTCCATCCATGCAATGACATCATTAAAAATAATTATGTATTTTTTACTTTCCAACCCTGTTTAAAACCAAGGATTTTTTTGTAGGCAAAGGCTTTTTTTTTATCAATTGTAATTAGTTTTTTTATGCATTAGTGTGATTTCATTATCATTAATAATGATTTTTTTGAATGGAAAATATTTCATTATTATTTAATTGGAATGACATTTTTTTTCGTTTTCATTAGTATCAGCTAATGGTAATGACATTTCAATGGTAGTGAAAAATTCCCATGTATGAAAAATGTAATATTCGTCCAAAACTATAGAAAAAGAACATCTTAACTCGAAAAATGTCAAACTTTATAATAATTAATTATTATAAATTATATTATAATAATATTATTATAACGCTAAACGATTACATTATTTGGGTACGTATGAGTGATATATATTTTTCAATTCCGTATAACTCATACACCTGAAAGTAGTTACGTGTTGATTACATAGTACTGCATAGTCATGTTCCAAAACCGAAAAGGGGTTAATATTATAGATTTGTTGACGATGGAAACAAAATAGGTCTATAAAATTGTTTAGCTCCTGAAGTTTCGAAGTAAATTTAGGGTAAAAATTTTAGGCAGTTTCTAAAAACTATCGTTAATGACAAGACTTCGGCATTAAAATGTATTTAGGCATTTTCACTGAGAGAACTATTTGCATGATTTTAATGAAAATTTGCATTGCAGCAATAAAGTTGCACTGTAACGCGTCCATTGAAGCTTCTCATTGAATCAATGCAAGTTTACATAAAAGTTTATGAAAAATGTACTTTTATTTTTCAAAACTTTCATTCACTCAATGCAGCTTTTAATTAATTTTAAGAAGGTTTTTCGTTCACTTTGTGAAGAATATTGTCATTAGCTTAGTGAAAATTTTGATTATTTTTCGTCGACAAAAGTTGTCTCTGTTTGTTTATCCCATTCGGATACATTAAAGATCCGAGGGACATTATTTAGTTAAACTTTTAAGAAAATGTTCTAAATTTGTTTGCCAGAAAGCGCCTTCTAGTGGAAATATTGGCAACCAAAAATTTGGATACCAAAATATAAGAAATATAGTGTCCGACCGAACAGTTCGGCCAGAAAATGCATATGGTCTGTATTCGGTATTTTAAAGCATTATGGACAAATTTGGCGGATGGAAAAATGTTTATTGGGCTGATTAGATGATATTTTGAGTGTCAAATTTGAAGAAAAATCTGTAGTTAAGCAATGAATTCACTGTTCGGCCTCAGAAAGTTCGGCCAAATTGAAAATAGTTCGGCGGCCGAACTAAACTTCGGCTTTTCTCTTAAATTTTATACACAAAATCGAATTAAATCGGCTCAACAAACATGTTTCCAATACCAAAATTTGTCATCATTGCCTCTAGATATCAAAAAACCGACAAAATATAGTTTTTTGGCCGAACTGTTGGGCCGGACACTAAAGAAATAGCTTTCAAGCCCGATACTTCATATATTTAGAAAAAACCTAAATTCAATTTCTAAGGATTTTTTGCTTTTAATAAAATTGTTTTAAGTCATGTTTTGGATTGTTTAAAATGTTCTGTTTGTTTCTACCTTAAAGGCTTTGAATAGGTCACTAAAGGGGAAACTTTTTTTCTTTTAAATCCCATTTATTCCTTTGAAATCCAACCTGTATTAAAAATATGCTCGGTTTTTTAACTTTAATATAAAATATTATAAAAACTATTTAACTCTCTGTTCACTAGTCCACCTCGTCGGAACTCGTTTCCTCTTCAAGATGGCTACTGTGCCATATAACAGTACTAAAATTTAAAAATTTCAATATGAGATATTAAAAATGGCCCATAGCTCCACCCCTGAACACAACCCTGAAAAACTGTATACCGCTCATTTACTTCAATAAAGTCATAACTCAAAAATTTTGATTTTGTAGAAAACGAGTTTAAAGTTTTCAATTTACTCCCACCTTGAAGAAAAAATAACAAAATAATTTCTCTCAAGAGGTGAGTATACAATATATCAATATGACTTTTTTACGCAATGTGATACGTGATAAGCGAATAATTCTGCGTCATTAACTCAAAAATCATGTTTTTCGAGTTGTGACGTTCTTGAAGTAAATTAGCTATATGCTGTGATAAACTAGGATCAAGTGGCTACCTAGTACACCAGGTCGGATCTCGTTTCCTCTTTCATATTTATTGACAAATATGGAAGTATATGTAATTCCATATGTGCAAAAAGGACTCATATATGAACATAAAAGGAAGTATATGTGAGTCCATATACCCAAATACTACTATATGAACGAATATATTAATACAATTTTATACTAAATTTCAATAGGATAAATATATTAAAACTATGATATATTTGTTGAAAATTGTAAAAATGTCAGGAATTTTGAAGCTCATAATAATGGTATATCCAATCAGTTCTATAAACATATTTACAATACCTATAATCGATTCTTAATCAAATTTATAAGGACTCCGATTCATATTTTTATTTTTTTAGCACATGCCTTAAAGTCATTTAAATTAAAGTAAATTTAAAGTGAAGGAAATTTGCTTTCATTTTTAAAACAAACAAAACAAATTTGTTTTTTTTTTTTGCTAAATTTCCATTTATTAAAATTTCTCAAAAACTATAAAAAAAAGAAATTTGAAATGTTGATTTTTTAATAGCCCGAATTTCTTTCATTTAAAAATACAAAAAAAAAAGTTTTAAAAAACTTCAAACTTCTTATCTATTTTGCTTTTAAATGGAAGATAATTTCCTGGGGTTCTAAAAAATCTAAATTTCATATTTTATTTTTTAGTTCTTTAGGAATTAAAAATAAAGTAAATTTACAAAAAAAATCCAAAAACTATAGCAAATAAGATGTGAAATGTTGATTTTTGAAAGCCAAAGAAATTTCCTTTCGATTTTTTATTAAATCAGTTTTTTCAAAATATAAAATATACAGGGACCGAAAATAACAGTTATCCCGAAAACTATAACTCAAAAACTCTCTATGTTAGAGTCAACGGAGACGTATATTATTATATACCAAACGATTCGTATTGAAGTGCTCCTCCAGAATCTATTGTGATCTTAAGGAAACGTTCTTAACTCCACAGTTAAGACTTATTTTTCAAAGAAAAAATAAAAGATCGGATGAAACTCTTAAGAAGACAGTTTTATTTCGCCTTCATTAAATAAAACTGTTTTGAGGAGTTTTATTTTTTCCGTCTGAAATAAAACTCTTTTGAGGAGTTTAATTTTTCCCGTCAGAAAATAAAGCTCATTTGAGGAGTTTTATTTTGAAACTCATTTAAGGAGTTTTATTTTTCCGTCTAAAATAAAACTCATTTTGTTTATTTTTTTCTTTTTTTATTGACTTCATTTGCTATAATGTGTGTTGTAATTTATTTATTTAATTTAACGAACATAACTTTTTCCAAATTTTCTGCGGAAAGATTTTAACGCAGGTCGCTCAATACCAATTTAAGAGCAGAGAATGCTCTTTCCACGCTTAACTCGGTTGCAGGTACATACTGTATAGTTTTTGCCAATATATACAAGTACGGATAGTGTATTCTTTTAGCCTCCCAGAACTCAAAAAGAGGTTTATCAATCGACAAGGGCCTTGCAGAAAAATTGTCGATTTCATAGAAAGCTTTTTTTCATCCTCATTATCACTTCCTTCGCTTTCTTGTTCCATATCTACATACACATATAAGAAATAAAACAACAACCATTTAATAACAGGAATCCAACAATAACAAATTAAAAACCCACATGTTTTCATTTTAATGACGATTTTTTCAATTGCAAGGCAAGTGATAAGATTACACTGCCTTACAAATTGTAATGATCTGGCAAGCGGTAAGCTTTGAGTGTCAACCTGCATAAAATGAGTTTTATTCTCTGACGGAAAAATAAAACTCCTCAAATGAGTTTTAAAATAAAACTCCTCAAATGAGTTTTAAAATAAAACTCCTCAAATGAGTTTTAAAATAAAACTCCTCAAATGAGTTTTACTTTAGACGGAAAAAATAAAACTCCTCAAAAGAGTTTTATTTAATGAAGGCGAAATAAAACTCCCTTCTTAAGAGTTTCATCCGATCTTTTATTTTTACGTTGAAAAATAACTGTTTTGGATGTTTTTTTTTTCTTTTTAAGCCACAAAATAACTGTTATAAAGGAACTTTTTTGATATCACTTATAACCGTTACGGTCCCTGAAAATATATAATGAAAGAACGTTTATGGATGACCATATAAAATAATATATTAACATATATGACCATATTTGTCCATATATGGAAATGTAGGTTAATTTTTTTAGTATATACGAATATGGATGACCATATATGATCATATAAAAAATATATATGATCATATATGAACTTTTTTGAACCGGGTATATAATTTTTTTATTTGCATTTAAAAGAAAACTGATCTAGAAAGCCTGTTAGAAATATCTTTTATTGAGCAAAATTTTTAGTTTGAATATTTCAAAATTTGAATGAAAACTAAAAAAACACAGTTTTGCTAAAGTCATGACACCTTTACAGTTTTTAATCATGCAATTAGTACGATAAACCTTTTAGTAAGTTGTATTTTGTCACAGATGTCTGTCTTTCTGTTTACCATAAACGAACACATAAAGAAAGTTTTTCATATTAAAACAAATGAAAATGTGTATAAAAACTTATCATTCTGTGAGCCATATGGTGTCTCAAAGACAAAAACAACCCACACATAGAACTGATAACAACAATTAAAGACTCAAATGATTAAAAGAGTTCAAATCAACTTTGTACTTACAGGACAAATGGTGTTTGACTTTTTTTGTGGAAAATAATATTAAAATACCGATACATGGTTTAAATAAAAAAACCAAGCTCGTGCTATGTGTTGTTGAATACTACAAACGATATGCTCTAATGCATAGCGGTATAAAAATAGGGGACAATTACCATTTCCACCACCACCAACACAACCGCCACACAGGCCAGACCATTGAACCATTTATTCTACCAACCACCTTCAATATGACCATTAGGGTGGTCCTTAAATTGGACTTTTTTGATTTTCACTACTACTACCAACCCCTAAATTTGTTACACGTCTTCCAATTAGTAAATGCTGAAAGTTTGAGCCAAATTGGTAAACTTGATAGGCCTCCCATTTTTGATCAAACGTTTCGATTACTAGGCCAAAATGAGTAAATTAAAAAAAAAATTAAATACAAATTTAAAAATATATCCAAAACAATATAAGTTTTATTTTACAATAGCTCACAGCTACTCAGATATGAAATATAAAATTTTTGTGATTATATATTATTTATATTTTTATTTAACCCATGTTTACCAGAAGTCAAATAAATGTTATATATTACACCCATGACGAATGTAAGTTAATGTCTTTAAACTTATCACAGAAAAAAACTACAATCGTATTTCAATTAAAATATTTGTTGATTCTATTAGAAGTTTAATTAAATTCGGTCCTTAAGGAAATTGCAGTATCAATTAAAATAATTTGAAACTATTTTATTAATATTCTTTTCAATTAAAATTTTAATCAAATCTATAACAAATTTAATTCAATATTGTTTTTAAATTCCAACTCATTTTTAGTAGATACTATTAAAACTTAATTAAAACTACAAATTTTAAAAAATTGAAAACATTTAAAAAAACGACGAATATGAAAAAAAAAATCCCAAACTTAAAAAAAATCCTTTTTAGTTTAAACGAGCTTAAGATCATTTATAAACTAAGATAAATTTTATGATGTTTTATAATATATGTATTTCAATATTCTAGTTAAGATTTTAAATATTATTATAATTATTTTTGTTTTCTGTGATATTTTTATTTTTATTTAATTTTGGTTTCTGGGATATTTTTATTTTTTCATATTGACAGAAAATATTTTTTTGATTTCCCGACTTTTTAAAAAAAATTTATTATGGCCTGGGTTCTATATTCCACTACTAAGTGAAAGTGTAATCGTTTTTAATTCCACATTTTCAATTCCGCTGTGTTCTGAAAAACGAGTGAATCGTTTTTTTCACGACGATTTCATTTTCATTTTGTTCTTAGCAACTTTAAAGTGAATGAAATTGCAATAATTAAAACTGAGTAGCAAGTGTTTAAAATTAATAAAAAAAATAGTTTTATTGCGTATTTTAGATTAAATAAGTATGCATTTATGATGGTTTTAGAAGAATTATTACCAATGGCTAAAAAGACAAGCATTCCAATTATTTTGCAATTGGACACATCACTAATCAAAAAGGGAAATCATCGGTTGCGGTTCCTTATTTTCTATATTTTCAGTACCTTCGTCATTTTTATTTAATTCTTGTAAAATCACGTTTACTACATTGTCGGAACTGGTGCCATCTAAGTTTGACAATTCAGTAGATGAATTTGTGATTGTTTACCCTTTGCTAGTCGTCCCGAATGATTTAGCAGCTGGAACACCTTCGACTGCTGTATAAAGGCCAGAAAGTTTGGCAACTGAATCTTCTTTGGATGATATGTGTTGGATATTATTGGGTCCTCCACCTGTTGCCGTTACCTCTGCTCTATTTTCGGCCAATTTTTTACGAATTGTAGCCTTCCAATCAGCCCAAGCCTTTTTCCAACCAGTTGCATCGTTTTCTGGAGGTCCTAAGCTGTTTAATGTACTTGCTGAGTCCTTCCACAACTGGTCTTCAACTGTTTTGTCGCCCCTCTAAAAGCTTTGGCCAAACCAGATTTTTTTTCCATGAATGTTAAAAATGGGGACTCTTGTTCCGGATTCATATGTTTTCCCGTAAAAAATACAACACTTTTTCAGTTAAATAAACGTATATTAACATATCACATTTACTTACATTGTTTGATTTTTTTTTTACGTTTAATATTCAAAATAATTTTATTTTCTAAAAAGTTTGGTTTTTCACTCAGTTAACAAATAGCGTTTTACAATTACTTTTTTTGTAGTGAAATTGTTTTATAGAACACATCAAATCACTTTAATTCCAGTAGAAACAAAATGAAAATGAAATTTTTCTTTTCAAATTACTTATGTGGAATTAGGAACACATATTGAGCGGATGTTTCACTTTCACTTCGTTTTCGGAATGTAGAACCCATGCGTATATGTATATAAGTTTTCAATTATTAAAACTAGTTTTTCAAATTGTAATATTTGTTCCCTGAAGAAGTCACCCAATGTGGAGACGAAATATTGGAAGTAAATAATTAATAAATAAATAATCTTAAGCTAAAACTAAACTAAAAAGAATAAAATAAAAGAAGATCTAAGAAACCTTAACATTTTAATAAACAAAATCCTCAAAATTGACAAAATTGAGAAAAATTGTCAAAACTAAAAAAAACTACAAAATTGGAAAAAATCTCTAAAATAAAATTAAAAAAAAAAAAAAAAAATTAAATTGAAAAAAATCGCCTAAATTGCAACAACGCGAATTTTTTAATTTATTTTTTTTTTTAATTTAATTTAGGCGGTTTCTTTTTAATTTTGCATTTTCTTCAATGTTGCCATTATACGTTATCAGACTTATGCGACGTCAATTACAATTAATAATTATTTACTTGTGACCTACGCTCACACTTGTGGGCTTAAACGCTTCCTCGGAAAATTTCCAATTTTGTCAATACCAGACATGGGACATAATACCAATATCTGTGTATTTAATTACCGGCCAATTACTTTTTTGTATTCAATTACATGTAATTGGGTGTAATTGAATAATTTCCCTGTAATTAAATACCCAGATGTTGTTACTAATTCCCATGTTTGGTATTAAAGATTTTACAAATTTTCCAAAGGTAGATATTAATTAAGATCGCAAGTGTGAGCGTATGTCTGGTATTATTAATGACATGGAAAAATTTCACAAGTGAACGATTGTGAAATGTAATTGACGTCGCCCAAATCTGCATGTTATAAAAACATTTTGAATAAAATACTTAATATATATTATTAAACATTTAATTGAAAGTAAGTTTGAAATCCAACAAAAGTTTAATTGAAATTTTTTTGCCTATAATATTTTCTGTGTAGTTAAAAAAATATTTTTGGTGATAGATTATATGCAATTTAAAAGGATAGAATTTGTAAAAATTTTCACAAAATTAACCCTTGACTGCACCATAATTTTATTTCAAGTTTAATAAAAGAAAACATAAGGGTTAATTTTGAAAAATTCTATATTTTTTAGGCAATTTATCTATCACCAAAAATATTTTTTAAGCTAAGTTAACTACATTAACTCAACCTTTCGTCCTCACATTTATTTGTTATTACACGCAATTCACACTGTTGTTGGGGTGTATTATACCCTAGTGTGAGGACGGAAGGTTAATTATAAAAAAAAATATTTTCTGGTTTATTTTCGGCATGGGTTTAATATATACCATTTATTTGACTTCTGGTAAACAAGGGTTAACGTTGTCCTATAAACATAATATTTGCCAGCTATTTACCCCCATTTAGGTGAAATACAAAAATCTTCTTCCGGTAATTTGTTTCACAAAAATAATATTTTTAATCAATTTTAGCATAAAGCTAAAAAATTTCTATGTTGGGGAGTCTATATGGGTTAACAATGTCCCCGATTTAAAATTTTGTTTTCACTGTATACTTATAGGTCAAAGAAAATTTACAAATTAAAGTTTTACTTAATTTGGAACAAATGCATATTTAGGAAATTAATTCATCAAATTGGTCACCAAAAGCCACATTTCCTTGAAATCGCTTCAAACGCTAATCCAAAAGGGGATAATTAAGTTGTTTTCTTTACCGAACAAATATTTTATACAACCGCCAGTACTCATTAAAGTGTTTAGCAAGTTTGTTTAAAAATTAAATTCAAAATTAGAATTTGAAGATTTGAAAAAATGTCAAATTTTAATACTATTTTTGGTACCAAATTATAATATGTTAAAATATTTTATACGGTAAAATAAAACATACTGTTTCAGATAAATTTTTAAAATGTGTAATTTAAATATTTTTTTTTTAATTTACCCATTTTTGCCCAGTAACCGAAACTCTGATCGGAAATAGGTCTTTATAGTTTACCAATTTGGCTCAAATTTTCAGCATTTACTTCTTGGAGGTCGTTTAAAAAACTAATGGGTTGGGAGCAGCAAAAATCAGAAAATTTAAGGATCACCCTAATGACCATGTATAGGTATTTACAGTGAGTGTCATTTCTTCATATATGCACCAAAGGAAATATGCACAAAAAATGTACAAAAAAAAACTTAACTTCAAGTATGTATAATTACGCGCATTATTAACATATAAAAACTATAAAGAAATTTTTTAAGGTAAAAAGGTCACAAATAATTCTTACAGTAGGGAGTGAATCTATTCGTACAGCGTAATACACATACACCTGTGTCATAGAACTCATTATGTTGTAAGAATCAAGGGTAAAGAAAACTAACG